>JASTWF010000481.1:93702-125990 GCA_030390025.1 Squalus acanthias | reverse complement strand
GGGGCCTGAATGGGCCTCCTCCTGTTCCTGTGTAACAGGCTCGAGGGGCTGAACGGCCTCCTCCTGTTCCTGTGTAACAGGCTCGAGGGGCTGAATGGGCTCCTGTTTCTGTGTAACAGGCTTGAGGGGCTGAATGGCCTCCTCCTGTTCCTGTGTAACAGGCTCGAGGGGCTGAATGGCCTCCTCCTGTTCCTGTGCAACAGGCTTGAGCGGCTGAATGGCCTCCTCCTGTTCCTGTGTAACAGGCTCGAGGGGCTGAATGGGCCTCCTCCTGTTCCTGTGTAACAGGCTCGAGCGGCTGAATGGGCCTCCTCATGTTCCTGTGTAACAGGCTCGAGCAGCTGAATGGGCCTCCTCCTGTTCCTGTGTAACAGGCTCGAGGGGCTGAATGGGCCTCCTCCTGTTCCTGTGTAACAGGCTCGAGGGGCTGAATGGCCTGTTCCTGTGTAACAGGCTCGAGGGGCTGAATGACCTCCTCCTGTTCCTAATGTAACAGGCTCGAGGGGCTGAATGGGCCTCCTCCTGTTCCTGTGCAACAGGCTCGAGGGGCTGAATGACCTCCTCCTGTTCCTATGTAACAGGCTCGAGGGGCTGAATGGCCTCCTCCTGTTCCTGTGTAACAGGCTCGCGGGGATGAATGGCCTGTTCCTGTGTAACAGGCTCGAGGGGGCTGAATGGGCCTCCTCCTGTTCCTGTGTAACAGGCTCGAGGGGCTGAATGGGCCTCCTCCTGTTCCTGTGTAACAGGCTCGAGGGGCTGAATGGCCTCCTCCTGTTCCTGTGCAACAGGCTCGAGGTGCTGAATGGGCCTCCTCCTGTTCCTGTGTAACAGGCTCGAGGGGGCTGAATGGGCCTCCTCCTGTTTCCGTGTAACAGGCTCGAGGGGCTGAATGGCCTCCTCCTGTTCCGTGTAACAGGCTCGAGGGGCTGAATGGGCCTCCTCCTGTTCCTGTGTAACAGGCTTGAGGGGCTGAATGGCCTCCTCCTGTTCCTGTGTAACAGGCTCGAGGGGCTGAATGGCCTCCTGTTCCTGTGTAACAGGCTCGAGGGGCTGAATGGGCCTCCTCCTGTTCCTGTGTGACAGGCTCGAGGGGGCTGAATGGGCCTCCTCCTGTTCCCGTGTAACAGGCTCGAGGGGCTGAATGGCCTCCTCCTGTTCCTGTGTGACAGGCTCGAGGGGCTGAATGGGCCTCCTCCTGTTCCAGTGTAACAGGCTCGAGGGGCTGAATGGCCTACTCCTGTTCCTGTGTAACAGACTCGAGGGGCTGAATGGTCTCCTCCTGTTCCAGTGTAACAGGCTCGAGGGGCTGAATGGCCTCCTCCTGTTCCTGTGTAACAGGCTCGAGGGGCTGAGTGGGCCTCCTCCTGTTCCTGTGTAACAGGCTCGAGGGGCTGAATGGCCTCCTCCTGTTCCTGTGTAACAGGCTCGAGGGGCTGAATGGCCTCCTCCTGTTCCCGTGTAACAGGCTCGAGGGGCTGAATGGCCTCCTCCTGTTCCAGTGTAACAGGCTCGAGGGGCTGAATGGGCCTCCTCCTGTTCCTGTGTAACAGGCTCGAGGGGCTGAATGGGCCTCCTCCTGTTCCTGTGTAACAGGCTCGAGGGGCTGAATGGCCTCCTTCTGTTCCTGTGTAACAGGCTCGAGGGGCTGAATGGGCCTCCTCCTGTTCCTATGCATTGACCACACACACGAATTCTCTAACCACCCCCCCCCTTAAAGCCTGCAGCGAGCAGGGGGTCAATTGGAGCTTTAGAAATTTAAGTCCACGCGCATCGATGGCCAATGGCTTCCAACGAGAATGAAGCCAAGAGCCAATCGCTCCCTCCCTCCACGGCCCCGCCTCCCTCTCCCCAAGCCCGGGGGGCGGGGGCGGGTGGGAACAGGGGAAACAGCACAGCGCGAGGTAATTACCTGAGCCTGATGGCTGGTTGGGTAGTAGATGTCCACATATCGCCCCTGGTCCAAGGATACACAGGCTCGACTTGACATCTCTAGCTTGACGTCAGCCGACGACAACTGTTGAAGAGGAAAAAAAAGAATGGGTTGGGTTGGGTTGGGTGGGGAGCCAATTGACTCCGTCCCTTCCTGATCCTTCTCACCATCCTTTTAAATGGTGAGAAACTATTGAATGTTGGTGTTCAGAGAGATTTGGGTGTCCTCGTACAGGAAACACAGAGAGTTAGCATGCAGGGACAGCAAGCAATTAGGAAGGCAAATGTCATGTTGGCCTTTATTGCAAGGGGGTTGGAGTACAAGAGTAAGGAAGTCTTGCTACAATTGTACAGGGCCTTGGTGAGACCATACCTGGAGTACTGTGCACAGTTTTGGTCTCCTTATCTGAGGAAGGATATACTTGCCTTGGAGGCGGTGCAACGAAGATTCACTAGATTGATTCCTGGGATGAGAGGGCTGGCCTATGATGAGAGATTGTGTAGAATGGGCCGATACTCTCTGGAGTTTAGAAGAATGAGAGGTGATCTCATTGAAACATACAAGATTCTGAGGGGGATTGACAGGGTAGATGCTGAGAGGCTGTTTCCCCTGGCTGGAGAGTCTAGAACCAGGGGGCACAGTCTCAGGATAAGGGGTCGGCCATTTAGGACTGAGATGAGGAGGAATTTTTTCACTCAGAGGGTGGTGAATTCTTTACCCCAGAGGGCTGTGGAGGCTCACTCATTGAGTATATTCAAAAGAACATAAGAAATAGGAGCAGGAGTCGGCCATTCGGCCCCTCGAGCCTGCTCCGCCATTCAATGAGATCATGGCTGATCTTCTGCCTCAACTCCATTCACCGGCCCTATCGCCATATCCCTTGATGCCCTTACTAGTCAGAAATCTAACAACTTCTGTTTTGAATATAACCAATGACTCCGCCTCCACAGCCCTCTGGGGTAGAGAATTCCAAAGATTCACCACCCTCTGTGTGAAGAAATTCCTCCTCATCTCAGTCCTGAATGGCCGACCCTTTATCCTGAGGCTGTGACCCCTGGTTCTAGACTCCCCAGCCAAGGGAAACATTCTCCCAGCATCCACGCTATCAAGCCCTGTAATAATCTTGTATGCTTCAATGAGATCCCCTCTCATTCTTCTGAATTCAAGAGAATACAGGCCGAGTTTACTCAATCTCTTCTCATACGACAGTCCCGCCATCCAGGAATCAATCTCGTGAACCTCCGTTGCACTCCCTCTATGGCAAGTATATCCTTCCTTAGGTAAAGGAGACCAAAATTGTACACAGTACTCCAGGTGTGGCCTCACCAAGGCCCTATATAATTGGAGTAAGACTTCTTTAGTCCTGTAATCATCTCAATCCTTAATGGCCGACCCCTTATCCTGAGACTGTGACCCCTGGTTCTAGACTCTCCAGCCAGGGGGGAAACAGCCTCTCAGCATCTACCCTGTCAATCCCCTTCAGAATCTTATATGTTTCAATGAGATCACCTCTCATTCTTCTAAACTCCAGAGAGTATCGGTCCAATCTACACAATCTCTCCTCATAGGCCAGCTCTCTCATCCCAGGAATCAAGCTAGTGAACCTTCGTTGCACCGCCTCCAAGGCAAGTATATCCTTCCTTAGAGAAGGAGCCCAGAACTGTGCACAGTGCTCCAGGTGTGGGAACAAGGCTGAGATCGATAGATTTTTGGACTCCAGGGGAATCGAGGGATATGGGGATCGGGCGGGAAAGTGGAGTTGAGGTCGATGATCAGCCATGATCTTACTGAATGGCGGAGCAGGCTCGAGGTTATGTTCCCTCGCCCCGCGAGCCCGTGTTTCCATCGCTCCCTCTTCGTCCGCTCGACGCGGGCTCCGTCGAGATGCCTGCTTAAAATGGGGCCCGACTGAGTTGGGTTTCAACGTTCCGCTATCTACCTCTCCTTTAATCCCTTTTTTTTTGCGGGTTGGCGGGTGATGTTAAATTAGTTCCCTCTTGTCCGACTGGTGGAATCGCTCTCTCTCTCTCTCCCCGGTCACCTTATCCGAGCTTCGACGGCCTCTCTCAGGCTGACCCTCGACCTTCTGGGCTCCAGTGAGGATGAGGCCCAATTTCTCGGGTCTGCTCTCTCTCCGTCACCGCGACCCCTGAAACCCCCCCGCCAATGACCCCCCACCACCACCCCCCCCACCTCCCCGTGTAAACATCCCAGTCAATCTACACAGCCTCCCCACCTCTCATTGCTTTTACATCCTTCCTGTAACGGGAGGGCCCGAAACTCCAACTGAGACCTAACTCGAGCCTAAATCAGGCCAAACTAAGGGCTAATTCAGGCCTAAATCAGGCATAACTAAGGCCTAATTCAGGCCTAAATCAGGCCCAACTAAGGGCTAATTCAGGCCTAAATCAGGCATAACTAACGCCCAACTCGGGCCTAAATCAGGCTAATCTCAGGCCTAAATCAGGCATAACTAACGCTCAACTCGGGCCTAAATCAGGCTAATCTCAGGCCTAAATCAGGCCTAACTAAGGCCTAAATCAGGCATAACTAACGCCCAACTCGGGCCTAAATCAGGCTAATCTCAGGCCTAAATCAGGCCTAACTAAGGCCTAAATCAGGTATAACTAACGCCCAACTCGGGCCTAAATCAGGCTAATCTCAGGCCTAAATCAGGCATAACTAACGCCCAACTCGGGCCTAAATCAGGCTAATCTCAGGCCTAACTCTGGCCGAGCACCAGTTCAACAGCCACCTCCCTCCTTTTTGGATTCAACGGGGTCACTTTTGACTGTTTGGAGGTGGGGGGGGGGGATCGATCGGAGGCCCCCACCACCGGCAGATTCTGAGGACTGGGCCTCAATTAAATCTGGCAGGGGTGCTGCGAGGTCGCCAAGTAGGCCGTGCCCCTGGACTGAGGCCCGAGGCTGAGGCCGGGCCGACTGCCAGCAGCCAGATAAGTTGCTGGGAAAGGGGGATTTGGGGGAAGAGAGGAGAGAGGGTTGCGATGGCGGAGGTGGGGGTGGGAGACACCCACATCCGAACCCCAGCCCCCAATTTCCCACAGCGATGGAGTGGGGGGGTGGGGGGAGGCCCCCTGTTGCCCGCTTTTGGACAGCCCCCGGAGAAGGCCCCGTTTTCAAAATGGTCGCCGGACGTCCAATCAGGAGGCAGTCTCCCGCCCGCACCCACCCCCTCCCCCCCATTAAAGCCGGTCTCGGTGAGGGCTATTCGACCACAGTGGGCACGCATGCACCAAAACCCCCAGCTAATTGAAGGCCGAGCCCTCTTACCAGTCCGGAGGCTCGGGCATCTCCGCTCGCGATGAACAGTACAGAACCGTTACGCTTCAACAAATGGATACGGCAGAAGATGGTTTTCAGCAAAGTCGTTGACATCTTCTGCAAGGGAGAGAAAAGAAGAAAGGACTCGAATTTCTGTAGTGATATTCCCCACCTCAGAACGTCCGAAAGCACTTCGCGTCCAACAAAGTCCTTTTTTTTCCCCAAGAGTTAGACTGTAGGAAAATGCGGCTGCCAATTTGCGCACAGCAAGGTCCCACGAACAGCAATGTGATAATGACCGGATCATAAGAAAAACATAAGAAGTAGGAGCAGGAGTAGGCCACTCACTCCTCTGTACTGTCCCTCCGACAGTGCGGCGCTCCCTCAGTACTCGCCCTCCGACAGTGCGGCGCTCCCTCAGTACTCGCCCTCCGACAGTGCGGCGCTCCCTCAGTACTGCCCCTCCGACAGTGCGGCGCTCCCTCAGTAATGCCCCTCCGACAGTACGGCGCTCCCTCAGTACTGCCCCTCCGACAGTGCGGCGCTCCCTCAGTACTGCCCCTCCGACAGTGCGGCGCTCCCTCAGTACTGCCCCTCCGACAGTGCGGCGCTCCCTCAGTACTGCCCCTCCCACAGTGCGGCGCTCCCTCAGTACTGACCCTCCGACAGTGCGGCGCTCCCTCAGTACTGCCCCTCCCACAGTGCGGCGCTCCCTCAGTACTGCCCCTCTGACAGTGCGGCACTCCCTCAGTACTGCCCCTCCGACAGTGCGGCGCTCCCTCAGTACTGCCCCTCCGACAGTTAGACCACACTTGGAGCACTGTGGACAGTTCTGGTCTGGATAGACCACACTTGGAGCACTGTGCACAGTTCCGGTCTGGTTAGACCACACTTGGAGCACTGTGCACAGTTCTGGTCCGGTTGGAACACACTTGGAGCTCTGTGCACAGTTCTGGTCTGGTTGGAACACACTTGGAGCTCTGTGCACAGTTCTGGTCCGGTTGGAACACACTTGGAGCTCTGTGCACAGTTCTGGTCCGGTTGGAACACACTTGGAGCTCTGTGCACAGTTCTGGTCCGGTTGGAACACACTTGGAGCTCTGTGCACAGTTCTGGTCTGGTTGGAACACACTTGGAGCTCTGTGCACAGTTCTGGTCTTGTTAGATCACACTTGGAGCACTGTGCACAGTTCTGGTCTGTTTAGACCACACTTGGAGCACTGTGCACAGTTCTGGTCTTGTTAGATCACACTTGGAGCACTGTGCACAGTTCTGGTCTGGTTAGACCACACTTGGAGCACTGTGCACAGTTCTGGTCTGGTTAGACCACACTTGGAGCACTGTGCACAGTTCCGGTCTCGTTAGACCACACTTGGAGCACTGTGCACAGTTCTGGTCTGGTTAGACCACACTTGGAGCACTGTGCACAGTTCCGGTCTGGTTAGACCACACTTGGAGCACTGTGCACAGTTCTGGTCTGGTTAGACCACACTGGGAGCACTGTGCACAGTTCTGGTCTGGTTAGACCACACTTGGAGCACTGTGCACAGTTCTGGTCTGGTTGGAACACACTGGAGTACATGCAAAAACAGTTTACCAGAACTGAGAAGTTATAACTATCAGGAAAGATTGAACAGGCTGGGGCTCCTTTCTCTAGAAAGGTGAAGACTGAGGGGTGACCTGATCGAGGTCTTTAAGATTATGAAGTGGTTCGATAGGGTCGATGTAGAGAAGATGTTTCCACTTGTGGGGGAGACCAGAACTAGGGGCCATCAATATAAGATAGTCACTAATAAATCCAATCGGGAATTCAGGAGAAACTTCTTCACCCAGAGAGTGGTGAGAATGTGGAACTCGCAACCACAGGGAGTGGTTGAGGCGAATAGCATGGATGCATTTAAGGGGAAGCTGGATAAACATGGGGGAGAAAGGAATAGAAGGAGATGTTGATGGGGTGAGATGAAGAGGGGTGGTAGGAGGCTGGTGTGGAGCAGAAACACCGGCACGGAGCAGTGGGGCCCAATGGTCTGTTTCTGTGCTGTTTATACCACGGAATAATTCCTGGTGTTGGAGAATCTTTGGGACGTGTCTCAGGCAGGCGAGGTAGCTCCTCCGATATTTTCCTTCTCTCGATTTCATGAGCGTGCAGGGCTTCCAGGGCTGCCTCGCCCCCTCAAAAGGAGGCCGAGATTCTGGAGGACAACTGCGCCAAGGAAGACTCACCCCAGAGGTTCTCCCCTCCGCACCCAGTCCTGGGTCGGCGAGTTCCACGCACTCCGAGCCATGCTCCTGTAGTTGGGGGGAAGAAAAGAGATGGGCTTTCGTCAACATAAGAGATTAGCGTGCAAAGTTAAAGCACATGGGATTGGGGGGTAAGGTACTGATTTGGATAGAGAACTGGTTGGCAGACAGGAAGCAAAGAGTTGGAATAAACGGGTCTTTTTCCGAGTGGCAGGCAGTGACTAGTGGGGTACCGCAGGGATCGGTCCTTGGACCCCAGCTATTCACAATATATATTAATGATCTGGACGAGGGAACTAGATGTAATATCTCTAAGTTTGCAGACGACACAAAGCTGGGTGGGCGTGTGTACTGTGAGGAGGATGCAGAGAAACTCCAGGATGATTTGGACAGGTTGGGTGATTGGGCAGAAGCATGGCAGATGCAGTATAGTGTGGATAAATGCGAGGTTATCCACTTTGGTGGCAAAAACAGGAAGACAGATTATTATCTGAACGGCAATAGATTGGGAAAAGGGGAAGTGCAACGAGACCTGGGAGTCCTTGTGCACCATTCGCTGAAAGTAAGCATGCAGGTGCAGCAGGCAGTTAAGAAGGCAAATGGTATGTTGGCCTTCATAGCGAGAGGATTCGAGTACAGGAGCAAGGATGTCTTGCTGCAGTTGTACAGGGCCTTGGTGAGACCACACCTTGAGTATTGTGTGCAGTTTTGGTCGCCATATCTGAGGAAGGATGTTCTTGCCATGGAGGGAGTGCAGCGAAGATTCACCAGACTGATACCTGGGATGGCAGGAATGACGTATGAAGAGAGATTGGGTCGATTGGGCTTGTATTCGCTAGAGTTTAGAAGAATGAGAGGGGATCTCATTGAAACTTATAAAATTCCAACAGGACTAGACAGACTAGATGCAGGAAGGATGTTCCCGATGGCGGGGGAGTCCAGAACCAGAGGTCACAGTCTAAGGATAAGGGGTAAGCCATTTAGGACAGAAATTAGGACAGCGAGAGTCCCGAAGGCTGTGTTGCCTGCCCGGTGCCAGGGTTAAGGACATCTCCTCTGGGCTGGAGAGAAACTTGGAGTGGGAGGGGGAGGATCCAGTTGTCGTGGTCCATGTTGGTACCAATGACATAGATAGGACAAGGAAAGAGGTTCTGCTGAGGGAGTTTGAGCAGCTAGGGGCCAAATTAAAAAGCAGAACCTCGAGGGTAATAATCTCTGGATTACTACCTGAGCCACGAGCAAATTTGGCTAGGGTAAATAAAATCAGGGAGTTGAATGCGTGGCTCAAAGACTGGTGTGGGAAAAATGGGTTTTGCTTCTTGGGACACTGGCACCAGTACTGGGGCAGGAGAGAGCTGTTCCGTTGGGACGGACTTCACTTGGCCAGTGCTGGGACTAGTGTCCTGGCGAATCGAATAACTAGGGCTGTGGAGAGGGCTTTAAACTAATTAGTGGGGGGGAGGTTTCAAGAGAGCAAAAAATAAAAATGACAACAGAGAGGGTCATAGACATAGGTAGCAGTAGGGGAATCACAAATCAGAGCGTGGCAGGAAGGGACAGAGTGTGTGGAGTAAAAGGTAAACTGGTAAAAAGTGAAAAAGCAGGAACTAAGTGCCACAAAGCATATTTGAAAGTTCTCTATCTGAATGCACGTAGCATTCGTAACAAAATAGACGAGTTAATGGCACAAATAACTACATATGGTTATGATATTGTGGCCATTACAGAAACATGGCTGCAGGGTGACAATGCCTGGGAATTAAACATACCAGGTTATTTAACGATCAGGAAGGACAGGCAGGAAGGAAGGGGAGGTGGGGTGGCTATGTTAATAAAGGAAGGAATCACTGTAATACAGAGTAATGATATTGGGTCAAAAAATCATGATAATGAAACAGTTTGGGTGGAGATAAGGAATAATAAGGGGAAAAAAACATTAGTGGGCGTAGTCTATAGGCCTCCGAACAGTTGCAACTCTATTGGACGGAGTATCAATCAGGAAATAGTTGAGGCATGTAATAAGGGAACATCTATAATTATGGGGGATTTTAACTATCATATTAATTGGACAAATCAAATGGGGCAGGGCTGCCTTGAGGATGAGTTCATTGAGTGTATTAGGGATGGGTTTCTTGAGCAGTATGTAACTGAACCGACCAGGGGGCAAGCAACCTTAGATCTGGTCCTGTGTAACGAGACAGGATTAATTAAAAATGTCCTAGTAAAGGATCCCCTTGGAATGAGTGACCATAACATGGTTGAATTCCATATTCAATTAGAGGGTGAGAAGGTTGGATCTCAAACAAGCGTGCTAAGCTTGAATAAAGGAGACTATGAAGGTATGCGAGCGGAATTGAGTAGAGTGGATTGGGAAAATAGATTAAAGGGTAAGACGACACATGATCAGTGGTGTACATTCAAGGAGTTATTTTACAACTTCCAAAAAAAATATATTCCACTGAAAAGAAAAGGGTGTAAAAGAAAGGACAGTCATCCGTGGCTAAGTAAAGAAATTAAGGATAGTATTCGACTAAAAACAAGGGCATATAAGGTAGCGAAATCTAGTGGGAGGACAGAGGATTGGGAAAACTTTAAAAGGCAGCAAAAAATAACAAAAAGATTGATTAAGAAAGGGAAGATAGATTATGAAAGTAAATTAGCAAAAAATATAAAAACAGATAGTAAGAGTTTTTATAGTTATATAAAAAGAAAAAGGGTGGCTAAAGTAAATGTTGGTCCCTTAGAGGATGAGACCGGGAAATTAATGGTGGGAAATATGGAGATGGCAAAAACACTGAATGAATATTTTGTATCAGTCTTTACAGTAGAGGACACTAAGAATATCCCAACACTGGACAAACAGGGGGCTATAGGGGGAGAGGAGCTAAACACGATCAAAATCACTAAGGAAGTGGTACTCGGTAAAATAATGGGACTCAAGGCGGATAAATCACCTGGACCTGATGGCTTACATCCTAGAGTCTTGAAAGAAGTGGCGGTAGGGATTGTAGATGCATTGGTAATAATTTTTCAAAACTCCCTGGATTCCGCTAAGGTCCCGGCAGACTGGAAAACTGCTAATGTAACACCCTTATTTAAAAAGGGCAGCAGACAGAAGGCTGGTAACTATAGACCGGTTAGCCTAACATCTGTGGTAGGTAAAATTTTGGAGTCCATTATTAAGGAAACAGTAACAGGACATTTGGATAATCATAATTTAATAGGACAAAGTCAGCATGGTTTTACGAAGGGGAAGTCATGTTTGACAAATTTGCTGGAGTTCTTTGAGGAAGTAACATATAGAGTGGATAAAGGGGAACCAGTGGACGTAGTGTATTTAGACTTCCAAAAGGCATTTGACAAGGTGCCACACAAAAGATTATTGCTTAAGGTAAAAAATCACGGGATTGGGGGTAATATTCTGGCATGGATAGAGGATTGGCTATCTAACAGAAAGCAAAGAGTTGGGATAAATGGTTCATTCTCAGACTGGCAATCAGTAACTAGTGGTGTTCCACAGGGGTCAGTGCTGGGTCCCCAACTCTTCACAATCTATATTAACGATTTGGAGGAAGGGACCAAGTGTAACATATCAAAATTTGCAGATGATACAAAGATGGGAGGGAAAGTAGTGAGTGAGGAGGACATAAAAAACCTGCAAGGGGACATAGACAGGTTAAGTAAGTGGGCAGAGATTTGGCAGATGGAATACAACACTGGAAAGTGTGAGGTGATGCACTTTGGCAGGAAAAATCCTCGAGCAATTTATTATCTTAATGGCAAGAAACTGGAGAGTACTGAAGTGCAAAGGGATCTGGGGGTCCTGGTGCACGAAACTCAAAAGGTTAGTATGCAGGTGCAGCAAGTGATTAAGAAGGCAAATGGAATGTTGGCTTTCATTGCTAGGGGGATAGAATATAAAAATAGGGAGGTATTGCTTCAGTTGTACAAGGTATTGGTGAGACCGCACCTGGAATACTGCATACAGTTTTGGTGTCCTTACTTAAGGAAAGACATCCTTGCTCTCGAGGCAGTGCAAAAAAGGTTCACTCGGTTAATCCCGGGGATGAGGGGGTGGTCATATGAGGAGAGGTTGGGTAGATTGGGACTCTACTCATTGGAGTTCAGAAGAATGAGAGGCGATCTTATTGAAACATATAAGATTGTGAAGGGGTTGGATCGGGTGGATGCGGGGAGGATGTTCCCGATGACGGGTGAGACGAGAACTAGGGGACATAGTCTTAGAATAAGGGGCTGCTCTTTCAAAACTGAGATGAGGAGGAACTACTTCACTCAGAGGGTGGTAGGTCCATGGAATATGCTGCCACAAAAAGCTGTAGAAGCTACAACATTAATTAAATTTAAAACAGAAATAGACAGTTTCCTAGAAGTAAAGGGCATTAAGGGTTACGGGGAGCGGGCAGGAATTTGGACATGAGTCTAGGTTCGGATCGGTCATGGCCCTGTGGGTAGTGGAGCGGGCCCAGGGACTGTGTAGCCTGATTCTGCTCCTATTTCGTGTGTGCAATTCTGTTAGATGCAGGAGATGGTTCTGTGATAGATAGTAGATTGGCGGTTAGGATCAGATCAGCCATGATCTTATTGAATGGCGGAGCAGGCTCGAGGGGCCGATTGGCCTACTCCTGCTCCTATTTCTTATGTTCTTATGTTCTTAAATGAGGAGAATTTCTTCACCCAGAGAGTGGTGAACCTGTGGAATTCTCTACCACAGAAGGCAGTAGAGGTCAATTCATTAAATATATTCAAGAAGGAGTTGGATATATTTCTTAAGGCTAAAGGGATCAAGGGATATGGGGAGAAGGCAGGGACAGGGTACTGAGTTTGGATGATCAGCCATGATCTCATCGAATGGCGGAACAGGCTCGAGGGGCCAAATGGCCTACTCCTGCTCCTATCTTCTATGTTTCTATGCTTCTAACATCTCGCCCACCAGTTCCTCACGGAAGGTTTTCACGGGAACAGCAGGAGGCCGTTCAGCTCCCTCGAGCCTGTTCCCCCGGCCATTCAATCAGCTCGTCGCTGCCCTATATATCTGGACCTCATCCACCCGCCTTGGCTCCACATCCCTCCTTACCCTTACCCAACAGAAATCTATCCATCGCAGTCTTGAAAGCTCCAAATTTTGGGGGAGAGAGTTCCAGATTTCCACTAACCCTTTGTGTGAAGAAGTGCTTCCTGACATCACCCCTGAACGGCCTGGCTCTCATTTTAAGGTTCTGCCCCCCTTGTTCTGGACTCCCCCCCCCGACCAGAGGAAATAGTTTCTCTCGATCTACCCCATCGAATCCTTTAATCATCTTGAACACCTCGATTAGATCACCCCCTAAATCTGCTAAACTCGAGGGAATACAAGCCCAGTCTGTGCAACCTGTCCTCATAATTTACCCCCTTTTAGCCCCCGGGTATCAGTCTGGTGTATTTGCATTGCTCCCCTTCCGAGGCCGAGATATCCTTCCTGAGATGTGGGCACCCAGAACTGAACGCAGTAACTCCAGAGAGGGTCTGAGCAGAGCTTGATATTAACTGTCGGGTAAATTCCAACCCATTGTATTCCAGCCCCTCCCTGAATATAAAGGTCAACAGAAAGGGTGTAAGGACAATGCTAGTAACTACAGGCCAGTCAGTACTTTGTATCGGTGTTTACTAAGGAGGTGGATGCCGACAAACTATCGGTAGAAGTGGAAAAGATAGAAGCAATGGAAGGGGTGGAAAATTGATAGACAGGATGTACTAGAAAGGCTGGGTGTGCTTAGAGTGGACAAGTCGCACGGTCCAGATGGCTTGCATCCCAGGTTGCTAAGGGAATTGGTGGGGGAGATAGCGGAAGGGCTTGCCATGATCTTCCAATCTTCCCTAGATGCAGGGGAGGTGCCTGAGGATTGGAAAGTGGCAAATGTGACACCATTGTTCAAGAAAGGGTGCAAGGACAATCCTAGTAACTACAGGCCGGTCAGTTTAACATCAGTGGTGGGTAAAGTTTTAGAAACAATAATCAAAGAAAAAATTAACGGGCACTTGGAGAGGCTTAAGCTAATTAAGGAGAGCTAACACGGATTTGTAAAAGGCAGGTCGTGTTTGACTCATCGAATTGAATTTTTTGATGAAGTAACAGGGAGGATCGATGAAGGGAATGCAATGGATGTTGTCTACATGGATTTTCAGAAGGCGCTTGACAAAGTACCACATAGAAGGCTGGTCAACAAAATTGAGGCTCATGGAATAGGTGGGTCAGTGGCAGCTTGGATAAGGAATTGGCTTAAGGACAGAAAACAGCGAGTTGTGGTAAATGGCTGTTTTTCAGACTGGAGGATGGTAGACAGTGGTGTTCCCCAAGGGTCAGTGCTGGGGCCACTGCTTTTTTTGGATATATAAATGACCTGGATTTTGGAATACAGAGTAGAATTTCTAAATTTGCCGATGACACCAAACTTGGGGGTGTGGCAAACAGTGATGATGATACCAATCGACTGCAACAGGACATAGAAAGGCTAGCAGAATGGGCAGACAAGTGGCAGATGGAATTTAATACAGAGAAGTGTGAGGTGATGAATTTTGGCAGAAGGAACAGGGAGAGGCAATATACACTTAATGGCCCAGTTTTAAAGAGTGTGCAGGGACAGAGGGACCTGGGAGTAAATGTGCATAGGTCCCTGAAGGTGGCGGGACATATTGAGAGAGTGGTTAGCAAAGCATATGGGATCTTGGGCTTCAGAAATAGAGGTATTGAGTACAGAAGTAGAGAAGTTATGCTGAACCTTTATAAAGCACTGGTTCGGCCACAACTGGAGTATTGCGTCCAGTTCTGGTCACCACACTTTAGGAAGGATGTGAAGGCCCTTGAGAGGGTGCAGAGGAGATTTACCAGAATGGTACCGGGGATGGGGGGATCTTAGCTTCAAGGACAGGTTGGAGAAGCTGGATTTGTTTTCATTAGAGCAAAGGAGGTTGAGGGGTGATTTGATCGAGGTGTACCAGATTATGAGGGGTTTAGATAGGCTAGACAGGGAACGGCTGTTCCCACTAGTTGATGGTACAAGGACTAGGGGACACAGATTTAAGGTTTTGGGCAAGAGATTCAGGGGGGGACGTGAGGAAAATCTTTTTTACGCAGCGAGTGGTGAGGACCTGGAACTCGCTGCCGACGGAAGTGGTGGAAGCAGAGACACTCAATGTTTTCAAGGGGAGACTGGATAGGCACTTGAGGGAAATAAACTTGCAGGGCTACGGGGATAGAGCGGGGGAATGGGACTGACTGGATTGCTCTACAGAGAGCCGGCACGGACTCGATGGGTCGAATGGCCTCCTTCTGTGCCGGTATGGCTCTCTGACTCTATGACATCTCATTTGTCCTCTCTGATGACACTCACCGGATGACTCTGGATCAGGTTGCTGAGTTCCCACCTCACTAGGCCCAAGATCTCCATAGGAACGTCGAACGTCACATTGACG
Organism: Squalus acanthias; assembly: GCA_030390025.1. Classification (NCBI taxonomy): domain Eukaryota; kingdom Metazoa; phylum Chordata; class Chondrichthyes; order Squaliformes; family Squalidae; genus Squalus; species Squalus acanthias. The sequence goes on along the minus strand of JASTWF010000481.1, from coordinate 111,065 downwards.
GGAAGGTCGTAACCTCCGAGGTTTTCCACCTGTGGCGAGGGTGAACAAACCAGGTCAATGTTTCAGAGCAGAGCCTGTCTTCCTGTCCACATTGACAATGAGCAACAACCCCTAGCAACAGGGGGAGGCCCCTCAGCCTGAAGCACTGAGGGTAGCAAGGGCACAGAATATACTCCGGGTGGGGGAATTCAGTGCCCGTCACCAAGCGTGGCTCGGTAGCACCGCTAGCGACCGAGCTGGCCGAGTCCTGAAGGACATAACTGCCAGTCTGGGCCTGCGGCAGGTGGTGAGAGAACCAACAGGAGGGAAAAACCTACTTGACCTCGTCCTCACCAATCTACCTGTCGCAGATGCATCTGTCCACGACAGCACTGGCAGCAGTGACCACCGCACAGTCCTTGTGGAGACAAAGTCCTGTCTTCACACTGAGGACACCCTCCATCGTATTGTGTGGCACGACCACCGTGCTAAATGGGATAGATTCAGAACAGATCTAGCAGCTCAAAACTGGGCATCCATGAGGCGCTGTGGGCCATCAGCAGCAGCAGAATTGTATTCCACCACAATCTGTAACCTCATGGCCCGGCATATCCCTCACTCTACCATTACCGTCAAGCCAGAGGACCAACCCTGGTTCAATGAGGAGTGTAGAAGAGCATGCCAGGAGCAGCACCAGGCGTACCTAAAAATGAGGTGTCAACCTGGGGAAGCTGCAACACAGGACTACATGCATGCTAAACAGCGGAAGCAGCATGCTATAGACAGGGCTAAGCGATCCCACAATCAACAGATCAGATCAAAGCTCTGCAGTCCTGCCACATCTAGTCGTGAATGGTGGTGGACCATTAAACAACTAACGGGAGGAGGAGGCTCCATGAATATCCCCATCCTCAATGATGGTGGAGCCCAGCACGTGAGTGCAAAAGACAAGGCTGAAGCGTTTGCAACCATCTTCAGCCAGAAGTGCCGAGTGGATGATCCATATCGGCCTCCTCCTGAGGTCCCCACTATAGAAACATAGAAACATAGAAAATAGGTACAGGAGTAGACCATTCGGTCCTTCGAGCCTGCACCGCCATTCAATGCGTTCATGGCTGAACATGCTACCTCAGTACCCCATTCCTGCTTTCTCGCCATACCCCTTGATCCCCCTAGTTGTGAGTGTTATATCTAACTAAGAAGCCAGTCTTCAGTCAATTCGATTCACTCCATGTGATATCAAGAAACGGCTGAGCACACTGGATACAGCAAAGGCCATGGGCCCCGACAACATCCCGGCTATCGTGCTGAAGACTTGTGCTCCAGAACTAGCTGCGCCTCCAGTACAGTTACAACACTGGCATCTATCCGACAATGTGGAAAACTGCCCAGGTATGTCCTGTCCACAAAAAGCAGGAAAAATCCGATCCGGCCAATTACCGCCCCATCAGTCTACTCTCAATCATCAGCAAAGTGATGGAAGGTGTCATCGACAGTGCTATCAAGCGGCACTTACTCACCAATAATCTGCTCACTGATGCCCAGTTTGGGTTCCGCCAGGGCCACTGGGCTCCCGACCGCATTACAGCCTTGGTCCAAACATGGACAAAGGAGCTGAATTCCAGAGGTGAGGTGAGGTGAGAGTGACTGCCCTTGACATCAAGGCAGCATTCGACCGAGTGTGGCATCAAGGAGCCCGAGTAAAACTGAAGTCAATGGGAATCAGGGGGAAAACGCTCCACTGGCTGGAGTCATACCTAGCACAAAGGAAGATGGTTGTGGTTGAAAACTTCGATCAGATCCCCCCTTAACCTTCTAAATTCCAGGGACTACAACCCTCGTTCGTGTAGTCTCTCCTGAAAGGCCTGGGTAGTATATATTGGCCTTGGAGGGAGGGCAGCGGAGGTTTTCCAGAATGATACCCGGACTCCAAGGGTTAAGTTACGAGGAGAGATTACCCAAACTAGGGTTGTATTCCCTGGAATTTAGAAGGTTAAGGGCTGATCTGATCGAAGATTTCAAGATATTAAGGGGAACAGATAGGGGAGAGAGAGAGAAACTATTTCCACTGGTTGGGGAGTCTAGGACCAGGGGGCAGAGTCTAAAAATTAGAGCCAGACCTTTCAGGATGTTGATGGTGGGGGATTCGGTGATGTTGATGCCGTTGAATGTCAAGGGGAGGTGGTTAGACTGTCGCTTGTTGGAGATAGTCATTGCCTGGCACTTCTGTGGCGCGAATGTTACCTGCCACTTATCAGCCCAAGCCTGAACGTCATCCAGGTCTTGGTGCATGCGGGCATGGACGATTGCATAATCTGAGGAGTTGCGAATGGCGCTGAACACTGTGCAGTCATCAGCGAACATCCCATTTCTGACCTTATGTTGGAGAGAAGGTCATTGATGAAGCAGCTGAAGATGGTTGGGCCTAGGACACTGCCCTGAGGAACTCCTGCAGCGATGTCCTGGGGCTGTGATGATTGACCTTCAACCACCACAACCATCTTCCTTTGTGCTAGGTATGACTCCAGCCAGTGGAGCGTTTTCCCCGATTCCCATTGACTTCAGTTTTACTAGGGCTCCTTAAACTTGAGGTCATCCAAACCTCGGCTGCCCGTGTCCTAACTCGCACCAAGTCCCATTCTCCCATCACCCCCTGTGCTCGCTGACCAACATTGGCTCCCGGTCCGGCAAAGCTTCGATTTTAAAATTCTCATCCTCGTCTTCAAATCCCTCCACGACCTCCTCGCCCTTTCCCTACCTCTGTAACCTCCTCCAGCCCCTACCACCCTCCCTATCTCTGTACCCCCCCAGTCCCCTACCACCCTCCCTACCTCTGTAACCTCCTCCAGCCCCTACCACCCTCCCTATCTCCGTGACCTCCTCCAGCCCCTACAACCCTCCCTATCTCTGTAACCACCTCCAGCCCCTACAACCCTCCCTACCTCTTTAAACTCCTCCAGCCCCTACCACCCTCCCTATCTCTGTAACCTCCTCCAGCTCCTACAACCCTCCCTATCTCTGTAACCTCCTCCAGCCCCTACACCCCTCCCTATCTCTGTAACCTCCTCCAGCCCCTACCACCCTCCCTATCTCTGTAACCACCTCCAGCCCCTACAACCCTCCCTACGTCTGTAAACTCCTCCAGCCCCTACCACCCTCCCTATCTCTGTAACCTCCTCCAGTTCCTACAACCCTCCCTATCTCTGTAACCTCCTCCAGCCCTACACCCCTCCCTATCTCTGTAACCTCCTCCAGCCCCTACCACCCTCCCTATCTCTGTAACCTCCTCCAGCCCCTACCACCCTCCCTATCTCCGTGACCTCCTCCAGCCCCTACAACCCTCCCTATCTCTGTAACCACCTCCAGCCCCTACAACCCTCCCTACCTCTGTAAACTCCTCCAGCCCCTACCACCCTCCCTATCTCTGTAACCTCCTCCGTCCCCTACCACCCTCCCTATCTCTGTAACCTCCTCCAGCCCCTACAACCCTCCCTATCTCTGTAACCCCCTCCAGCCCCTACCACCCTCCCTATCTCTGTAACCTCCTCCAGCCCCCTACCACCCTCCCTATCTCTGTAACCTCCTCCAGCCCCTACAACCCTCCCTATCTCTGTAACCTCCTCCAGCCCCTTACAACTCTCCGAGATCTCTGCGCTCCTCCAATTCCGGCCTCTTGCGCATCCCCCGATTTCCATCGCTCCACCATTGGCGGCCGTGCCTTCAGCCGCCTGGGCCCCGAGCTCTGGAATTCCCTCCCTAAACCTCTCCGCCTCTCTCTCTCTCCTCCTTTAAGACGCTCCTTAAAACCCACCTCTTCGACCAAGCTTTTGGTCGCCTGTCCCTAATATCTCCTGATGTGGCGCGGTGTTGAATTTTGTCTGATTTACGCTCCTGTGGAGCACCTTGGGATGTTTTACTACGTTAAAAGCGCTATATAAATACAAGTTGTTGTTGTGATACGTACTTTGTAAATGTGTTTCACGTTCCTCTTCTCATTCGCCGTACCCCCGAAGCTGATGTAACGGGTGTGGCTCACTCTGCGAGACGGAGAAGAACGGTCACAATCACTGGAGGACATCGCCCGCTGACGGTTATTGACAGTGGCCGCCTCCCGCGGTTACTATTCCCCCCAAATCCCGTTCCCCGCCCTCCCCCCCTTAACATCGGTCAGCCGTGGCTCAGTGGGCAGCACTCTCTCTCGCCTCGGAGTCAGAAGGTTTGTGGGTTCACAGTCCCCACTCCAGAGACTTGAGCACAAAAATCTAGGCTGACACTCTGGAGTGGGACTTGAACTGACAACCTTCTGACTCAGAGGCCAGAGTGCTGCCCACTGAGCCACAGCTGGCACTTTAGAGAGTTGGGACCTGAGTTAGGCTGGAGTTAGGCCTTAATTAGGCCGCAGTTAGGCCTGAGTTAGGCTGGAGTTGGGCCTTAATTAGGCCGCAGTTAGGCCTGAGTTAGGCTGGAGTTGGGCCTTAATTAGGCCGCAGTTAGGCTGGAGTTAGGCTGGAGTTGGGCCTTAATTAGGCCGCAGTTAGGCCTGAGTTAGGCTGGAGTTGGGCCTTAATTAGGCCGCAGTTAGGCCTGAGTTAGGCTGGAGTTGGGCCTTAATTAGGCCGCAGTTAGGCCGGAGTTAGGCTGGAGTTGGGCCTTAATTAGGCCGCAGTTAGGCCTGAGTTAGGCTGGAGTTGGGCCTTAATTAGGCCGCAGTTAGGCCTGAGTTAGGCTGGAGTTGGGCCTTAATTAGGCCGCAGTTAGGCCTGAGTTAGGCTGGAGTTGGGCCTTAATTAGGCCGCAGTTAGGCCTGAGTTAAAATTAGGCCTCAGTCGGATTATTGGGCCCTCTCGTTATAGGCAGCATTTCAAAGCAATTGAAGGGGGCGTGCAGGGCTGTGTCGATCGACTGGGATGTTATCCAGGGGTCATGGTGGCGGAGAGAGAGATTGGGGTCGGCGGTACTCAGCCAGATTCAGGCCCCATTTATAGGAAGGATATAAAGGCACTGGAGAGAGGCTGTGTCGATTGGCTGGGACGTTACCCAGGTGGCTGTAAAATTTCCCACGGCCACTAATGGAAAAAGAGCAGGGGGGAGTTCTCCCCGGTGTCCTGGGGCCAATATTTATCCCTCAATCTACCATCAGGAAAAAAAACCAGATTAGCTGGTCTTTTATCACATTGCTTCTTGTGGGAGCTTGCTGTGCGCAAATTGGCTGCTGCGCTTCCCACATTACAACAGCGACCACACTTTGAGAAAGTCTTTATTTGTTTGTGAAGGGCTTTGGGACGTCCTAAGGTGGTGAAAGGGTCAAGTGTCACGGAGGCCGGACGAATCCATGGGTTGAAGGGTGAAGGGTCGCAACCTGGGAGGAGACGGATTCAGCAGTGGAAGATTAAAGGAAGGGTAAGAGCAGATTGGGCCGATACTCTCTGGAGTTTAGAAGAATGAGAGGTGATCTCATTGAAACTTATAAGATTCTGAGGGGGGATTGACAGGGTCGATGCTGAGAGGTTGTTTCCCCTGGCTGGAGAGTCTAGAACCAGGGGTCACAGTCTCAGAATAAGAGGTCGGCCATTTAGGACTGAGATGAGGAGGAATTTCTTCACTCAGAGGGTGGTGAATCTTTGGAATTCTCTACCCCAGAGGGCTGTGGAGGCTCAGTCGTTGAGTATATTCAAGGCAGAGATCGAGAGACTTTTAGACTCTCGGGGAATCGAGGGATATGGGGATCGGGCGGGAAAGTGGAGTTGAGGTTGAAGATCAGCCATGATCTTATTGAATGGCGGAGCAGGCTCGAGGGGCCGAATGGCCGACTCCTGCTCCTAATTCTTATGTTATTATGTTCTGCTTCTGATCTGGTCATTATCACATCGCCGTTTATGGGAGTTCTTAAAGAAAAATAAGACTTGCATTTCGATAGCGCCTTTCACGACCACCGGACGTCTCAAAGCGCTTTACAGCCAATGAAGTACTTTTTGAAGTGTAGTCACTGTTGTAATGTGGGAAACGCAGCAGCCAATTTGCGCACAGCAAGCTCCCACAAACAGCAATGTGCTAATGACCAGATCATCTGTTTTTGTTATGTTGGTTGAGGGATAAATATTTATCCCTTAATCATCACTAAAACGGATGATCCGGTCATTATCCCATTGCTGTTTGTGGGAGCTTGCTGTGCACAAATTGGCTGCCGCGTTTCCTACATTACAACAGTGACTGCACTTCAAAAAAGTACCTCTTCCGCTGGTCGTCAATGGCGCTGGAGAAATGCAAGTCTTTCTTTCTTTCTGACACTAGCCTAATTCCGGCCTAACTCAGGCCTCATTCCGGCCTAACTCAGGCCTGGCACCAGTTGAACCTCCTCATCCCTCCTTCTGGAGAGTGACTTCACATCCCAAGATGAGGAATCTGGTCCATCCCGTTCTCAAATCCCAAAGGCCTGGTGGTAAATTTGGAGGAGGGAGCCACACTCTTTAAAGCCACCGGTACCTAAACGCTCAGGAGAATCTAACCTAACCACGGCTCAGGGTGGAACAACAACCAGAGACAGGGAGCTCACCTGGAGATGATGACTTTAACAGCGTACTGAATGGGGATGGTCTCCGTGCGAACACTGTCCTCCAGAAGCCTCAGTTCATTCTCACTGAAGAAAGAATTTCACCCAATGTTAGTCACGTGAAGTTTAATTAATAATCACTCTCTTAGCACTGTCCCCATCAAACACTCCCAGGGCAGGTACAGCACGGGTTAGATACAGAGTAAAGCTCCCTCTACACTGTCCCATCAAACACACCCAGGGCAGGTACAGCACGAGGTTAGATACAGAGTAAAGCTCCCTCTACACTGTCCCCATCAAACAATCCCAGGGCAGGTACAGCACGGGTCAGATACAGAGTAAAGCTCCCTCAACACTGTCCCATCAAATACTCCCAGGGCAGGTACAGCACGGGTTAGATACAGAGTAAAGCTAACTCTGCGCTGTCCCATCAAACACTCCCAGGGCAGGTACAGCACGGGGTTAGATACAGAGTAAAGCTCCCTCTACACTGTCCCCATCAAACAATCCCAGGGCAGGTACAGCACGGGTTAGATACAGAGTAAAGCTCCCTCTACACTGTCCCATCAAACACTCCCGGGGCAGGTACAGCACAGGTTAGATACAGAGTAAAGCTCCCTCTACACTGTCCCATCAAACACTCCCAGGGCAGGTACAGCATGGGTTAGATACAGAGTAAAGCTCCCTCTACACTGTCCCATCAAACACTCCCAGGGCAGGTACAGCACGGGTTAGATACAGAGTAAAGCTCCCTCTACACTGTCCCATCAAACACTCCCAGGACAGGTACAGCATGCGTTTAAATGCTGAATGTTTGGCCCCCGAACCAGGACTCCTTATTCTCGCTGAGTCTCGTCTGCTGCTCTTAGACGGGAGGTGAGGAGGTCCCTGCTCAGCCCTGTGCCATTGTAATAAACCTTTAACGCTCCTCCACTGATCCACTCCCCTACCCCCAGCCCCTCTCTTCCCTCGTGACCGGACCGAGATCAGGAACTCGCTCATCTTCCTTGCAGAGCAAGCGGCCTACCTGTTCGCCTCAACTTTAATCAGCACGCTGTCCTCCCAGGTGGAGTCATCGGAGATTTCAAACGTCACACCAAACATTGCCTTTAAAACATCAAAATAATTCACAAGGACTGTTGGACGAATCATAAGAATTTAAAAAAATGTATCCGCAAGAGGTTGGCATTGCAGGCAAGGCCAGCATTTATTGCCCATCCCCTAATTGCCCCTTGAGAAGGTGGTGGTGAGCCGCCTTCTTGAACCGCTGCAGTCCGTGTGGTGAAGGTACTCCCTCAGTGCTGTTAGGGAGGGAGTTCCAGGATTTTGACCCAGCGACGATGAAGGAACGGCCGATATATTTCCAAGTCAGGATGGTGTGTGACTTGGAGGGGAACTTGGAGGTGGCGGTGTTCCCATGCACCTACTGCCCTTGTCCTTCTAGGTGGAAGAGGTCACGGGTTTGGGAGGTGCTGCCGAAGAAGCCTTGGCGAGTTGCTGCAGTGCATCTTGTAGATGGTACACACTGCAGCCACGGTGCGCCGATGGTGGAGGGAGTGAATGATTAAGGTAAATAGGAGCAGGAGTGGGCCATAAAGCCCCTCGAGCCTGCTCTGCCGTTCAATAAGATCATGGCTGATCATCGACCTCAACTCCACTTTCCCGCCCGATCCCCATATCCCTCGATTCCCCGAGAGTCTAAAAGTCTATCGATCTCAGCCTCGAATATATTCAATGACTGAGCCTCCACAACCCTCTGGGGCAGAGAATTCCAAAGATTCACCACCCTCCGAGTGTAGATATTTCTCTTTATCTCAGTCTTAAATGGACGACCCCTTATCCTGAGACTGTGCCCCCCTAGTTCTAGACTCTCCAGCCAGGGGGAAACAGCCTCTCGGCTTCTACCCTGTCAAGCCCTTGAAGAATTTTATACTTTGCAATGAGATCGCCTCTCATTCTTCTAAACTCCAGAGAATATCGGCCCATTCTATTCAATCTCTCCCCATAGGACAATCTCTTCACCCCAGGAACATCGACTGGGATTGTACAGATCAGCCTCGACCTGATTGAACGCCGGGGAACAGGCTCGAGGGGCAGAATGGGCCTCCTCCTGTTCCTATGTTGGGTCAGAGGGGGTTCTGCAGAATTGAAGATGATTATAAAGATTGAAGCCTACCATTCCACCACTCCTGAAGATGGGATGACTGACATTGCAGGAGAATATCCCAGATTGGTTCCCAGTTGAGTTGAGGTTGGCGGTACAGTCTACCTGCGTAGTCTGGAGAGAGATGAGGTTACAAGATTAACATCAGCACCGGTCGTTTTCAGAGACTGTCATAGAGTCATAGAGTTATACAGCACAGAAAGAGGCCCTTCGGCCCATCGTGTCCGCGCCGGCCATCAAGCCCTGTCTATTCGAATCCCATTTTCCAGCACTTGGTCCGTAGCCTTGTATGCTATGGCGTTTCAAGTGCTCATCTAAATGCTTCTTGAATGTTGTGAGGGTTCCTGCCTCTACCACCCTTTCAGGCAGTGAGTTCCAGATTCCAACCACCCTCTGGGTGAAAAAGTTTTTCCTCAAATCCCCTCTAAACCTTCAGCCCCTTAACCTTGAAACTATGCCCCCTGGTTATTGACCCCTCTACTAAGGGGAAAAGTTCCTTTCTATCTACCCTATCTATGCCCCTCATAATTTTGTACACCTCAATCAGGTCCCCCCTCAGCCTTCTCTGCTCTAAGGAAAACAACCCCAGCCTGTCCAGTCTCTCTTCATAGCTGAAACGCTCCAGCCCAGGTAACATCCTGGTGAATCTCCTCTGCACCCTCTCCAATGCAATCACATCCTTCCTATAGTGTGGTGACCAGAACTGCACACAGTATTCCAGCTGTGGCCTAACTAGCATTTTGTACAGCTCCTGTCTCTTAGATGAGACATTAAACCTCTCAGGTAAGATCCTATGAGCATTATTGGAAGAAGTGTTAAGGGCAGATCTCCCCCGGTGTCCTGGGGCCAATATTTATCCCTCAACCAACATCATTACAAAAACAGATTGTCTCGTCCTTTACCTCATTGCTGTTTGTGGGAGCTTGCTGTGCGCAAATTGGCTGCCGCGTTTCCTACATTACAACAGTGACTACACTCCAAAAAGTACTTCATTGGCTGTGAAGCGCTTTGGGACGTCCTGAGGTGGTGAAAGGGGCTTTGGGATCTCCTGAGGTGGTGAAAGGGGCTTTGGGACGTCCTGAGATGGTGAAAGGGGCTTTGGGATCTCCTGAGGTGGTGAAAGGGGCTTTGGGATCTCCTGAGGTGGTGAAAGGGTCTTTGGGATCTCCTGAGGTGGTGAAAGGGGCTTTGGGATCTCCTGACATGGTGAAAGGGTCTTTGGGTCGTCCTGAGGTGGTGAAAGGGGCTTTGGGATCTCCTGAGGTGGTGAAAGGGGTTTTGGGATCTCCTGAGGTGGTGAAAGGGGCTTTGGGTCGTCCTGAGGTGGTGAAAGGGGTTTTGGGATCTCCTGAGGTGGTGAAAGGGGCTTTGGGATCTCCTGAGGTGGTGAAAGGGGCTTTGGGATCTCTTGAGGTGGTGAAAGGGGCTTTGGGATCTCCTGAGGTGGTGAAAGGGGCTTTGGGATCTCTTGAGGTGGTGAAAGGGGTTTTGGGATCTCCTGAGGTGGTGAAAGGGGCTTTGGGATCTCTTGAGGTGGTGAAGGCGGCTTTGGCACATCCTGAGGTGGTGAAAGGGGCTTTGGGATCTCCTGAGGTGGTGAAAGGAGCTTTGGGATCTCCTGAGGTGGTGAAAGGGGCTTTGGGATCTCCTGAGATGGTGAAAGGGGCTTTGGGATCTCCTGAGGTGGTGAAAGGCGCTTTGGGAGCTCCTGAGGTGGTGAAAGGGGCTTTGGGATCTCCTGAGATGGTGAAAGGGGCTTTGGGATCTCCTGAGGTGGTGAAAGGGGCTTTGGGATCTCCTGAGGTGGTGAAAGGCGCTTTGGGATCTCCTGAGATGGTGAAAGGGGCTTTGGGATCTCCTGAGGTGGTGAAAGGGGCTTTGGGATCTCCTGAGGTGGTGAAAGGCGCTTTGGGATCTCCTGAGATGGTGAAAGGGGCTTTGGGATCTCCTGAGGTGGTGAAAGGGGCTTTGGGATCTCCTGAGGGGGTGAAAGGGGCTTTGGGACGTCCTGAGGGTGTGAAAAGGGCTTTGGGATCTCCTGAGGGGGTGAAAGGGGCTTTGGGACGTCCTGAGGTGGTGAAAGGCACTATATACAGTTATAAGGCGATATAGTTAATGAAGAATAGGGATCCTGGGTTTCATAAATAGAGGCATAGAGTACAAAAGCAAGGAAGTTATGATGAACCTTTATAAAACACTGGTTCGTACCCAGCTGAAGTATTGTGTTCAATTCTGGGCACCGCACCTTAGGAAGGATGTCGAGGCCTTGGAGAGGGTGCGGAGGAGATTGACCAGAATGGTTCCAGGGATGAGGAACTTCAGTGATGTGGAGAGACTGGAGAAGCTGGGGTTGTTCTCCTTAGAGCAGAGAAGGTTAAGGGAGAGATTGACCAGAATGGTTCCAGGGGATGAGGGACTTCAGTGATGTGGAGAGACTGGAGAAGCCGGGATTGTTCTGCTTAGAGCAGAGAAGGTTAAGAGGAGATTTGATAGAGGTGTTCAAAATCATGAGGGGTCTAGACAGGGTAGATAGAGAGAAACTGTTCCTGTTGGCAGAAGGGTCGAGAACCAGAGGACACAGATTCAAGGCGATTGGCAAAAGAACCAGAGGCGACATGAGGAGAAACTTTTTTACGCAGCGAGTGGTTAGGATCTGGAATGCACTGCTTGAAAGGGCGGAGGATACAGAGTCAATCGTAGCCTTCAAAAGGGAATTGGATAAATACTTGATGGAGAAAAAATTGCAGGGATATGGGGAAAGAGCGGGGGGAGTGGGACTGACTGGATTACTCTTCGAAAGAGCCAGCGCAGGCTCGATGGGCCGAATGGCCTCCTTCTGTGCCGTACTGCTCTATGTTATCAATGAAAGATCATTTCCTTTGCCTTCCAAATCTCTAGTCTAGAACTTTATAAATCGCTGGTTCGGCCTCAGCTGGAGCATTGTGGATAATTCTGGCTCCACACTCCAGGAAAGATGTAAAGGCCTTAGAAAGGGTGCAGAGGAGGTTTACCAGGATGTTACCAGGGATGAGGGGCTTCAGCGATGAGGAGAGGTTGGAAATGTTGGGACTGTTCTCACGGGGAACAGAGAAGGTGAAGAGTTGACCCAATCGAGGTCTTCAAGGCGCCGAGAGGTTTGGACAGAGGAGATTGTGAAAGATTATCCCCTCTGGCGAGTGGGTCAATAATCAGAGGTCATAGGTTCAAATTCATTGGCAGAAGATCTGGAGGAGAGAGGAGGAGAAACGTTTTCACTGGGAGAGTTGTGGGGATCGGGAGCGCTCGAAGCCGAAGAGGTGGTGGAGGCCCGATTCCATCAACGATTGTAAAAGGGAATTGGACGGGTTCTCGAGGATGAGAAACCTACAGGGTTACGGAGAAAATGCGGGGGGATGTGGGACTGAAGATGACTGCTCCGTCACAGAGCCAGCACAGGCATGATGGGGTGAATGGCCTCCTCCTGTGCTGCTCACCTCTCACTGAAAATTCTCGTTCTCTACCGCCCGCCCAAGTACCATAACATTTTTATTACTGAGATGGGCTGGATTTTGACACTGGGGCGGGTTGGGGTCGTGTTATCCACCCGACTGCAATTGGATGTGGGAGATTGATGCAATTTTCACCTAATTGGGCAATTGAGTTCCAGCATGTGGGAACCCATGACCCAATTAGTGGTTTCAGTCTGAAAGTCGCCTCTGATGATGTCATCATTGCTGCTGCATTGAAGGTCATGGACTGCCTGGCCTTCGCTGTGAGAGGACCTGGATGCAAAATGAGCAGCAGTCTGGAGAGAGAGAGAGAGAGAGAGAGAGAAATATTTTTGCATCCAGGTCCTCTCACAGCAAAGGCCAGGCAGTCGCTGAGGACTTTCAATGCAGCAGCATCAGAGGCGACTTTCAGACCTAATACTACTACTACCTTCATCACATCTCCGTTGTAATAGTGGACCTGCAGCTGATAGTCAGCTATCCACTTGTGCTCCCGCCAGGTTTCACAATCGTGGTTCAGAACAGGCGTGCTTCACATAGAGCAAAGGTTAAAATCAAAAAGGCCTTTCAAAATGACATTATAGAGCCAATTTGATGCTTGTTAAGGGTCTTAACAGCCTATCCCGCCTCTTAAAGGCGGGACGGAGTCGGGACCAACAGACACGATTTAATGAAAATTGCGTGGAGGCGGACTTGTGCCCGCCCGCCAGTTTTTGCAATTTTAACCCCCCCCACACGCCTCCAAACCCGCCTCCACGGGTCAATGAAAATCCAGCCAATAGAGTCATAGGGGGAAAAATTCAGTATCGCCCCGTTTGGGGCGCAATTATCGGCCGGGCGCAAAGATTAGCGCCTGGCGCTAATTATCACCTCCGACTGCAAACTTGGCTTCTATCGCCCCTGGAGGTGATTGGCGCGCTAAATCAGGCGCTTCACACCTGTCTTAAGGCGTAAAGGCCGAGGAGCGAGGCGCTACCTCAGTAGCGCAGGCGAAGCTCATGTGATGTCAGTCAGCAATGGAACAGAGACACACTGTCGCCAGCCAGTTCTTAAAGGGGAGGGTCGATCTTGCTCTCCATCCACACCCTGCTAACTGCAGCCTTGAATCTCGGCCTGGAGAGACCTGCACATCAAATCTGCTGGAAGGAACAATGGAGAGTACCAGGGAAAGAGCTCAGAGTGCAGCCCCCAGAGTCTCTTCTAAATCGATACAAGGAAGGGCAAATCAAAATGAACCTGCAAAGTGCTGCTCAGTACCCAAAACTCCTTCACACAGCGTTGAATCTCTCCAGAAGTCTCTCTCTCTCTCTCTCTCAGAATGCGTGGTGCAAAAATGGCACCAACAATAAAAGGCAGGAAGCGTTCGCCTTTAAATCGACCTTGCCATCTCTCGTGGCCTCGCTACTCCCATCGTGTCATTCGCAGATAAGGCCATCTCTGACCACTTCCTCGTATCACTCTCCAGCCACATCCCCCTTCCCCCCCGCCCCCCGCCCCCCACAACCCTACTTCCTTCTGTGTCCGCCCCTAGAAAAATCTCTCTCCCAACTCTCTTACAACTGCACTTATGAAATCCCAACTGTCCAGCCTCTGGCCCTCCATTCACCATGACATTTCTACAGCTACCGATCTGCTCAACCACACCCTCACCACTATCTCTGATGCCCTAGTCTCTACTAAAACAATTACCCTCTCTCACCCTGGCCCTTCCCCCTGGTACGGCCCTCATCTACGCTCCCTTAAGTCCAAGGGATGCAGACTTGAACGGATATGGCGGACAACTGGTTTAGCCATTCACCGTCAGATCTGGCTGGACCACATAAAGCACCATCGGGTCCTGCTCTCGTCTGACAAAATTGCTCACTATTCCAGAATCATTCTGGAATGCAAAAATAAACCCCGGCTCCTATTCTCTACTGCTAACCATCTTCTTAAACCTCTCTCCTCTGTCTCCTCCACCCTCACCTCCGACAACAAGTGTGGGGAGCTCATGGACTTCTTTGTCTCTAAGATTGAGACCATCCGTTCAGCTGCCTCTGCCACTTCCCTTCCTTCCCCTAGCCCACCGGGCCAAACTTCCTCTAATGTTTCCCCCTGCCCTAGCCCCGAACTCACATCTTTCTCCAGTTTCTCTCCGATCTCCCCTCATGACCTCTCCGAGCTCATCTTGTCCATGAGACCCACTTCCTGCTCCCTCGACCCTATTCCCACCAAACTGCTGACCGCTCAACTTCCTTTTCTGGCTCCCATGTTAGCTGACATTGTTAACGGTTCTCTCTCCTCAGGTACTGTCCTCCTCTCCCTCAAATCTGCCGTCATCACCCCTCTCCTCAAAAAACCAACCCTTCACCCCGCCATCCCTGCAAACTACCGCCCCATCTCCAACCTCCCTTTCCTCTCCAAAGTCCTTGAATGTGTTGTCGCCTCCCAAATTCGTGCCCATCTTTCCCGCAATTCCATGTTTGAATCCCTCCAATCAGGTTTCTGCCCCTGCCACAGTACCGAAACAGCTCTCATCAAAGTCACAAATGACATCCTTTGTGACTGTGACAAAGGTAAACAATCCTTCCTCGTCCTTCTTGACTTGTCTGCAGCCTTTGACACGGTTGACCACTCCATCCTTCTCCAACGCCTCTCCACCGTCGTCCAGCTGGGTGGGACTGCACTCGCCTGGTTCCATTCTTATCTATCTAATCGTAGCCAGAGAATCACCTGCAACGGCTTCTCTTCCCACTCCCGCATCGTTACCTCTGGTGTCCCCCAAGGATCTATCCTTGGCCCCCCTCCTATTTCTCATCTACATGTTGCCCCTTGGCGACATCATCCGAAAACACAGCGTCAGTTTCCACATGTACGCTGACGACACCCAGCTCTACCTCACTACCACTTCTCTCGACCCCTCCACGGTCTCTAAATTGTCAGACTGCTTGTCCGACATCCAGTTCTGGATGAGCAGAAATTTTCTCCAATTAAACATTGGGAAGACCGAAGCCATTGTTTTTGGTCCCCGCCACAAACTCCGTTCCCTAGCCACTGACTCCATCCCTCTCCCTAACATCTGTCTGAGGCTGAACCACACTGTTCGCAACCTTGGTGTCATATTTGACCCTGAAATGAGCTTCCGACCACATATCCGCAGCATAACTAAGACCGCCTACTTCCACCTCCGTAACATCGCCCGTCTCCGCCCTTGCCTCAGCTCATCTGCTGCTGAAACCCTAATCCATGCCTTTGTTACCTCTAGACTTGACTATTCCAACGCACTCCTGGCTGGCCTCCCACATTCCACCCTACGTAAACTTGAGGTCATCCAAAACTCGAATGCCCGTGTCCTAACTCGGACCAAGTCCCGTTCGCCCATCACCCCCTGTGCTCGCTGACCTCCCGGTTAAGCAACGCCTCGATTTAAAAATTGTCATCCTCGTTTTCAAATCCCTCCATGGCCTCGCCCCCCTCCCTATCTCTGTAATCTCCTTCAGCCCCACAACGCCCCCCCCCCCCCGAGATATCTGCGCTCCTCTAATTCTGCCCTCTTGAGGATCCCTGATTATAATCGCTCAATCATTGGTGGCCGTGCCTTCTGTTGCCTGGGCCCTAAGCTCTGGAATTCCCTGCCTAAACCTCTCCGCCTCCTCTACCTCTCTCTCCTCCTTTAAGACGCTCCTCACAACCTACCTCTTTGACCCAGCTTTTGGTCACCTGCCCTAATATCTCCCTACGTGGTTCGGTGTCAAATATTTGTCTTCTAACTTCTCCTGTGAAGCGCCACGGGACATTTTACTGCGTTAAAGGTGCTGGATAAATCCAAGATGTTGTTGAAATCTCGGGAGGCTTGCCACGTTGACAGAAACACGTTTACCTGATTGTTGCTGAGCTTCTTGAAGGTGAAGCCGGCCGGGTGGTACAGAGTCACCACCGTCTTGTAGGAATCTTCGCCGAGGTTCTCCAGGAAGATATTGACCTCGGCAATGCCGGAATTTCCCACCACGAGCCTCTTCATCCTGCATCGGAGAAAAACGTTAGTCAAGAACAGAAGATGGGGGAGGGGGAGAGGGGAGGGGGGAGGGTTAAAAAAAAAACCCGGGCTCCGGCCATATAAGAATTAGGAGCAGGAGTCGGCCTTTCGGCCCTTCGAGCCTGCTCCACCATTCAAATAGATCATGGCTGATCTTCTAGACTGATTCCTGGGATGAGAGGGCTGTCCTATGCGGAGAGATTGTGTAGAATGGGCCGATACTCTCTGGAGTTTAGAAGAATGAGAGGTGATCTCATTGAAACATATAAGATTCTGAGGGGGATTGACAGGGTAGATGCTGAGAGGTTGTTTCCCCCTGGCTGGAGAGTCTAGAACCAGGGGTCACAGTCTCAGAATAAGGGGTCGGCCATTTAGGACTGAGATGAGGAGGAATTTCTTCACTCAGAGGGTGGTGAATCTTTGGAATTCTCTGCCCCAGAGGGCTGTGGAGGCTCAGTCGTTGAGTATATTCAAGACTGAGATCGATAGATTTTTGGACTCTCGGGGAATCGAGGGATATAGAGATCGGGCAGGAAAGTGGAGTTGAGGTCGAAGAGCAGCCATGATCTCATTGAATGGTGGAGCAGGCTCGAGGGGGCGAATGGCCGACTCCTGCTCCTATTTCTTATTTTATGTTCTTCTACCTCAACTCCACTTTCCCACCCGATCCCCGTATCCCTTGATTCCCTGAGAGTCCAAAAATCTATCGATCTCGGTCTTGAATATACTCAATGACTGAGCCTCCACAGCCCTCTGGGGCAGAGAATTCCAAAGATTCACCACCCTCTGAGTGAAGAAATTCCTCCACATCTCAGTCCTAAATGGCCGACCCCTTATCCTGAGACTGTGCCCCCTGGTTCTAGACTCTCCAGCCAGGGGGAAACAGCCTCTCAGCATCTACCCTGTCAAGCCCCCTTGAGAATTTTATACGTATCAATGAGATCACCTCTCGTTCATGGTCACAAGTGCGGAGACGTGAGATCAGCTCACCAGAGCCAGCCCCGCTGCGCCTCCATAGGTGTCATTCCCCGACGGAATTAACTCCGAATTATTTCCCCCCGCTAGTGAATATCCCGTGGCATTGCCGTATCAAGAGGAGGTGGTGGTGATGTTTCATGATGTTGGAGAGTTACAGGACTGGACGGTATGGGGGGGGGCGGGTGGAGT
>JASTWF010000481.1:31046-93202 GCA_030390025.1 Squalus acanthias | reverse complement strand
GCTGCTGGAGGTTACAGAGATAGGGAGGGTTGTAGGGGCTGGAGGAGGTTACAGAGATAGGGAGGGTTGTAGGGGCTGGAGGAGGTTACAGAGATAGGGAGGGTTGTGGGGCTGGAGGAGGTTACAGAGATAGGGAGGGTTATAGGGGCTGGAGGAGGTTACAGAGATAGGGAGGGTGGTAGGGGGTGGAGGAGGTTACAGAGATAGGGATGGTGGTTGGGGCTGGAGGAGGTTACAGAGGTAGGCAAAGGGCGAGGAGGTCGTGGAGGGATTTGAAGACGAGGATGAGAATTTTTAAATCGAGGCGTTGCCGGACCGGGAGCCAATGTCGGTCGGCGAGCACAGGGGTGATGGGCGAACGGGACTCGGTGCTAGTTAGGACACGGGCGGCCGAGGTTTGGATGACCTCAAGTTTACGGAGGGTGGAATGTGGGAGGCAGGGCAGGAGTGTGTTGGAATAGTCAAGTCTAGAGGTAACAAAGGCATGGATGAGGGTTTCAGCAGCGGATGAGCTGAGGCAGGGGCGGAGACGGGCGATGTTACGGAGATGGTCCCCAACATCACAGAAGCCAGTCTTCAGCCAATTTGATTCACTCCATGTGATATCAAGAAACGGCTGAGCGCACTGGATACAGCAAAGGCTATGGGCCCCGACAACATCCCGGTTATCGTGCTGAAGACTTGTGCTCTAGAACTAGCCGCACCTCTAGCCAAGCTGTTCCAGTACAGCTACAACACTGGCATCTATCCGACAATGTGGAAAACGGCCCAGGTATGTCCTGTCCACAAAAAGCAGGACAAATCCAACCCGGCCAATTACCGCCCCATCAGTCTACTCTCAATCATCAGCAAAGTGATGGAAGGTGTCATCGACAGTGCTATCAAGCGACACTTACTCACCAATAACCTGCTCACTGATGCCCAGTTTGGGTTCCGCCAAGACCACTCGGCTCCCGACCTCATTACAGCCTTGGTCCAAACATGGACAAAGGAGCTGAATTCCAGAGGTGAGGTGAGAGTGACTGCCCTTGACATCAAGGCAGCATTCGACCGAGTGTGGCATCAAGGAGCCCTAGTAAAACTGAAGTCAATGGGAATCAGGGGGAAAACTCTCCACTGGCTGGAGTCATACCTAGCACAAAGGAAGATGGTTGTGGTGGTTGAAGGTCAATCATCACAGCCCCAGGACATCGCTGCAGGAGTTCCTCAGGGCAGTGTCCTAGGCCCAACCATCTTCAGCTGCTTCATCAATGACATTCTCTCCAACATAAGGTCAGAAATGGGATGTTCGCTGATGACTGCACAGTGTTCAGCGCCATTCACAACTCCTCATATAATGAAGCAGTCCATGCCCGCATGCACCCAAGACCTGGACGACGTTCAGGCTTGGGCTGATAAGTGGCAGGTAATATTCGTGCCACACAAGTGCCAGGCAATGACTATCTCCAACAAGCGAGAGTCTAACCACCTCCCCTTGACATTCAACGGCATTACCATCGCCGAATCCCCCACCATCAACATCCTGGGGGGTCACCATTGACCAGAAACTTAACTGGACCAGCCACATAAATACTGTGACTACAAGAGCAGGTCAGAGGCTGGGTATTCTGCGGCGAGTGTCTCACCTCCTGACTCCCCAAAGCCTTTCCACCATATACAAGGCACAAGTAACATAGAAACATAGAAGATAGGAGCAGGAGTAGGCCATTCGGTCCCTCGAGCCTGTTTCCTCCATTTAATGAGATCATGGCTGATCATCCAAATTCAGTACCCTGTCCCTGCTTTCTCCCCATATCCCTTGATCCCTTTAGCCTTAAGAAATATATCTAACTCCTTCTTGGATATATTTAATGACTTGGCCTCTACTGCCTTCTGTGGTAGAGAATTCCACAGGTTCACCACTCTCTGGGTGAAGAAATTCCTCCTCATCTCAGTCCTAATTGGCTTACCCCTTATCCTTAGACTGTGACCCCTGGTTCTGGACTCCCCCGCCATCGGGAACATCCTTCCTGCATCTAGTCTGTCTAGTTCTGTTAGAATTTTATAAGTTTCAATGAGATCCCCTCTCATTCTTCTAAACTCTAGCGAATACAAGCCCAATCGACCCAATCTCTCCTCATACGTCATTCCTGCCATCCCAGGTATCAGTCTGGTGAATCTTCGCTGCACTCTCTCGTAGGAGTGCGATGCAATACTCTCCACTTGCCTGGATGAGTTGCAGCTCCAACAACACTCAAGAAGCTCGACACCATCCAGGACAAAGCAGCCCGCTTGATCGGCACCCCATCCACCACCTTAAACACTCACTCCCTCCACCACCGGCGCACCGTGGCTGCAGTGTGTACCATCTACAAGATGCAATGCAGCAACTCGCCAAGGCTTCTTCGGCAGCCCCTCCCAAACCCGTGACCTCTTCCACCTAGAAGGACAAGGGCAGCAGGCGCATGGGAACACCACCACCTCCAAGTTCCCCTCCCAGTCACACACCATCCTGACTTGGAAATATATCGGCCGTTCCTTCATCGTCGCTGGGTCAAAATCCTGGAACTCCCTCCCTAACAGCACTGTGGGAGTACCTTCACCACACGGACTGCAGCGGTTCAAGAAGGCGGCTCACCACCACCTTCTCAAGGGGCAACTAGGGATGGGCAATAAATGCTGGGCCTTGCCAGCGACGCCCACATCCCATAAACAAATTTTTTAAAAGGTGGATGTAGGCGGTCTTGGTGACGGAGCGGATCTGGGGTCGGAAGCTGATCCCGGGATTCCATTTCCATTGACGGTCCCTTTGCTCTCGGGGGGAGGGGTGGGGCCGGACTGAGGCCGCTCCCCCGAGTTTGGGAGCGAATCTGTTCCCGTCCGCCCCCCCCCCCCCCCTCCAAACACCCCGGGGGGAGCACCCAACATACAAAAATGAGGAATACGACAAGACACCCACTGGACCATTTAGCCCATCCCACACACAATTCTGGTCCCCACACCAACATAGCAACAGGAGGAGGCCATTCAGCCCCTCGAGCCTGCTCCGCCATTCAATGAGATCGTGGCTGATCTGTGACCTCACTCCATCTACCCGCCTTTGGCCCACATCCCTTAATACCTTTGGTTAACCGAAATCTATCGATCTCCGATTTTAAATTAACAATTGACCCCCAACATCGATTGCCGTTTGCGGAAGAGAGTTCCAAACTTCTACCACCCTTTGTGTGTAGAAGTGTTTCCTAACTTCACTCCTGAAAGGTCTGGCTCTAATTTTTAGACTCTGCCCCCTGGTCCTAGAATCCCCAACCAGTGGAAATAGTTTCTCTCTATCGACCCTATCTGTTCCCCTTAATATCCTGAAAACTTCGATCAGATCAACCCTTAACCTTCTAAATTCCAGGGAATAAATACAACCCTAGTTTGTGTAATCGCTCCTCGTAACTTAACCCTTGGAGTCCGGGTATCATTCTGGAAAACCTCCGCTGCGCTCCCTCCAACGCCAATATATACTACCCAGGCCTTTCAGGAGAGACTACACGAACTAGGGTTGTAGTCCCTGGAATTTAGAAGGTTAAGGGGGGATCTGATCGAAGTTTTCAACCACAACCATCTTCCTTTGTGCTAGGTATGACTCCAGCCAGTGGAGCATTTTCCCCCTGATTCCCATTGACTTCAGTTTTACTCGGGCTCCTTGATGCCACACTCGGTCAAATGCTGCCTTGATGTCAAGGACAGTCACTCTCACCTCACCTCTGGAATTCAGCTCCTTTGTCCATGTTTGGACCAAGGCTGTAATAAGGTCGGGAGCCGAGTGGCCCTGGCGGAACCCAAACTGAGCAGGTTATTGGTGAGTAAGTGCCGCTTGATAGCACTGTCGATGACACCTTCCATCACTTTGCTGATGATTGAGAGTAGACTGATGGGGCGGCCGCCCAGTATTACTTCATACATGAATGACAAGATTCATGTCAGGTAGCTTTTTAAGGAGTGTCTTAAAGGAGGAGAGAGAGAGAGGCGGAGAGGGTCAGGGAAGGAATTCCAGAGCTTTGGGCCCAGGCAATGGTGGAGCGATTAAAATCGAGGGATGCGCAAGAGGCCAGAATTGGAGGAGCGCAGAAATCTCGGAGGGTTTGTCGGGCTGGAGGAGGTGATGTTGTTTGAGGGATAAATATTGACCCCAGGACACCGGGGAGAACTCCACTTTGCTCCTCTTCCAATAGGCCCATGGGACCTTTAATGTCCACCTGAGAGGGCAGACGGTGTCCTCGGTTTAATGTCGCATCCGAAAGACAGCACCTCCGACAGTGCGGCACTCCCTCAGTACTGCCCCTCCGACAGTGCGGCGCTCCCTCAGTACTGCCCCTCCGACAGTGCGGCGCTCCCTCAGTACTGCCCCTCCGACAGTGCGGCGCTCCCTCAGTACTGCCCCTCCGACAGTGCGGCGCTCCCGCAGTACTGCAGCTCCGACAGTGCGGCTCTCCCACAGTACTGCCCCTCCAACAGTGCGGCTCTCCCTCAGTACTGCCCCTCCGACAGTGCGGCGCGACCTCAGTACAGCCCCTCCGACAGTGCGGCGCTCCCTCAATACTGCCCCTCCGACAGTGCGGCGCTCCCTCAGTACTGCCCCTCCGACAGTGCGGCGCTCCCTCAGTACTGCCCCTCCGACAGTGCGGCGCTCCCTCAGTACTGCCCCTCCGACAGTGCGACGCTCCCTCAGTACTGCCCCTCCGACAGTGCGGCGCTCCCTCAGTACCGCCCCTCCGACAGTGCGGCGCTCCCTCAGTACTGCCCCTCCGACAGTGCGGCGCTCCCTCAGTACTGCCCCTCCGACAGTGCGGCGCTCCCTCAGTACAGCCCCTCCGACAGTGCGGCGCTCCCTCAGTACTGCCCCTCTGACAGTGCGGCGCTCCCTCAGTACCGCCCCTCCGACAGTGCGGCGCTCCCTCAGTACTGCCCCTCCGACAGTGCGGCGCTCCCTCAGTACCGCCCCTCCGACAGTGCGGCGCTCCCTCAGTACCTGCCCCTCCGACAGTGCGGCGCTCCCTCAGTACTGCCCCTCCGACAGTGCGGCGCTCCCTCAGTACTGCCCCTCCGACAATAACCAACATCACCAGAACAGATGATCTGGTCATTGATCACATTGCTGTTTGTGGGAGCTTGCTGTGCGCAGATTGGCTGCCGCGTTTCCCACATCACTACAGTGACTGCAGTTTAAAAAGGACTTCATTGCCTGTGAAGCTCTTCGGCCGTGCTGAGGGGGTGAGCGGCGCTGTGGAGATGCAAATCGTTCTGTCTTTCTAATGAGGGCTCCTGTCGGCTTGGGTTTAATCGTCTCCGATGTCCTTTCAGCTGCCCCTGGAGAAAGGCTGTGGTGAAGATGACCGATGTACTGACCACCTGAACGTGACCTTTCACCTCGGAGGGTAAGAGCACCACCCCTTTTCCCGTGAGAGACAGAGAGAGAGAGAGACAGAGAGAAGAGAGAGAGAGAGAGAGACAGAGAGAGAGAGAGAGACAGAGAGAGAGAGAGAGAGAGAGAGAGAGAGAGAGACAGAGAGAGAGAGAGAGAGAGAGACAGAGAGAGAGAGAGAGAGACAGAGAGAGAGAGACAGAGAGACAGAGAGAGAGAAACAGAGAGAGAGAGAGAGACAGTGAGAGAGAGACAGTGAGAGAGAGACAGAGAGAGAGACAGAGAGAGAGAGAGAGTGAGGTTCTCCACTTCGGCCGGAAGAATAAAAAAGCAAAATATTATTTAAATGGAGAGAGATTGTAGAAAGGGATCTGGGGTCCTCGTACATGAATCACAAAAAGTTAGCATGCAGGTAGAGCAACTAATTAGGAAGGGAAATGGAATGTTGGCCTTTATTGCAAAGGGGGAATGGAGTATAAAAATAGGGATGTCTTGCTACAACTGTACAGGGCGTTGGTGAGACCACACTTGGAGTACTGCGTACAGTTTTGGTCTCCATATTTAAGGAAGGATATACTTGCATTGGAGGCAGTTCAGAGAAGGTTCACGAGGTTGATTCTGGATATGAAGGGGTTGTCTTATGAGGAAAGGTTGAGCAGGCTGGGCCTATACTCATTGGAGTTTAGAAGAATGAGAGGAGATCTTATTGAAACATATAAGATACTGAGGGGGATTGACAGGGTAGATGCTGAGAGGATGTCTCCCCTAGTGGGGGAATCTAGAACTAGGGGGCATAGTCTCAGAATAAGGGGTGGCCCATTTAAGACGGAGATGAGGAGGAATTTCTTCTCTCAGAGGGTCGTGAATCTTTGGAATTCTCTGCCCCAGAGAGCTGTGGAGGCGGAGTCATTGAATATATTCAAGGCGGAGAGAGACAGACATTTGAACCACAGGGGAGTCGAGGGTTATGGGGAGCGAGCAAAGTGGTGTTGAGGCCAAGATTGGATCAGCCATGATCTCATTGAATGGTGGAGCAGGCTCGAAGGGCCGAAAGGCCGACTCCTGCTCCTAATTATTATGATGGCCAGTGCCCGGGTTTTTTTTTTTAACCCCTCCCCCACTCCCCTCTCCCCCTCCCCCATTTTCTGTTCTTGACTAATGTTTTTCTCCGATGCAGGATGAAGAGGCTCGCGGTGGGAAATTCCGGCATTGCCGAGGTCAATATCTTCCTGGAGAACATTGGCGAAGATTCCTACAAGACGGTGGTGACTCTGTACCACCCGGCCGGCTTCACCTTCAAGAAGCTCAGCAACAATCAGGTAAACGTGTTTCTGTCAACGTGGCAAGCCTCCCGAGATTTCAACAACATCTTGGATTTATCCAGCACCTTTAACGCAGTAAAATGTCCCGTGGCGCTTCACAGGAGAAGTTAGAAGACAAAAATTTGACACCGAACCACGTAGGGAGATATTAGGGCAGGTGACCAAAAGCTGGGTCAAAGAGGTAGGTTGTGAGGAGCGTCTTAAAGGAGGAGAGAGAGGTAGAGGAGGCGGAGAGGTTTAGGCAGGGAATTCCAGAGCTTGGGGCCCAGGCAACAGAAGGCACGGCCACCAATGATTGAGCGATTATAATCAGGGATCCTCAAGAGGGCAGAATTAGAGGAGCGCAGATATCTCGGGGGGTTGTGGGGCTGAAGGAGATTACAGAGATAGGGAGGGGGGCGAGGCCATGGAGGGATTTGAAAACAAGGATGACAATTTTTAAATCGAGGCCTTGCTTAACCGGGAGGTCAGCGAGCACAGGGGTGATGGGCGAACGGGACTTGGTGCGAGTTAGGACACGGGGCAGCAGAGCTTTGGATGACCTCATGTTTACGTAGGGTGGAATGTGGGAGGCCAGCCAGGAGTGTGTTGGAATAGTCAAGTCTAGAGGTAACAAAGGCATGGATGAGGGTTTCAGCAGCAGATGAGCTGAGGCAGGGGCGGAGACGGGCGATGTTACGGAGGTGGAAGTAGGCGGTCTTAGTTATGCTGCGGATATGTGGTCGGAAGCTCATTTCAGGGTCAAATATGACACCAAGGTTGCGAACAGTGTGGTTCAGCCTCAGACAGATGTTAGGGAGAGGGATGGAGTCAGTGGCTAGGGAACGGAGTTTGTGGCAGGGACCGAAAACAATGGCTTCGGTCTTCCCAATATTTAATTGGAGAAAATTTCTGCTCATCCAGAACTGGATGTTGGACAAGCAGTCTGACAATTTAGACACCGTGGAGGGTCGAGAGAAGTGGTAGTGAGGTAGAGCTGGGTGTCATCAGCGTACACGTGGAAACTGATGCTGTGTTTTTGGATGATGTCGCCAAGGGGCAGCATGTAGATGAGAAATAGGAGGGGCCGAAGGATAGATCCTTGGGGGACACCAGAGGTAACGGTGCGGGAGTGGGAAGAGAAGCCATTGCAGGTGATTCTCTGGCTACGATTAGATAGATAAGAATGGAACCAGGCGAGTGCAGTCCCACCCAGCTGGGCGACGGTGGAGAGGCGTTGGAGGAGGATGGAGTGGTCAACCGTGTCAAAGGCTGCAGACAGGTCGAGAAGGACTAGAAGGGATAGTTTACCTTTGTCACAGTCACAAAGGATGTCATTTGTGACTTTGAGGAGAGCTGTTTCGGTACTGTGGCAAGGGCAGAAACCCGATTGGAGGGATTCAAACATGGAATTGCAGGAAAGATGGGCAAGAATTTGGGAGGTGACAACACGTTCAAGGACTTTGGAGAGGAAAGGGAGGTTGGAGATGGGGCGGTAGTTTGCAAGGACGGAGGGGTCAAGGGTTGGTTTTTTGAGGAGAAGGGGTGATGACGGCAGATTTGAGGGAGAGGGGGACAATACCTGAGGAGAGAGAACCGTTAACAATGTCAGCTAACATGGGAGCCAGAAAAGGAAGTTGGGTGGTCAGCAGTTTGGTGGGAATAGGGTCGAGGGAGCAGGAAGTGGGTCTCATGGACAAGATGAGCGCAGAGAGGTCATGAGGGGAGATCGGAGAGAAACTGGAGAAAGATGTGAGTTCAGGGCTAGAGCAGGGGGGAACCTTAGAGGAAGTTTGACCTGGTGGGCTAGGGGAAGGAAGGGAAGTGGCAGAGGCAGCTGAACGGATGGTCTCAATCTTAGAGACAAAGAAGTCCATGAGCTCCTCACACTTGTTATCGGAGGTGAGGGTGGAGGAGACAGAGGAGAGGGGTTTAAGAAGATGGTTAGCAGTGGGGAATAGAAGCCGGGGTTTATTTTTGCATTCCAGAATGATTCTGGAATAGTGAGCAGTTTTGGCAGACGAGAGCAGGGCCCGATATTGATTTATGTGGTCCAGCCAGATCTGACGGTGAATGGCTAAACCAGTTGTTCGCCATATCTGTTCAAGTCTGCGTCCCTTGGACTTAAGGGAGCATAGATGAGGGCCCTACCAGGGGGAACGGCCAAGGTGAGAAAGGGTAATTGTTTTAGTAGGGACTAGGGCATCAGAGATAGTGGTGAGAGTGTGGTTGAGCAGATCAGTAGCTGTAGAAATGTCGTGGTGAATGGAGGGCCAGAGGCTGGACAGTTGGGATTTCATAAGTGCAGTTGTAAGAGAGTGGGGAGAGAGATTTTTCTAGGGGCGGACACAGAAGGAAGTACGGTTGTGGGGGGCGGGGGGCGGGGGGGAAGGGGGATGTGGCTGGAGAGCGATACGAGGAAGTGGTCAGAGATGGCCTTATCTGTGAATGACACGATGGGAGTAGCGAGGCCACGAGAGATGGCAAGGTGGAGGGGGTGGCCGTGAATATGGGTTGGGGTGAATTCACATGGAGGGAGAGATTAAGGGAGGATAGGAGGGTAGTGAACTCAGAGGAGAGAGAGCAGGATGAGTTGAGATGGAGGTTGAAATCACCGAGGATGAGAAGTCGCTCGGTGCAGAGGCCGAGGGAGGAGAGCAGTGAAGATATATTGTCGTGTACATTAATGATTCAGATATGAATGTAGGAGGTATGATCAGTAAGTTCGCAGATGACACGAAAATTGGTGGAGTGGTAAATAGCGAGGAGGGAAGCCTCAGGCTACAGGACGATATAGATGGGTTGGTCAGATGGGCAGAACAGTGGCAAATGGAATTTAACCCTGAAAAGTGTGAGGTGATGCATTTTGGCAGGACTAACAAGGCAAGGGAATACACAATGAGTGGTAGGACCCTAGGAAGGACAGAGGATCAGAGCGACCTTGGTGTGCATGTACATAGATCCCTGAAGGCAGCAGGACAGGTAGATAAGGTGGTTAAAAAGGCATATGGGATACTTGCCTTCATTAGCCAAGGCATAGAATATAAGAGCAGGGAGGTTATGGTGGAGCTGTACAAAACGCTAGTTAGGCCACAGCTGGAATACTGTGTGCAGTTCTGGTCACCAAACTATAGGAGGGATGTGATTGCATTGGAGAGGGTGCAGAGGAGATTCACCAGGATGTTACCTGGGCTGGAGCGCTTCAGCTATGAAGAGAGACTGGACAGGCTGGGGTTGTTTTCCTTAGAGCAGAGAAGGCTGAGGGGGGACCTGATTGAGGTGTACAAAATTATGAGGGGGCATAGATAGGGTAGATAGAAAGGAACTTTTCCCCTTAGTAGAGGGGTCAATAACCAGGGGGCACAGTTTCAAGGTAAGGGGCAGGAGGTTTAGAGGGGATTTGAGGAAAAACTTTTTCACCCAGAGGGTGGTTGGAATCTGGAACTCACTGCCTGAAAGGGTGGTAGAGGCAGGAACCCTCACAACATTCAAGAAGCATTTAGATGAGCACTTGAAACGCCATAGCATACAAGGCTACGGACCAAGTGCTGGAAAATGGGATTCGAATAGACAGGCCTTGATGGCCGGCGCGGACACGATGGGCCGAAGGGCCTCTTTCTGTGCTGTATAACTCTGTGACTCTATGACAGTCTCTGAAAACGACCGGTGCTGATGTTAATCTTGTAACCTCGTCTCTCTCCAGACTACGCAGGTAGACTGTACCGCCAACCTCAACTCAACTGGGAACCAATCTGGGATATTCTCCTGCAATGTCAGTCATCCCATCTTCAGGAGTGGCGGAATGGTAGGCTTCAATCTTTATAATCATCTTCAATGCGGCCGAACCCCCTCTGACCCAACATAGGAACAGGAGGAGGCCCATTCTGCCCCTCGAGCCTGTTCCCCGGCGTTCAATCAGGTCGAGGCTGATCTGTACAATCCCAGTCAATGTTCCTGGGGTGAAGAGATTGTCCTATGGGGAGAGATTGAATAGAATGGGCCGATATTCTCTGGAGTTTAGAAGAATGAGAGGCGATCTCATTGCAAAGTATAAAATTCTTCGAGGGCTTGACAGGGTAGAAGCCGAGAGGCTGTTTCCCCCTGGCTGGAGAGTCTAGAACTAGGGGGGCACAGTCTCAGGATAAGGGGTCATCCATTTAAGACTGAGATAAAGAGAAATTTCTTCACTCAGAGGGTGGTGAATCTTTGGAATTCTCTGCCCCAGAGGGCTGTGGAGGCTCAGTCATTGAATATATTCGAGGCTGAGATCGAGAGACTTTTAGACTCTCGGGGAATCGAGGGATATGGGGATCGGGCGGGAAAGTGGAGTTGAGGTCGATGATCAGCCATGATCTTATTGAATGGCAGAGCAGGCTCGAGGGGCTTTATGGCCCACTCCTGCTCCTATTTACCTTAAACATTCACTCCCTCCACCACCGGCGCACCGTGGCTGCAGTGTGTACCATCTACAAGATGCACTGCAGCAACTCGCCAAGGCTTCTTCGGCAGCACCTCCCAAACCCGCGACCTCTTCCACCTAGAAGGACAAGGGCAGCAGGCGCATGGGAACACCACCACCTCCAAGTTCCCCTCCAAGTCACACACACCATCCTGACTTGGAAATATATCGGCCGTTCCTTCATCGTCGCTGGGTCAAAATCCTGGAACTCCCTCCCTAACAGCACTGTGGGAGCACCTTCACCACACGGACTGCAGCGGTTCAAGAAGGCGGCTCACCACCACCTTCTCAAGGGGCAATTAGGGATGGGCAATAAATGCGGGCCTTGCCAGCGATTCCAACCTCCTGCGGATAAATTTTTTAAAATTCTTATGATTCGTCCAAAAGTCCTTGTGAATTATTTTGATGTTTTAAAGGCAATGTTCGGTGTGACGTTTGAAATCTCCGATGACTCCACCTGGGATGACAGCGTGCTGATTAAAGTCGAGGCGAACAGGTAGGCCGCTTGCTCTGCAAGGAAGATGAGCGAGTTCCTGATCTCGGTCCGGTCACGATGGAAGAGAGGGGCTGGGGGTTGGGGAGTGGATCAGTGGAGGAGCGTTAAAGGTTTATTACGATGGCACAGGGCTGAATGGGGACCTCCTCACCTCCCATCTAAGAGCAGCAGACGAGACTCAGCTAGAATAAGGAGTCCTGGTACGGGCGCCAAACATTCAGCATTTAAACCCATGCTGTACCTGCCCTGGGAGTGTGTGATGGGACAGTGTAGAGGGAGCTTTACTCTGTATCTAACCCGTGCTGTACCTGCCCTGGGAGTGTTTGATGGGACAGTGTAGAGGGAGCTTTACTCTGTATCTAACCCGTGCTGTACCTGCCCTGGGAGTGTTTGATGGGACAGTGTAGAGGGAGCTTTACTCTGTATCTAACCCGTGCTGTACCTGCCCTGGGAGTGTTTGATGGGACAGTGTAGAGGGAGCTTTACTCTGTATCTAACCCGTGCTGTACTTGCCCTGGGAATGTTTGATGGGGACAGTGCCTAAGAGAGTGATTATTAAACTTCACGTGACTAACATTGGGTGAAATTCTTTCTTCAGTGAGAATGAACTGAGGATTCTGGAGGACAGTGTTCGCACGGAGACCATTCCCATTCAATACGCTGTTAAAGTCATCATCTCCAGGTGAGCTCCCTGTCTCTGGTTGTTGTTCCACCCTGAGCCGTGGTTAGGTTAGATTCTCCCCAGGGTTTAGGTACAGGTGGCTTTAAAGAGTGGTGCTCCCTCCTCCAAATTTACCACATGGCCTTTGGGATTTGAGAACGGGATGGACCAGCTTCCTCATCTTGGGATGTGGAGACACTCTCCAGAAGGAGGGATGAGGAGGTTCAACTGGTGCCAGGACTGAGTTAGGCCGGAATGAGGCCTGAGTTCGGCCTGAATGAGGCCTGAGTTAGGCCGGAATTAGGCTAGAGTCAGAAAGAAAGAAAGACTTGCATTTCTCCAGCGCCATTGACGACCAGCGGAAGAGGTACTTTTTTGAAGTGTAGTCACTGTTGTAATGTAGGAAACGCGGCAGCCAATTTGTGCACAGCAAGCTCCCACAAACAGCAATGGGATAATGACCGGATCATCCGTTTTAGTGATGATTAAGGGATAAATATTGGGCCCAGGACACCGGAGAGAACTCTCCCCCTGCTCTTCTAATAGTGGACAAAAATCAGAAGTCGCACAACACCAGGTTATAGTCCAACAGATTTATTTAATTTTACAAGCTTTCGGAGCTGTTCGCTCCTTCTTCAGGTAAGGTAGCTGTGAGAGAATCTCCCAGAATTCACAATATAAACACAGGAAAAATCTATTCAAATCTTTCCCTACATCAAAGACACACTAAGACCACAGCCAAGACAAGTGTGTCTTTGATGTAGGGAAAGATTTGAATAGATTTTTTCTCTGTTTATATTGTGAATTCTGGGAGATTCTCTCACAGCTACCTTACCTGAAGAGGGAGCGAACAGCTCCGAAAGCTTGTAAAATTAAATAAATCTGTTGGACTATAACCTGGTGTTGTGCGACTTCTGATTTTTGTCCACCCCAGTCCAACGCCGGCATCTCCACATCATGACTTCTAATAGTGGACGTGGGATCTTTATATGTGCATCTGGGAGGGCAGACGGGGCCTCGGTTTAATGTCTCATCCGAAAGACGGCACCTCCGATAGTGCAGCGCTCCCTCGGTACAGCCCCTCCGAAAGTGCGGCGCTCCCTCAGTACTGCCCCACCGACAGTGCGGCGCTCCCTCGGAACTGTCCCTCCGACAATGCAGCGCTCCCTCAGTACTGCCCCTCCGACAGTGCGGCGCTCCCTCAGTACTGCCCCTGCGACAGTGCAGCACTCCCTCAGTACTGCCCCTCCGACAGTGAGGCGCTCCCTCAGTACTGCCCCTCCGACAGTGCGGCGCTCCCTCAGTACTGCCCCTCCGACAGTGCAACACTCCCTCAGTACAGCCCCTCCGACAGTGCGGCGTTCCCTCAGTACTGCCCCTCCGACAGTGCGGCGCTCCCTCAGTACTGCCCCTCCGACAGTGCGGCGCTCCCTCAGTACTGCCCCTGCGACAGTGCAGCACTCCCTCACTCCCTTACTCACACTCCATTCGGCCCCTCGAGCCTGCTCCATTCAATAAGATCATGGCTGATCTTCAACCTCAACACCACTTTCCCGCCCGATCTCCGTATCCCTCGATTCCCTTAGAATCCAAAAATCTATCGATCTCTGTCTTGAATATACTCAACGACTGAGCCTCCACAGCCCTCTGGGGCAGAGAATTCCAAAGAGTCACCACCCTCTGAGTGAAGAAATTCCTCCTCATCTCAGTCCGAAATGGCCGACCCCTTATCCTGAGACTGTGACCCCTGGTTCTGGACTCCCCAGCCAGGGGGAAACAGCCTCTCAGCATCTACCCTGTCAATCCCCCTCAGAATCTTATAAGTTTCAATGAGATCACCTCTCATTCTTCTAAACCCCAGAGAGTATCGGCCCAATCTGCTCAAACCCTTCCTTTAATCTTCCACTGCTGAATCCGTCTCCTCCCAGGTTGCGACCCTTCACCCTTCAACCCATGGATTCGTCCGGCCTCCGTGACACTTGACCCTTTCACCACCTCAGGACGTCCCAAAGCCCTTCACAAACAAGTAAAGACTTTCTCGAAGTGTGGTCGCTGTTGTAATGTGGGAAGCGCAGCAGCCAATTTGCGCACAGCAAGCTCCCACAAGAAGCAATGTGATAAAAGACCAGCTAATCTGGGGTTTTTTTTCCTGATGGTAGATTGAGGGATAAATATTGGCCCCAGGACACCGGGGAGAACTCCCCCCTGCTCTTTTTCCATTAGTGGCCGTGGGAAATTTTACAGCCACCTGGGTAACGTCCCAGCCAATCGACACGGCCTCTCTCCAGTGCCTTTATATCCTTCCTATAAATGGGGCCTGAATCTGGCTGAGTACCGCCGACCCCAATCTCTCTCTCCGCCACCATGACCCCTGGATAACATCCCAGTCGATCTACACAGCCCTGCACGCCCCCTTCAATCGCTTTTCAATGCTGTCTATAACGAGAGGGCCCAATAATCCGACTGAGGCCTAATTTTAACTCGGGTCTAACTGCGGCCTAATTAAGGCCTAACTCCAGCCTAACTCAGGCCTAACTGCGGCCTAATTAAGGCCCAACTCCAGCCTAACTCAGGCCTAACTGCGGCCTAATTAAGGCCCAACTCTAGCCTAACTCAGGCCTAACTGCGGCCTAATTAAGGCCCAACTCCAGCCTAACTCAGGCCTAACTGCGGCCTAATTAAGGCCCAACTCCAGCCTAACTCAGGCCTAACTGCGGCCTAATTAAGGCCCAAATCCAGCCTAACTCAGGCCTAACTGCGGCCTAATTAAGGCCTAACTCCAGCCTAACTCAGGTCCCAACTCTCTAAAGTGTCAGCTGTGGCTCAGTGGGCAGCACTCTGGCCTCTGAGTCAGAAGGTTGTCAATTCAAGTCCCACTCCAGAGTGTCAGCCTAGATTTTTGTGCTCAAGTCTCTGGAGTGGGGACTGTGAACCCACAAACCTTCTGACTCCGAGGCGAGAGAGAGTGCTGCCCACTGAGCCACGGCTGACCGATGTTAAGGGGGGGGGGCGGGGAAGGGGATTTGGGGGGAATAGTAACCGCGGGAGGCGGCCACTGTCAATAACCGTCAGCGGGCGATGTCCTCCAGTGATTGTGACCGTTCTTCTCCCTCTCGCAGAGTGAGCCACACCCGTTACATCAGCTTCGGGGGTACGGCGAATGAGAAGAGGAACGTGAAACACATTTACAAAGTACGTATCACAACAACAACTTGTATTTATATAGCGCCTTTAACGTAGTAAAACATCCCAGGGTGCTTCACAGGAGCGTAAAATCAGAAAAAATTCAACACCGAGCCACATCAGGAGATATTAGGGACAGGTGACCAAAAGCTGGGTCGAAGAGGTGGGTTTTAAGGAGCGTCTTAAAGGAGGAGAGAGAGAGAGGCGGAGAGGTTTAGGGAGGGAATTCCAGAGCTCGGGGCCCAGGCGGCTGAAGGCACGGCCACCAATGGTGGAGCGATGGAAATCGGGGGATGCTCAAGAGGCCAGAATCAGAGGAGGGTTGTAGGGGCTGGAGGAGTTTACAGAGATAGGGAGGGTGGTAGGGGCTGGGGGAGGTTATAGAGATAGGGAGGGTGGTAGGGGCTGGGGGAGGTTATAGAGATAGGGAGGATTGTAGGAGTTGGAGGAGGTTACAGAGATAGGGAGGGTGGTAGAGGCTGGAGGAGGTTACAGAGATAGAGAGGGTTATAGGGGCTGGAGGAGGTTACAGAGGTAGGGAGGGTTGTAGGGGCTGGAGGAGGTTACAGAGATAGGGAGGGTTATAGGGGCTGGAGGAGGTTACAGAGATAGGGAGGGTTGTAGGGGCTGGGGGAAGGTACAGAGATCGGGAGGGTGGTAGGGGCTGGAGGAGGTTACAGAGATAGGGAGGGTTGTAGGGGCTGGAGGAGGTTACAGAGATAGGGAGGGTTGTAGGGGGCTGGAGGAGGTTACAGAGATAGGGAGGGTTGTAGGGGGCTGGAGGAGGTTACACAGATAGGGAGGGTGGTAGGGGCTGGAGGAGGGTACAGAGATAGGGAGGGTGGTAGGGGACTGGGGGAGGGTACAGAGATAGGGAGGGTGGTAGGGGCTGGAGGTGGTTACAGAGTTAGGGAGGGTGGTAGGGGCTGGAGGAGGTTACAGAGTTAGGGAGGGTTGTAGGGGGCTGGAGGAGGTTACAGAGATAGGGAGGGTTGTAGGGGCTGGAGGAGGTCACAGAGATAGGGAGGGTTGTAGGTGCTGAAAGAGGCCACAAAGATAGGGAGGGTGTTAGGGGCTGGAGGAGGTTACAGAGATAGGGAGGGTTGTAGGGGCTGGAGCGGGTTTCAGAGATAGGGAGGGTGGTAGGGGCTGGAGGAGGTTACAGAGATAGGGAGGGTGGTAGGGGACTGGGGGAGGGTACAGAGATAGGGAGGGTGGTAGGGGACTGGGGGGGGTGGTTACAGAGATACAGAGGGTTGTAGGGGCTGGAGGAGGTTACAGAGATAGGGATGGTGGTAGGGGCTGGAGGAGGTTACAGAGATAGGGAGGGTTGTAGGGGCTGGAGGAGGTTACAGAGATAGGGAGGATTGTAGGAGCTGGAGGAGGTTACAGAGATAGGGAGGGTGGTAGAGGCTGGAGGAGGTTACAGAGATAGGGAGGGTTATAGGGGCTGGAGGAGGTTACAGAGGTAGGGAGGGTTGTAGGGGCTGGGGGAAGGTACAGAGATCGGGAGGGTGGTAGGGGCTGGAGGAGGTTACAGAGATAGGGAGGGTTGCAGGGGCTGGAGGAGGTTACAGAGATAGGGAGGGTTGTAGGGGGCTGGAGGATGTTACAGAGATAGGGAGGGTTGTAGGGGGCTGGAGGAGGTTACAGAGATAGGGAGGGTGGTAGGGGCTGGAGGAGGGTACAGAGATAGGGAGGGTGGTAGGGGACTGGGGGAGGGTACAGAGATAGGGAGGTTGGTAGGGGCTGGAGGTGGTTACAGAGTTAGGGAGGGTTGTAGGGGCTGGAGGAGGTTACAGAGTTAGGGAGGGTTGTAGGGGGCTGGAGGAGGTTACAGAGTTAGGGAGGGTTGTAGGGGACTGGAGGAGGTTACAGAGATAGGGAGGGTTGTAGGGGCTGGAGGAGGTTACGGAGATAGGGAGGGTGGTAGGGGACTGGGGGAGGGTACAGAGATAGGGAGGGTGGTAGGGGACTGGGGGGGGGTTACAGAGATACGGAGGGTTGTAGGGGCTGGAGGAGGTTACAGAGATAGGGAGGGTGGTAGGGGCTGGAGGAGGTTACAGAGATAGGGAGGGTTGTAGGGGCTGGAGGAGGTTACAGAGATAGGGAGGCTTGTAGGGGCTGGAGGAGATTACAGAGATAGGGAGGGTTGTAGGGGCTGGAGGAGGTTACAGAGATAGAGAGGGTTGTAGGGGCTGGAGGAGGTTACAGAGATAGGGAGGGTGGTAGGGGCTGGAGGAGGTTACAGAGATAGGGAGGGTTTTAGGAGCTGGAGGAGGTTACAGAGATAGGGAGGGGTGTAGGTACTGGGGGAGGTTACAGAGATAGGGAGGGTGTTAGGGGCTGGAGGAGGTTACAGAGATTGGGAGGGTGGTAGGAGCTGGTGGAGGTTACAGAGATAGGCAGGGTGGTAGGGGCTGGAGTAGGTTACAGAGATAGGGAGGGTTGTAGGGCCTGGAGGAGGTTACAGAGATAGGGAGGGTTGTAGAGGCTGGAGGAGGTTACAGAGATAGGGAGGGTTGTAGGAGTTGGAGGAGGTTACAGAGATAGGGAGGGTGGTAGAGGCTGGAGGAGGTTACAGAGATAGAGAGGGTTATAGGGGCTGGAGGAGGTTACAGAGGTAGGGAGGGTTGTAGGGGCTGGAGGAGGTTACAGAGATAGGGAGGGTTATAGGGGCTGGAGGAGGTTACAGAGATAGGGAGGGTTGTAGGGGCTGGGGGAAGGTACAGAGATCGGGAGGGTGGTAGGGGCTGGAGGAGGTTACAGAGATAGGGAGGGTTGTAGGGGCTGGAGGAGGTTACAGAGATAGGGAGGGTTGTAGGGGGCTGGAGGAGGTTACAGAGATAGGGAGGGTTGTAGGGGGCTGGAGGAGGTTACACAGATAGGGAGGGTGGTAGGGGCTGGAGGAGGGTACAGAGATAGGGAGGGTGGTAGGGGACTGGGGGAGGGTACAGAGATAGGGAGGTTGGTAGGGGCTGGAGGTGGTTACAGAGTTAGGGAGGGTGGTAGGGGCTGGAGGAGGTTACAGAGTTAGGGAGGGTTGTAGGGGGCTGGAGGAGGTTACAGAGATAGGGAGGGTTGTAGGGGCTGGAGGAGGTTACAGAGATAGGGAGGGTGGTAGGGGCTGGAGGAGGTTACAGAGAGAGGGAGGGTTGTAGGTGCTGAAGGAGGCCACAAAGATAGGGAGGGTGTTAGGGGCTGGAGGAGGTTACAGAGATAGGGAGGGTTGTAGGGGCTGGAGCGGGTTTCAGAGATAGGGAGGGTGGTAGGGGCTGGAGGAGGTTACAGAGATAGGGAGGGTGGTAGGGGACTGGGGGAGGGTACAGAGATAGGGAGGGTGGTAGGGGACTGGGGGGGTGGTTACAGAGATACAGAGGGTTGTAGGGGCTGGAGGAGGTTACAGAGATAGGGATGGTGGTAGGGGCTGGAGGAGGTTACAGAGATAGGGAGGGTTGTAGGGGCTGGAGGAGGTTACAGAGATAGGGAGGATTGTAGGAGCTGGAGGAGGTTACAGAGATAGGGAGGGTGGTAGAGGCTGGAGGAGGTTACAGAGATAGGGAGGGTTATAGGGGCTGGAGGAGGTTACAGAGGTAGGGAGGGTTGTAGGGGCTGGGGGAAGGTACAGAGATCGGGAGGGTGGTAGGGGCTGGAGGAGGTTACAGAGATAGGGAGGGTTGCAGGGGCTGGAGGAGGTTACAGAGATAGGGAGGGTTGTAGGGGGCTGGAGGAGGTTACAGAGATAGGGAGGGTTGTAGGGGGCTGGAGGAGGTTACAGAGATAGGGAGGGTGGTAGGGGCTGGAGGATGGTACAGAGATAGGGAGGGTGGTAGGGGACTGGGGGAGGGTACAGAGATAGGGAGGTTGGTAGGGGCTGGAGGTGGTTACAGAGTTAGGGAGGGTTGTAGGGGCTGGAGGAGGTTACAGAGTTAGGGAGGGTTGTAGGGGGCTGGAGGAGGTTACAGAGTTAGGGAGGGTTGTAGGGGACTGGAGGAGGTTACAGAGATAGGGAGGGTTGTAGGGGCTGGAGGAGGTTACGGAGATAGGGAGGGTGGTAGGGGACTGGGGGAGGGTACAGAGATAGGGAGGGTGGTAGGGGACTGGGGGGGGGTTACAGAGATACGGAGGGTTGTAGGGGCTGGAGGAGGTTACAGAGATAGGGAGGGTGGTAGGGGCTGGAGGAGGTTACAGAGATAGGGAGGGTTGTAGGGGCTGGAGGAGGTTACAGAGATAGGGAGGCTTGTAGGGGCTGGAGGAGATTACAGAGATAGGGAGGGTTGTAGGGGCTGGAGGAGGTTACAGAGATAGAGAGGGTTGTAGGGGCTGGAGGAGGTTACAGAGATAGGGAGGGTGGTAGGGGCTGGAGGAGGTTACAGAGATAGGGAGGGTTTTAGGAGCTGGAGGAGGTTACAGAGATAGGGAGGGGTGTAGGTACTGGGGGAGGTTACAGAGATAGGGAGGGTGTTAGGGGCTGGAGGAGGTTACAGAGATTGGGAGGGTGGTAGGAGCTGGTGGAGGTTACAGAGATAGGCAGGGTGGTAGGGGCTGGAGTAGGTTACAGAGATAGGGAGGGTTGTAGGGCCTGGAGGAGGTTACAGAGATAGGGAGGGTTGTAGAGGCTGGAGGAGGTTACAGAGATAGGGAGGGTTGTAGGGCTGGAGGAGGTTACAGAGATAGGGAGGGTTGTAGGGGCTGGAGGAGGTTACAGAGATAGAGAGGGTTGTAGGGGCTGGAGGAGGTTACAGAGATAGGGAGGGTGGTAGGGGCTGGAGGAGGTTACAGAGATAGGGAGGGATGTAGGAGCTGGAGGAGGTTACAGAGATAGGGAGGGGTGTAGGTACTGGGGGAGGTTACAGAGATAGGGAGGGTGTTAGGGGCTGGAGGAGGTTACAGAGATTGGGAGGGTGGTAGGAGCTGGTGGAGGTTACAGAGATAGGCAGGGTGGTAGGGACTGGAGTAGGTTACAGAGATAGGGAGGGTTGTAGGGGCGGGGGGAGGTTACAGAGATAGGGAGGGTTGTAGGGGGTGGAGGAGGTTACAGAGATAGGGAGGGTTGTAGGGCCTGGAGGAGGTTACAGAGATAGGGAGGGTGGTAGGGGCTGGAGGAGGGTACAGAGATAGGGAGGGTGGTAGGGGACTGGGGGAGGGTAAAGAGATAGGGAGGTTGGTAGGGGCTGGAGGTGGTTACAGAGTTAGGGAGGGTGGTAGGGGCTGGAGGAGGTTACAGAGTTAGGGAGGGTTGTAGGGGGCTGGAGGAGGTTACAGAGATAGGGAGGTTTGTAGGGGCTGGAGGAGGTCACAGAGATAGGGAGGGTTGTAGGGGCTGAAGGAGGTCACAAAGATAGGGAGGGTGTTAGGGGCTGGAGGAGGTTACAGAGATAGGGAGGGTGGTAGGGGACTGGGGGAGGGTACAGAGATAGGGAGGGTGGTAGGGGACTGGGGGGGTGGTTACAGAGATACGGAGGGTTGTAGGGGCTGGAGGAGGTTACAGAGATAGGGAGGGTGGTAGGGGCTGGAGGAGGTTACAGAGATAGGGAGGGATGTAGGGGCTGGAGGAGGTTACAGAGATAGGGAGGATTGTAGGAGCTGGAGGAGGTTACAGAGATAGGGAGGGTGGTAGAGGCTGGAGGAGGTTACTGAGATAGGGAGGGTTATAGGGGCTGGAGGAGGTTACAGAGGTAGGGAGGGTTGTAGGGGCTGGGGAAGGTACAGAGATCGGGAGGGTGGTAGGGGCTGGAGGAGGTTACAGAGATAGGGAGGGTTGCAGGGGCTGGAGGAGGTTACAGAGATAGGGAGGGTTGTAGGGGGCTGGAGGAGGTTACAGAGATAGGGAGGGTTGTAGGGGGCTGGAGGAGGTTACAGAGATAGGGAGGGTGGTAGGGGCTGGAGGAGGGTACGGAGATAGGGAGGGTGGTAGGGGACTGGGGGAGGGTACACAGATAGGGAGGTTGGTAGGGGCTGGAGGTGGTTACAGAGTTAGGGAGGGTTGTAGGGGCTGGAGGAGGTTACAGAGTTAGGGAGGGTTGTAGGGGGCTGGAGGAGGTTACAGAGTTAGGGAGGGTTGTAGGGGACTGGAGGAGGTTACAGAGATAGGGAGGGTTGTTGGGGCTGGAGGAGGTTACGGAGATAGGGAGGGTGGTAGGGGACTGGGGGAGGGTACAGAGATAGGGAGGGTGGTGGGGACTGGGGGGGGGTTACAGAGATACGGAGGGTTGTAGGGGCTGGAGGAGGTTACAGAGATAGGGAGGGTGGTAGGGGCTGGAGGAGGTTACAGAGATAGGGAGGGTTGTAGGGGCTGGAGGAGGTTACAGAGATAGGGAGGCTTGTAGGGGCTGGAGGAGATTACAGAGATAGGGAGGGTTGTAGGGGCTGGAGGAGGTTACAGAGATAGAGAGGGTTGTAGGGGCTGGAGGAGGTTACAGAGATAGGGAGGGTGGTAGGGGCTGGAGGAGGTTACAGAGATAGGGAGGGTTTTAGGAGCTGGAGGAGGTTACAGAGATAGGGAGGGGTGTAGGTACTGGGGGAGGTTACAGAGATAGGGAGGGTGTTAGGGGCTGGAGGAGGTTACAGAGATTGGGAGGGTGGTAGGAGCTGGTGGAGGTTACAGAGATAGGCAGGGTGGTAGGGGCTGGAGTAGGTTACAGAGATAGGGAGGGTTGTAGGGCCTGGAGGAGGTTACAGAGATAGGGAGGGTTGTAGAGGCTGGAGGAGGTTACAGAGATAGGGAGGGTTGTAGGGCTGGAGGAGGTTACAGAGATAGGGAGGGTTGTAGGGGCTGGAGGAGGTTACAGAGATAGAGAGGGTTGTAGGGGCTGGAGGAGGTTACAGAGATAGGGAGGGTGGTAGGGGCTGGAGGAGGTTACAGAGATAGGGAGGGATGTAGGAGCTGGAGGAGGTTACAGAGATAGGGAGGGGTGTAGGTACTGGGGGAGGTTACAGAGATAGGGAGGGTGTTAGGGGCTGGAGGAGGTTACAGAGATTGGGAGGGTGGTAGGAGCTGGTGGAGGTTACAGAGATAGGCAGGGTGGTAGGGACTGGAGTAGGTTACAGAGATAGGGAGGGTTGTAGGGGCGGGGGAGGTTACAGAGATAGGGAGGGTTGTAGGGGGTGGAGGAGGTTACAGAGATAGGGAGGGTTGTAGGGCCTGGAGGAGGTTACAGAGATAGGGAGGGTTGTAGGGGCTGGAGGAGGTTACAGTGATAGGGAGAGTTGTAGGGGCTGGAGGAGGTTACAGAGATAGGGAGGGTTGTAGGGGCTGGGGGAGGTTACAGAGATAGGGAGGGTTGTAGGGGCTGGAGGAAGTTACAGAGATAGGGAGGGTGGTAGGGGCTGGAGGAGGTTACAGAGATAAGGAGGGTTGTAGGGGCTGGAGGAGGTTACAGAGATAGGGAGGGTTATAGGGGGTGGAGGAGGTTACAGAGATAGGGAGGGTTATAGAGGGTGGAGGGGTTTACAGAGATAGGGAGGCTTGTAGGGGCTGGAGGAGATTACAGAGATAGGGAGGGTTGTAGGGGCTGGAGGAGGTTACAGAGATAGAGAGGGTTGTAGGGGCTGGAGGAGGTTACAGAGATAGGGAGGGTGGTAGGGGCTGGAGGAGGTTACAGAGATAGGGAGGGTTTTAGGAGCTGGAGGAGGTTACAGAGATAGGGAGGGGTGTAGGTACTGGGGGAGGTTACAGAGATAGGGAGGGTGTTAGGGGCTGGAGGAGGTTACAGAGATTGGGAGGGTGGTAGGAGCTGGTGGAGGTTACAGAGATAGGCAGGGTGGTAGGGGCTGGAGTAGGTTACAGAGATAGGGAGGGTTGTAGGGCCTGGAGGAGGTTACAGAGATAGGGAGGGTTGTAGAGGCTGGAGGAGGTTACAGAGATAGGGAGGGTTGTAGGGCTGGAGGAGGTTACAGAGATAGGGAGGGTTGTAGGGGCTGGAGGAGGTTACAGAGATAGAGAGGGTTGTAGGGGCTGGAGGAGGTTACAGAGATAGGGAGGGTGGTAGGGGCTGGAGGAGGTTACAGAGATAGGGAGGGATGTAGGAGCTGGAGGAGGTTACAGAGATAGGGAGGGGTGTAGGTACTGGGGGAGGTTACAGAGATAGGGAGGGTGTTAGGGGCTGGAGGAGGTTACAGAGATTGGGAGGGTGGTAGGAGCTGGTGGAGGTTACAGAGATAGGCAGGGTGGTAGGGACTGGAGTAGGTTACAGAGATAGGGAGGGTTGTAGGGGCGGGGGGAGGTTACAGAGATAGGGAGGGTTGTAGGGGGTGGAGGAGGTTACAGAGATAGGGAGGGTTGTAGGGCCTGGAGGAGGTTACAGAGATAGGGAGGGTTGTAGGGGCTGGAGGAGGTTACAGTGATAGGGAGAGTTGTAGGGGCTGGAGGAGGTTACAGAGATAGGGAGGGTTGTAGGGGCTGGGGGAGGTTACAGAGATAGGGAGGGTTGTAGGGGCTGGAGGAAGTTACAGAGATAGGGAGGGTGGTAGGGGCTGGAGGAGGTTACAGAGATAAGGAGGGTTGTAGGGGCTGGAGGAGGTTACAGAGATAGGGAGGGTTATAGGGGGTGGAGGAGGTTACAGAGATAGGGAGGGTGTAGAGGGTGGAGGGGTTTACAGAGATAGGGAGGGTGGTAGGGGCTGGAGGAGGTTACAGAGATAGGGAAAGGGCGAGGAGGTCGTGGAGGGATTTGAAGACGAGGATGAGAATTTAAAAAGGGAGGCGTTGCCGGACCGGGAGCCAATGTCGGTCGGCGAGCACAGGGGTGATGGGCGAACGGGACTCGGTGCTAGTTAGGACACGGGCGGCCGAGGTTTGGATGACCTCAGGTTTACGGAAGGTGGAATGTTGGAGGCCGGCCAGGAGAGCGTTGGAATAGTCAAGTCTAGAGGTAACAAGGGCATGGATGAGGGTTTCAGCAGCGGATGAGCTGAGGCAGGGGCGGAGACGGGCGATGTTACGGAGATGGTCCCCAACATCACAGAAGCCAGTCTTCAGCCAATTTGATTCACTCCATGTGATATCAAGAAACGGCTGAGCGCACTGGATACAGCAAAGGCTATGGGCCCCGACAACATCCCGGCTATCGTGCTGAAGACTTGTGCTCTAGAACTAGCCGCACCTCTAGCCAAGCTGTTCCAGTACAGCTACAACACTGGCATCTATCCGACAATGTGGAAAACAGCCCAGGTATGTCCTGTCCACAAAAAGCAGGACAAATCCAACCCGGCCAATTACCGCCCCATCAGTCTACTCTCAATCATCAGCAAAGTGATGGAAGGTGTCATCGACAGTGCTATCAAGCGACACTTACTCACCAATAACCTGCTCACTGATGCCCAGTTTGGGTTCCGCCAAGACCACTCGGCTCCCGACCTCATTACAGCCTTGGTCCAAACATGGACAAAGGAGCTGAATTCCAGAGGTGAGGTGAGAGTGACTGCCCTTGACATCAAGGCAGCATTCGACCGAGTGTGGCATCAAGGAGCCCTAGTAAAACTGAAGTCAATGGGAATCAGGGGGAAAACTCTCCACTGGCTGGAGTCATACCTAGCACAAAGGAAGATGGTTGTGGTGGTTGAACGTCAATCATCACAGCCCCAGGACATCGCTGCAGGAGTTCCTCAGGGCAGTGTCCTAGGCCCAACCATCTTCAGCTGCTTCATCAATGACATTCTCTCCAACATAAGGTCAGAAATGGGATGTTCGCTGATGACTGCACAGTGTTCAGCGCCATTCACAACTCCTCATATAATGAAGCAGTCCATGCCCGCATGCACCCAAGACCTGGACGACGTTCAGGCTTGGGCTGATAAGTGGCAGGTAATATTCGTGCCACACAAGTGCCAGGCAATGACTATCTCCAACAAGCGAGAGTCTAACCACCTCCCCTTGACATTCAACGGCATTACCATCGCCGAATCCCCCACCATCAACATCCTGGGGGGTCACCATTGACCAGAAACTTAACTGGACCAGCCACATAAATACTGTGACTACAAGAGCAGGTCAGAGGCTGGGTATTCTGCGGCGAGTGTCTCACCTCCTGACTCCCCAAAGCCTTTCCACCATATACAAGGCACAAGTAACATAGAAACATAGAAGATAGGAGCAGGAGTAGGCCATTCGGCCCCTCGAGCCTGTTTCCTCCATTTAATGAGATCATGGCTGATCATCCAAATTCAGTACCCTGTCCCTGCTTTCTCCCCATATCCCTTGATCCCTTTAGCCTTAAGAAATATATCTAACTCCTTCTTGGATATATTTAATGACTTGGCCTCTACTGCCTTCTGTGGTAGAGAATTCCACAGGTTCACCACTCTCTGGGTGAAGAAATTCCTCCTCATCTCAGTCCTAATTGGCTTACCCCTTATCCTTAGACTGTGACCCCTGGTTCTGGACTCCCCCGCCATCGGGAACATCCTTCCTGCATCTAGTCTGTCTAGTTCTGTTAGAATTTTATAAGTTTCAATGAGATCCCCTCTCATTCTTCTAAACTCTAGCGAATACAAGCCCAATCGACCCAATCTCTCCTCATACGTCATTCCTGCCATCCCAGGTATCAGTCTGGTGAATCTTCGCTGCACTCTCTCGTAGGAGTGCGATGCAATACTCTCCACTTGCCTGGATGAGTTGCAGCTCCAACAACACTCAAGAAGCTCGACACCATCCAGGACAAAGCAGCCCGCTTGATCGGCACCCCATCCACCACCTTAAACACTCACTCCCTCCACCACCGGCGCACCGTGGCTGCAGTGTGTACCATCTACAAGATGCAATGCAGCAACTCGCCAAGGCTTCTTCGGCAGCCCCTCCCAAACCCGTGACCTCTTCCACCTAGAAGGACAAGGGCAGCAGGCGCATGGGAACACCACCACCTCCAAGTTCCCCTCCCAGTCACACACCATCCTGACTTGGAAATATATCGGCCGTTCCTTCATCGTCGCTGGGTCAAAATCCTGGAACTCCCTCCCTAACAGCACTGTGGGAGTACCTTCACCACACGGACTGCAGCGGTTCAAGAAGGCGGCTCACCACCACCTTCTCAAGGGGCAACTAGGGATGGGCAATAAATGCTGGGCCTTGCCAGCGACGCCCACATCCCATAAACAAATTTTTTAAAAGGTGGATGTAGGCGGTCTTGGTGACGGAGCGGATCTGGGGTCGGAAGCTGATCCCGGGATTCCATTTCCATTGACGGTCCCTTTGCTCTCGGGGGGAGGGGTGGGGCCGGACTGAGGCCGCTCCCCCGAGTTTGGGAGCGAATCTGTTCCCGTCCGCCCCCCCCCCCCACCTCCAAACACCCCGGGGGGAGCACCCAACATACAAAAATGAGGAATACGACAAGACACCCACTGGACCATTTAGCCCATCCCACACACAATTCTGGTCCCCACACCAACATAGCAACAGGAGGAGGCCATTCAGCCCCTCGAGCCTGCTCCGCCATTCAATGAGATCGTGGCTGATCTGTGACCTCACTCCATCTACCCGCCTTTGGCCCACATCCCTTAATACCTTTGGTTAACCGAAATCTATCGATCTCCGATTTTAAATTAACAATTGACCCCCAACATCGATTGCCGTTTGCGGAAGAGAGTTCCAAACTTCTACCACCCTTTGTGTGTAGAAGTGTTTCCTAACTTCACTCCTGAAAGGTCTGGCTCTAATTTTTAGACTCTGCCCCCTGGTCCTAGAATCCCCAACCAGTGGAAATAGTTTCTCTCTATCGACCCTATCTGTTCCCCTTAATATCCTGAAAACTTCGATCAGATCAACCCTTAACCTTCTAAATTCCAGGGAATAAATACAACCCTAGTTTGTGTAATCGCTCCTCGTAACTTAACCCTTGGAGTCCGGGTATCATTCTGGAAAACCTCCGCTGCGCTCCCTCCAACGCCAATATATACTACCCAGGCCTTTCAGGAGAGACTACAC
This sequence comes from Squalus acanthias, assembly GCA_030390025.1. Lineage (NCBI taxonomy): Eukaryota > Metazoa > Chordata > Chondrichthyes > Squaliformes > Squalidae > Squalus > Squalus acanthias. Next base: position 65,790 of record JASTWF010000481.1, on the reverse strand, counting down.
GAACTAGGGTTGTAGTCCCTGGAATTTAGAAGGTTAAGGGGGGATCTGATCGAAGTTTTCAACCACAACCATCTTCCTTTGTGCTAGGTATGACTCCAGCCAGTGGAGCATTTTCCCCCTGATTCCCATTGACTTCAGTTTTACTCGGGCTCCTTGATGCCACACTCGGTCAAATGCTGCCTTGATGTCAAGGACAGTCACTCTCACCTCACCTCTGGAATTCAGCTCCTTTGTCCATGTTTGGACCAAGGCTGTAATAAGGTCGGGAGCCGAGTGGCCCTGGCGGAACCCAAACTGAGCAGGTTATTGGTGAGTAAGTGCCGCTTGATAGCACTGTCGATGACACCTTCCATCACTTTGCTGATGATTGAGAGTAGACTGATGGGGCGGTAATTGTCCGGATCGGATTTGTCCTGCTTTTTGTGGACAGGACATACCTGGGCCGTTTTCCACATTGTCAGATAGATGCCAGTGTTGTAGCTGTACTGGAACAGCTTGGCTAGATGCGCGGCTAGTTCTGGAGCACAAGTCTTCAGCACGATAGCCGGGATGTTGTCGGGGCCCATGGCCTTTGCTGTATCCAGTGCGCTCAGCCGTTTCTTGATATCACATGGAGTGAATCGAATTGACTGAAGACTGGCTTCTGTGATGGTAGGGACCTCAGGAGGAGGCCGATATGGATCATCCACTTGGCACTTCTAGCTGAAGATGGTTGCAAACGCCTTGTCTTTTGCACTCACATGCTGGGCTCCACCATCATTGAGGATGGGGATATTCATGGAGCCTCCTCCTCCCCCCGTTAGTCGTTTAATGGTCCACCACCATTCACGACTGGATGTGGCAGGACTGCAGAGCTTTGATCTGATCAGGTGATTGTGGGATCGCTTAGCTCTGTCTATAGCATGCTGCTTCCGCTGTTTAGCATGCATGTAGTCCTGTGTTGCAGCTTCCCCAGGTTGACACCTCATTTTTAGGTGCGCCTGGTGCTGCTCCTGGCATGCTCTTCTACACTCCTTATTGAACCAGGGTTGGTCCCCTGGCTTGATGGTAATGGTAGAGTGGGGATATGCCAGGCCATGAGGTTACAGATTGTGGTGGAATACAATTCTGCTGCTGCTGATGGCCCACAGCGCCTCATGGATGCCCAGTTTGAGCTGCTAGCTCTGTTCTGAATCTATCCCATTCAGCACGGTGGTCGTGCCACACAACACGATGGAGGGTGTCCTCAGTGTGAAGACGGGACTTCGTCTCCACAATGACTGTGCGGTGGTCACTGCTACCAATACTGTCATGGACAGATGCATCTGCGACAGGTAGATTGGTGAGGACGAGGTCAAGTAGGTTTTTCCCTCCTGTTGGTTCTCTCACCACCTGCCGCAGGCCCAGACTGGCAGTTATGTCCTTCAGGACTCGGCCAGCTCGGTCGCTAGCGGTGCTACCGAGCCACGCTTGGTGACGGGCACTGAATTCCCGCCACCCAGAGTATATTCTGTGCCCTTGCTACCCTCAGTGCTTCAGGCTGAGGGGCCTCCCCCTGTTGCTAGGGGTTGTTGCTCATTGTCAATGTGGACAGGAAGACAGGCTCTGCTCTGAAACGTTGACCTGGTTTGTTCACCCTCACCACAGGTGGAAAACCTCAGAGGTTACGACCTTCCCGTCAATGTGACGTTCGACGTTCCCATGGAGATCTTGGGCCTAGTGAGGTGGGAACTCAGCAACCTGATCCAGAGTCATCCGGTGAGTGTCATCAGAGAGGACAAATGGGATGTCATAGAGTCAGAGAGCCATACCGGCACAGAAGGAGGCCATTCGACCCATCGAGTCCGTGCCGGCTCTCTGCAGAGCAATCCAGTCAGTCCCATTCCCCCCGCTCTGTCCCCGTAGCCCTGCAAGTTTATTTCCCTCAAGTGCCTATCCAGTCTCCCCTTGAAAACATTGAGTGTCTCTGCTTCCACCACTTCCGTCGGCAGCGAGTTCCAGGTCCTCACCACTCGCTGCGTAAAAAGTTTTTCCTCACGTCCCCCCTGAATCTCTTGCCCAAAACCTTAGATCTGTGTCCCCTAGTCCTTGTACCATCAACTAGTGGGAACAGCCTTTCCCCGTCTAGCCTATCCAAACCCCTCATAATCTTGTACACCTCCATCAAATCACCCCTCAACCTCCTTTGCTCTAATGAAAACAAATCCAGCTTCTCCAACCTGTCCTTGTAGCTAAGATCCCCCATCCCCGGAACCATTCTGGTAAATCTCCTCTGCACCCTCTCAAGGGCCTTCACATCCTTCCTAAAGTGTGGTGACCAGAGCTGGACGCAATACTCCAGTTGTGGCCTAACCAGCACTTTATTAAAGGTTCAGCATAACTTCTCTACTTCTGTACTCAATACCTCTATTTCTGAAGCCCAAGATCCCATATGCTTTGCTAACTACTCTCTCAATATGTCCTGCCACCTTCAGGGACCTATGCACATTAACTCCCAGGTCCCTCTGTCCCTGCACACTCTTTAAAACTGGGCCATTAAGTGTATATTGCCTCTCCCTGTTCCTTCTGCCAAAATGCATCACCTCACACTTCTCTGTATTAAATTCCATCTGCCACTTGTCTGCCCATTCTGCTAGCCTTTCTATGTCCTGTTGCAGTCGATTGGTATCATCATCACTGTTTGCCACACCCCCAAGTTTGGTGTCATCGGCAAATTTAGAAATTCTACTCTGTATTCCAATATCCAGGTCATTTATATATATCAAAAAAAGCAGTGGCACCAGCACTGACCCTTGGGGAACACCACTGTCTACCATCCTCCAGTCTGAAAAACAGCCATTTACCACAACTCGCTGTTTTCTGTCCTTAAGCCAATTCCTTATCCAAGCTGCCACTGACCCACCTATTCCATGAGCCTCAATTTTGTTAACCAGCATTCTATGTGGTACTTTGTCAAGCGCCTTCCGAAAATCCATGTAGACAACATCCATTACATTCCCTTCACCAATCCTCTCTGTTACTTCATCAAAAAATTCAATTAGATCAGTCAAACACGACCTGCCTTTTACAAATCCGTGTTGGCTCTCCTTAATTAGCTTAAACCTCTCCAAATGCCCGTTAATTTTTTCCTTGATTATTGTTTCTAAAACTTTACCCACCACTGATGTTAAACTGACCGGCCTGTAGTTACTAGGATTGTCCTTACACCCTTTCTTGAACAATGGTGTCACATTTGCCACTTTCCAATCCTCAGGCACCCCCCCCCCCGCATCTAGGGAAGATTGGAAGATCATGGCAAGCCCTTCCGCTATCTCCTCCCCCAATTCCCTTATCGAGCTGTTTGAGGATTCGATGGGGTAGATCGAGAGAAACTATATCCTCTGGTGAGGAGGGGAGTCCAGAACAAGGGGGGAAGAACCTTAAAATTAGAGCCAGGCCGTTCAGGGGTGATGTCAGGAAGCGCTTCTTCACACAAAGGGTTAGTGGAATTCTGGAACTCTCTCCCCCAAAATTTGGAGCTTTCAAGACTGCGATGGATAGATTTCTGTTGGGTAAGGGTAAGGGGGGGTGTGGAGCTAAGGCGGGTGGATGAGGTCGAGATGTATAGGGCAGCGACGAGCTGATTGAATGGCCGGGGGAACAGGCTCGAGGGGGCTGAACGGCCTCCTCCTGTTCCCGTGAAAACCTTCCGTGAGGAACTGGTGGGCGAGATGTTAGAAGCATAGAAGCTTAGAAGATAGGAGCAGGAGTAGGCCATTCGGCCCCTCGAGCCTGTTCCGCCATTTAATGAGACCATGGCTGATCATCCAAACTCAGTACCCTGTCCCTGCTTTCTCCCCATATCCCTTGATCACCTTAGCCTTAAGAACTATATCTAACTCCTCCTTGTATATATTTAATGAATTGGCCTCAACTGCCTTCTGTGGTAGAGAATTCCACAGGTTCACCACTCTCTGGGTGAAGAAATTCCTCCTCATCTCTGTCCTAAATGGCTTACCCCTTATCCTTAGACTGTGACCCCTGGTTCTGGACTCCCCCGACCATCGGGAACATCCTTCCTGCATCTAGTCTGTCTAGCCCTGTTAAAATTTTATAAGTTTCAATGAGATCCCCTCTCATTCTTCTAAACTCCAGCGAATACAAGCCCAATCGACCCAATCTCTCCTCACACGTCATTCCTGCCATCCCAGGTATCAGTCTGGTAAATCTTCGCTGCACTCCCTCCATGGCAAGAACATCCTTCCTCAGATAAGGCGACCAAAACTACACACAATACTCAAGGTGTGGTCTCACCAAGGCCCTGTACAACTGCAGCAAGACATCCTTGCTCCTGTACTCGAATCCTCTCGCTATGAAGGCCAACATACCATTTGCCTTCTTAACCGCCTGCTGCACCTGCATGCTTACCTTCAGCGATTGGTGCACAAGGACTCCCAGATCTCGTTGCACTTCACCTTTTCCCAATCTATTGTCGTTCAGATAATAATCTGTCTTCCTGTTTTTGCCACCAAAGTGGATAACCTCGCACTTATCCACATTAAACTGCATCTGCCATGCTTCTGCCCAATCACCCAACCTGTCCATATCAGACTGGAGTTTCTCTGCATCCTCCTCACAACACACACGCCCACCCAGCTTTGTGTCGTCTGCAAACTTAGAGATATTACATCTAGTTCCCTCGTCTAGATCATTAATATATATTGTGAATAGCTGGGGTCCTAGCACCGATCCCTGCAGTACCCCACTAGTCACTGCCTGCCACTCTGAAAAAGACCTGTTTATTCCAACTCTTTGCTTCCTGTCTGCCAACCAGTTCTCTATCCAAGTCAGTACCTTACCCCCAATCCCATGTGCTTTAACTTTGCACGCTAACCTCTTATGTTGACGAAAGCCCATCTCTTTTCTTCCCCCCAACTACAGGAGCACGGCTCGGAGTGCGTGGAACTCGCCGACCCAGGACTGGGTGCTGAGGGGAGAACCTCTGGGGTGAGTCTTCCTTGGCGCAGTTGTTCTCCAGAATCTCGGCCTCCTTTTGAGGGGGCGAGGCAGCCCTGGAAGCCCTGCACGCTCATGAAATCGAGAGAAGGAAATATCGGAGGAGCTACCTCGCCTGCCTGAGACACGTCCCAAAGATTCTCCAACACCAGGAATTATTCCGTGGTATAAACAGCACAGAAACAGGCCATTGGGCCCCACTGCTCCGTGCCGGTGTTTCTGCTCCACACCAGCCTCCTCCCACCCCTCTTCATCTCACCCCATCAACATCTCCTTCTATTCCTTTCTCCCCCATGTTTATCCAGCTTCCCCTTAAATGCATCTCTGCTATTCGCCTCAACCACTCCCTGTGCGAGCGAGTTCCACATTCTCACCACTCTCTGGGTAAAGAAGTTTCTCCTGAATTCCCTGTTGGATTTATTAGTGACTATCTTATATTGATGGCCCCTAGTTCTGGTCTCCCCGCAAGTGGAAACATCTTCTCTACGTCGACCCTATCGAACCCTTTCATAATCTTAAAGACCTCTATCAGGTCACCACTCAGCCTTCTCTTCTCTAGAGAAAGAGCCCCAGCCTGTTCAATCTTTCCTGATAGTTATAACCTCTCAGTTCTGGTGAACTGTTTTTGCATGTACTCCACTGCCTCTCTATCCTTTTAATGATATGGAGACCAGAACAGTGCACAGCGCTCCAAGTGTGGTCTAACCGGACCAGAACTGTGCACAGTGCTCCCAGTGTGGTCTAACCAGACCGGAACTGTGCACAGTGCTCCAAATGTGGTCTAACCAGACCGGAACTGTGCACAGTGCTCCAAGTGTGGTCTAACCAGACCGGAACTGTGCACAGTGCTCCAAGTGTGGTCTAACCAGACCAGAACTGTGCACAGTGCTCCCAGTGTGGTCCAACCAGACTAGAATTGTGCACAGTGCTCCCAGTGTGGTCTAACCAGACCAGAACTGTGCACAGTGCTCCAAGTGTGGTCTAACCAGACCAGAACTGTGCACAGTGCTCCAAATGTGGTCTAACCAGACCAGAACTGTGCACAGTGCTCCAAGTCTGGTCTAACCGGACCAGAACTGTGCACAGTGCTCCAAGTGTGGTCGAACCAGACCAGAACTGTGCACAGTGATCCAAGTGTGGTCTAACCAGACCAGAACTACGCACAGTGCTCCAAGTGTGGTCTAACCAGACCAGAACTGTGCACAGTGCTCCCAGTGTGGTCTAACCAGACCATAACTGTGCACAGTGCTCCAAGTGTGGTCTAACCAGACCAGAACTGTGCACAGTGCTCCAAGTGTGGTCTAACCAGACCAGAACTCTGCACAGTGCTCCCAGTGTGGTCTAACCAAACCAGAACTGTGCGCAGTGCTCCAAGTGTGGTCTAACCAGACCAGAACTACGCACAGTGCTCCCAGTGTGGTCTAACCAGACCATAACTGTGCACAGTGCTCCAAGTGTGGTCGAACCAGACCAGAACTGTGCACAGTGCTCCAAGTGTGGTCTAACCAGACCAGAACTCTGCACAGTGCTCCCAGTGTGGTCTAACCAAACCAGAACTGTGCGCAGTGCTCCCAGTGTGGTCTAACCAGACCAGAACTGTCCACAACGCTCCAAGTGTGGTCTAACCAGACCAGAACTGTGCACAGTGCTCCAAGTGTGGTCTAACCAGACCGGAACTGTGCACAGTGCTCCAAGTGTGGTCTAACCAGACCAGAACTGTGCACAGTGCTGCCAGTGTGGTCTAACCAGACTAGAACTGTGCACAGTGCTCCAAGTGTGGTCTAACCAGACCAGAACTGTGCACAGTGCTCCAAGTGTGGTCTAACCAGACCAGAACTGTGCACAGTGCTCCAAGTGTGGTCTAACCATACCAGAACTGTGCACAGTGCTCCAAGTGTGGTCTAACCTGACCGGAACTGAGTACAGTGCTCCCAGTGTGGTCTAACCAGACCAGAACTGTGCACAGTGCTCCAAGTGTGGTCTAACCAGACCAGAACTGTGCACAGTTCTCCCAGTGTGGTCTAACCAGACCAGAACTGTGCACAGTGCTCCAAGTGTGGTCTAACCAGACCAGAACTGTGCACAGTGCTCCAAGTGTGGTCTAACCAGACCAGAACTGTGCACAGTGCTCCAAGTGTGGTCTAACCAGACCAGAACTGTGCACAGCGCTCCCAGTGTGGTCTAACCAGACCAGAACTGTGCACAGCGCTCCAAGTGTGGTCTAACCAGACCAGAACTGTGCACAGTGCTCCAAGTGTGGTCTAACCAGACCAGAACTGTGCACAGTGCTCCCAGTGTGATCTAACCAGACCAGAACTGTGCACAGTGCTCCAAGTGTGGTCTAACCAGACCAGAACTGTGCACAGTGCTCCCAGTGTGGTCTAACCAGACCAGAACTGTGCGCAGTGCTCCCAGTGTGGTCTAACCAGACCAGAACTGTCCACAGCGCTCCAAGTGTTGTCTAACCAGACCAGAACTGTGCACAGTGCTCCCAGTGTGGTCTCACCAGACCGGAACTGTGCACAGTGCTCCAAGTGTTGTCTAATCAGACCAGAACTGTGCACAGTGCTCCAAGTGTGGTCTAACCGGACCAGAACTGTACGCAGTGCTCCAACTGTGGTCAAACCTGACCAGAACTGTGCACAGTGCTCCAAGTGTGGTCTAACCGGACCAGAACTGTGCACAGTGCTCCCAGTGTGGTCTAACCAGACCGGAACTGTGCACAGTGCTCCAAGTGTGGTCTAACCAGACCGGAACTGTGCACAGTGCTCCAAGTGTGGTCTAACCAGACCGGAAATGTGCACAGTGCTCCAAGTGTGGTCTAACCAGACCGGAACTGTGCACAGTGCTCCAAGTGTGGTCTAACCAGACCAGAACTGTGCACAGTGCTCCCAGTGTGGTCTAACCAGACCGGAACTGTGCACAGTGCTCCAAGTGTGGTCTAACCAGACCGGAATTGTGCACAGTGCTCCCAGTGTGGTCTAACCAGACCAGAACTGTGCACAGTGCTCCAAGTGTGGTCTAACCAGACCAGAACTGTGCACAGTCCTTCAAGTGTGGTCTAACCAGACCAGAACTGTGCACAGTGCTCCAAGTCTGGTCTAACCGGACCAGAACTGTGCACAGTGCTCCAAGTGTGGTCGAACCAGACCAGAACTGTGCACAGTGCTCCCAGTGTGGTCTAACCAGACAAGAACTGTGCACAGTGCTCCAAGTGTGGTCTAACCAGACCAGAACTGTGCACAGTGCTGCCAGTGTGGTCTAACCGGACCAGAACTGTGAACAGTACTCCAAGTGTGGTCTAACCAGACAAGAACTGTGCACAGGGCTGCCAGTGTGGTCTAACCAGACCAGAACTGTGAACAGTGCTCCAAGTGTGGTCTAACCAGACCTGAACTGTGCACAGGGCTGCCAGTGTGGTCTAACCAGACCAGAACTGTGAACAGTGCTCCAAGTGTGGTCTAACCAGACCTGAACTGTACACAGTGCTCCAAGTGTGGTCTAACCAGACAAGAACTGTGCACAGTGCTCCAAGTGTGGTCTAACCAGACCAGAACTGTGCACAGTGCTGCCAGTGTGGTCTAACCGGACCAGAACTGTGCACAGTGCTCCAAGTGTGGTCTAACCAGACCTGAACTGTGCACAGGGCTCCAAGTGTGGTCTAACCAGACCAGAACTGTGCACAGTGCTCCAAGTGTGGTCTAAACAGACCAGAACTGTGCACAGTGCTCCAAGTGTGGTCTAACCAGACCAGAACTGTGCACAGTGCTCCAAGTGTGGTCTAACCAGACCAGAACTGTGCACAGTGCTCCAAGTGTGGTCTAACCTGACCGGAACTGAGTACAGTGCTCCCAGTGTGGTCTAACCAGACCAGAACTGTGCACAGTGCTCCAAGTGTGGTCTAACCAGTACAGAACTGTGCACAGTTCTCCCAGTGTGGTCTAACCAGACCAGAACTGTGCACAGTGCTGCAAGTGTGGTCTAACCAGACCAGAACTGTGCACAGTGCTCCAAGTGTGGTCTAACCAGACCAGAACTGTGCACAGTGCTCCCAGTGTGGTCTAACCAGACCAGAACTGTGCGCAGTGCTCCCAGTGTGGTCTAAACAGACCAGAACTGTCCACAGCGCTCCAAGTGTTGTCTAACCAGACCAGAACTGTGCACAGTGCTCCCAGTGTGGTCTCACCAGACCGGAACTGTGCACAGTGCTCCAAGTGTTGTCTGATCAGACCAGAACTGTGCACAGTGCTCCAAGTGTGGTCTAACCGGACCAGAACTGTACGCAGTGCTCCAACTGTGGTCAAACCAGACCAGAACTGTGCACAGTGCTCCAAGTGTGGTCTAACCGGACCAGAACTGTGCACAGTGCTCCCAGTGTGGTCTAACCAGACCGGAACTGTGCACAGTGCTCCAAGTGTGGTCTAACCAGAGCGGAACTGTGCACAGTGCTCCAAGTGTGGTCTAACCAGACCAGAACTGTGCACAGTGCTCCAAGTGTGGTCTAACCAGACCAGAACTGTGCACAGTGCTCCAAGTGTGGTCTAACCTGACCAGAACTGTGCACAGTACTCCAAGTGTGTTCCAACCAGACCAGAACTGTGCACAGTGCTCCAAGTGTGGTCTAACCAGACCAGAACTGTGCACAAAGCTCCAAGTGTGGTCTATGCAGACCAGAACTGTGCACAGTGCTCCAAGTGTGGTCTAACCAGACCAGAACTGTGGACAGTGCTCCAACTCCTGAGGGAGCACCGCACTGTCGGAGGAGCAGTACTGAGGGAGTGACTGGCCTACTCCTGCTCCTAGTTCTTATGTTTTTCTTATGATCCGGTCATTATCACACACAGAACACAGAATCACACAGAATCCCCACAGTGCAGATAGAGGTCATTTCGGCCCATCGAGCCTGCACCGACACATATCCCACCCTATCCCCGTAACCCCACGTATTTAACCCCCCCCTAACACTAAGGGTCAATTTATCATAGCCAAATCAACCTAACCCGCACATTTTTGGACTGTGGGAGGAAACCGGAGCACCCGGAGGAAACCCACGCAGACACGGGGAGAATGTGCAAACTCCACACAGACAGTCACCCGTGGCCGGATTCGAACCCGGGTCCCTGGCGCTGTGAGGCAACAGTGCTAACCACTATGCCACCGTGTTGCTGTTCACGGGACCTTGCTGTGCGCAAATTGGCTGCCGCGTTTTCCTACAGTCCAACTCTTTGGAAAAAAAAGGACTTTGTTGGACGCGAAGTGCTTTCGGACGTTCTGAGGTGGGGAATATCACTACAGAAATTCGAGTCCTTTCTTCTTTTCTCTCCCTTGCAGAAGATGTCAACGACTTTGCTGAAAACCATCTTCTGCCGTATCCATTTGTTGAAGCGTAACGGTTCTGTACTGTTCATCGCGAGCGGAGACGCCCGAGCCTCCGGACTGGTAAGAGGCTCGGCCTTCGATTAGCTGGGGGTTTTGGTGCGTGCGTGCCCACTGTGGTCGAATAGCCCTCACCGAGACCGGCTTTAATGGGAGGGAGGGGTGGCTGCGGGCGGGAGACTGCCTCCTGATTGGACGTCCGTTTGGCCCCCTGGCGAGGCGACCATTTTGAAAACGGGGCCTTCTCCGGGGGCTGTCCAAAAGCGGGCAACAGGGGGCCTCCCCCCCCCCCCCATCGCTGTGGGAAATTGGGGGCTGGGGTTCGGATGTGGGTGTCTCCCACCCCCACCTCCGCCATCGCAACCCTCTCTCCTCTCTTCCCCCCAATCCCCCTCTCCCAGCAACTTATCTGGCTGCTGGCAGTCGGCCCGGCCTCAGCCTCGGGCCTCAGTCCAGGGGCACGGCCTACTTGGCGACCTCGCAGCACCCCTGCCAGATTTAATTGAGGCCCAGTCCTCAGAATCTGCCGGTGGTGGGGGCCTCCGATTGATCCCCACCCCGCCACCTCCAAACAGTCAAAAGTGACCCCGTTGAATCCAAAAAGGAGGGAGGTGGCTGTTGAACTGGTGCTCGGCCAGAGTTAGGCCTGATTTAGGCCTGAGATTAGCCTGATTTAGGCCCGAGTTGGCCGTTAGTTATGCCTGATTTAGGCCTGAGATTAGCCTGATTTAGGTCCGAGTTGGGCGTTAGTTATGCCTGATTTAGGCCTGAGATTAGCCTGATTTAGGCCCGAGTTGGGCGTTAGTTATGCCTGATTTAGGCCTTAGTTAGGCCTGATTTAGGCCTGAGATTAGCCTGATTTAGGCCCGAGTTGGGCGTTAGTTATGCCTGATTTAGGCCTGAGATTAGCCTGATTCAGGCCCGAGTTGGGCGTTAGTTATGCCTGATTTAGGCCTTAGTTAGGCCTGATTTAGGCCTGAGATTAGCCTGATTTAGGCCCGAGTTGGGCGTTAGTTATGCCTGATTTAGGCCTTAGTTAGGCCTGATTTAGGCCTGAGATTAGCCTGATTTAGGCCCGAGTTGGGCGTTAGTTATGCCTGATTTAGGCCTGAGATTAGCCTGATTCAGGCCCGAGTTGGGCGTTAGTTATGCCTGATTTAGGCCTTAGTTAGGCCTGATTTAGGCCTGAGATTAGCCTGATTTAGGCCCGAGTTGGGCATTAGTTATGCCTGATTTAGGCCTGAATTAGCCCTTAGTTGGGCCTGATTTAGGCCTGAATTAGGCCTTAGTTATGCCTGATTTAGGCCTGAATTAGCCCTTAGTTTGGCCTGATTTAGGCTCGAGTTAGGTCTCAGTTGGAGTTTCGGGCCCTCCCGTTACAGGAAGGATGTAAAAGCAATGGAGAGGTGGGGAGGCTGTGTAGATTGACTGGGATGTTTACACGGGGAGGTGGTGGGGGGTGGTGGTGGGGGGTCATTGGCGGGGGGGTTTCGGGGGTCGCGGTGACGGAGAGAGAGCAGAGCCCGAGTAATTGGGCCTCATCCTCACTGGAGCCCAGAAGGTCAAGGGTCAGCCTGAGAGAGGCCGTCGAAGCTCGGATAAGGTGACCGGGGAGAGAGAGAGAGAGCGATTCCACCAGTCGGACAAGAGGGAACTAATTTAACATCACCCGCCAACCCACAAAAAAAAGGGCTTAAAGGAGAGGTAGATAGCGGAACATTGAAGACCAACTCAGTCGGGCCCCATTTTAAGCAGGCATCTCGACGGAGCCCGCGTCGAGCGGACGAAGAGGGAGCGATGGAAACACGGGCTCGTGGGGCGAGGGAACATAACCTAAGAATTAGGAGCGGGAGTCGGCCATTCGGCCCCTCGAGCCTGCTCCGCCATTCAATAAGATCATGGCTGATCATCGACCTCAACACCACTTTCCCGCCCGATCCCCATATCCCTTGATTCCCCTGGAGTCCAAAAATCTATCGATCTCAGCCTTGTTCCCACACCTGGAGCACTGTGCACAGTTCTGGGCTCCTTCTCTAAGGAAGGATATACTTGCCTGGGAGGCGGTGCAACGAAGGTTCACTAGCTTGATTCCTGGGATGAGAGAGCTGGCCTATGAGGAGAAATTGTGTAGATTGGACCTGTACTCTCTGGAGTTTAGAAGAATGAGAGGTGATCTCATTGAAACATCTAAGATTCTGAGGGGGCTTGACAGGGTAGATGCTGAGAGGTTGTTTCCCCCCTGGCTGGAGAATCTAGAACCACAGGGCATAGTCTCAGGATAAGGGGTAGGCCATTAAAGATTGAGATGAGTATAGAAGTAAAGAAGTCTTTCTCTAATTATACAGGGCCTTGGTGAGACCACACCTGGAGTACTGTGTACAATTTTGGCCTCCTTACCTAAGGAAGGATCTACTTGCCATAGAGGGAGTGCAACGGAGGTTCACGAGATTGATTCCTGGGATGGTGGGACTGTCGTATGAGAAGAGATTGAGTAAACTAGGCCTGTATTCTCTTGAATTCAGAAGAATGAGAGGGGATCTCATTGAAGCATACAAAATTATTACAGGGCTTGATAGGGTGGATGCTGGGAGAATGTTTCCCTTGGCTGGGGAGTCTAGAACCAGGGGCCACAGCCTCAGGATAAAGGGTCGGCCATTCAGGACTGAGATGAGAAGAGATTTCTTCACACAGAGGGTGGTGAATCTCTGGAATTCTCTACCCCAGAGGGCTGTGGGGGCTCAGTCATTGGGTATATTCAAAACAGAAGTCGATAGATTTCTGACTAGTAAGGGCATCAAGGGATATGGCGATAGGGCCGGTGAATGGAGTTGAGGCAGAAGATCAGCCATGATCTCATTGAATGGCGGAGCAGGCTCGAAGGGCCGAATGGCCGACTCCTGCTCCTATTTCTTATGTTCTTTTGAATATACTCAATGACTGAGCCTCCACAGCCCTCTGGGGTAGAGAATTCACAACCCTCTGAGTGAAAAAATTCCTCCTCATCGCAGTCCTAAATGGCCGACCCCTTATCCTGAGACTGTGCCCCCTAGTTCTAGACTCTCCAGCCAAGGGGAAACAGCCTCTCAGCATCTACCCTGTCAATCCCCCTCAGAATCTTAGATGTTTCAATGAGATCACCTCTCATTCTTCTAAACTCCAGAGAGTATCGGCCCATTCTACACAATCTCTCATCATAGGACAGCCCTCTCATCCCAGGAATCAATCTAGTGAACCTTCGTTGCACCGCCTCCAAGGCAAGTATGTCCTTCCTTAGATAAGGAGACCAAAACTGTGCACAGTACTCCAGGTGTGGTCTCACCAAGGCCCTGTACAATTGTAGCAAGACTTCCTTACTCTTGTACTCCAACCCCCTTGCAATAAAGGCCAACATGCCATTTGCCTTCCTAATTGCTTGCTGTCCCTGCATGCTAACTCTCTGTGTTTCCTGTACGAGGACACCCAAATCTCTCTGAACACCAACACTTAATAGTTTCTCACCATTTAAAAGGATGGTGAGAAGGATCAGGAAGGGACGGAGTCAATTGGCTCCCCACCCAACCCAACCCAACCCATTCTTTTTTTTCCTCTTCAACAGTTGCCGTCGGCTGATTGCAAGCTAGAGATGTCAAGTCGAGCCTGTGTATCCTTGGACCAGGGGCGATATGTGGACATCTACTACCCAACCAGCCATCAGGCTCAGGTAATTACCTCGCGCTGTGCTGTTTCCCCTGTTCCCAGCCCCCCCCCCCCCCCGAGCTTTGGGAGAGGGAGGCGGGGCCGTGGAGGGAGGGAGCGATTGGCTGTTGGCTTCATTGTCGTAGGAAGCCTTTGGCCATCGATGCGCGTGGACTTAAATTTCGAAAGCTCCAATTGACCCCCTGCTCGCTGCAGGCTTTAAGGGGGGGGGTGGTTAGAGAATTCGTGTGTGTGGTCAATGCATAGGAACAGGAGGAGGCCCATTCAGCCCCTCGAGCCTGTTACACAGGAACAGGAAAAGACCATTCAGCCCCTCGAGCCTGTTGCACAGGAACAGGAGGAGGCCCATTCAGCCCCTCGAGCCTGTTACACAGGAACAGGAGGAGGCCCATTCAGCCCCTCGAGCCTGTTACACAGGAACAGGAGGAGGCCCATTCAGCCCCTCGAGCCTGTTACACAGGAACAGGAGGAGGCCATTCAGCCCCTCGAGCCTGTCACACAGGAACAGGAGGAGGCCCATTCAGCCCCTCGAGCCTGTTACACAGGAACAGGAGGAGGCCCATTCAGCCCCTCGAGCCTGTTACACAGCAACAGGAGGAGGCCCATTCAGCCCCTCGAGCCTGTTACACAGAAACAGGAGGAGGCCATTCAGCCCCCTCGAGCCTGTTACACAGGAACAGGAGGAGGCCCATTCAGCCCCCTCGAGCCTGTTACACAGGAACAGGAGGAGGCCATTCAGCCCCTCGAGCCTGTTACACAGCAACAGGAGGAGGCCATTCAGCACCTCGAGCCTGTTACACAGGAACAGGAGGAGGCCGTTCAGCCCCTCGAGCCTGTTACATTAGGAACAGGAGGAGGCCGTTCAGCCCCTCGAGCCTGTTACACAGGAACAGGAGGAGGCCCATTCAGCCCCCTCGAGCCTGTTACACAGGAACAGGAGGAGGCCCATTCAGCCCCTTGAACCTGTTACACAGGAACAGGAGGAGGCCATTCAGTATCTTAACTCCATCTCCCCGCCTTGGTTCCGTGACCCTTAATACCCTTACCCAACAAAAATCTGTCAATCTCAGTTTTGTCATTTTCAATTGACCCTAACCCTCAACAGCTCTTTGAGGGAGAGAGTTCCAGATTTCCACCACCCTTTGTGTGAAGAAGTGCTTCCTGACATCACCCCTGAACGGCCTGGCTCTAATTCTAAGGTTCTGCCCCCCTTGTTCTGGACTCCCCCCTCACCAGAGGATATAGTTTCTCTCGATCTACCCCATCGAATCCTCAAACAGCTCGATTAGATCGCCCCTTAATCTGCTAAACTCGAGGGAATACAAGCCCAGGCTATGCAACCTGTCCTCGTAATTTACCCCCTTTAGCCCCCGGGGATCAGTCTGGGGAATCTGCGCCGCTCCCCCTCCAAGGCCAATATATCCTTCCTGAGGGGCGGGGCCCAGAACTGATCGCAGTAACTCCAGATGGGGTCTGACCTAGGCTCCAGACAACAGATGCCAGGGTCAAGGGTCACAGAGGTCACTTGACGCGAGTCCGCCCGGTTTCTATTGGCCGCCAGGACTACCTTTCCAAACGTTGACTGTCGCTCGCACTTGCCTCCCCGCAGGCCCTGACGGAGATTGAGTTCCACAAACAATTCGACACGCTGCCTGTTATTATCGGGAGCAGTGTGGGAGGACTGTTCTTGCTGCTTCTGATCACCTTCGCGCTATACAAGGTGAGCGCAAGCTTATCCGTTGAACCGTCGCAGGGTCAGTACTGAGGGAGTGCCGCACTGTCGGAGGGGCAGTACTGAGGGAGTGCCGCACTGTCGGAGGGGCAGTACTGAGGGAGCGCCGCACTGTCGGAGGGGCGGTACTGAGGGAGCACTGCACTGTCGGAGGGGCAGTACTGAGGGAGTGCCGCACTGTCGGAGGGGCAGTACTGAGGGAGCGCCTCACTGTCGGAGGGGCAGTACTGAGGGAGAGCCGCACTGTCAGAGGGGCAGTACTGAGGGAGCGCCACACTGTCGGAGGGGCAGTACTGAGGGAGCGCCGCACTGTCAGAGGGGCAGTACTGAGGGAGCGCCGCACTGTCAGAGGGGCAGTACTGAGGGAGCGCCGCACTGTCGGAGGGGCAGTACTGAGGGAGCACCGCACTGTCGGAGGGGCAGTACTGAGGGAGCGCCGCACTGTCAGAGGGGCAGTACTGAGGGAGCGCCGCACTGTCAGAGGGGCAGTACTGAGGGAGCGCCGCACTGTCGGAGGGGCAGTACTGAGGGAGAGCCGCACTGTCGGAGGGGCAGTACTGAGGGAGCGCCGCACTGTCGGAGGGACAGTACTGAGGGAGCGCCGCACTGTCGGAGGGACAGTACTGAGGGAGCGCCGCACTGTCGGAGGGACAGTACTGAGGGAGCGCCGCACTGTCGGAGGTGCAGTACTGAGGGAGCACGGCACTGTCGGAGGGACAGTACTGAGGGAGCGCCGCACTGTCGGAGGGACAGTACTGAGGGAGCGCCGCACTGTCGGAGGTGCAGTACTGAGGGAGCGCCGCACTGTCGGAGGGGCGGTACTGAGGGAGTGCCGCACTGTCGGAGGGGCGGTACTGAGGGAGCACCGCACTGTCGGAGGGGCGGTACTGAGGGAGCGCTGCACTGTCGGAGGAGCAGTACTGAGGGAGCACCTCACTGTCGAAGGGGCAGTACTGAGGGAGCGCCGCACTGTCGGAGGGACAGTACTGAGGGAGCGCCGCACTGTCGGAGGTGCAGTACTGAGGGAGCACGGCACTGTCGGAGGGACAGTACTGAGGGAGCGCCGCACTGTCGGAGGGACAGTACTGAGGGAGCGCCGCACTGTCGGAGGTGCAGTACTGAGGGAGCACGGCACTGTCGGAGGGACAGTACTGAGGGAGCGCCGCACTGTCGGAGGGACAGTACTGAGGGAGCGCCGCACTGTCGGAGGTGCAGTACTGAGGGAGCGCCGCACTGTCGGAGGGGCGGTACTGAGGGAGTGCCGCACTGTCGGAGGGGCGGTACTGAGGGAGCACCGCACTGTCGGAGGGGCGGTACTGAGGGAGCGCTGCACTGTCGGAGGAGCAGTACTGAGGGAATGCTGCACTGTCGGAGGGGCAGTACTGAGGGAGTGCTGCACTGTCTGTCTTTCTTTCCTTTCCTTGCTCCTTTTGCCAGGGAGTGATGGAAATGGCCAGCGTGCGCGGGCCGGGAGGGCTGCTCGGATTGGGATTAGCCGAGGGGGTCAGCAGGTCACCGTTACTCTTCCCCGTTGGTGGTCTAACCATTTTCTTTCATGTTTTGTGTCCGTGAATCGCCCGCAGTGCGGATTCTTCAAGCGTAAGTTCAAGGACATGATGTCCGATGATGACAGGGAGGCCAGCAAACCCTTCACCACGTCAACCGGCGAGGCCACCTCGGCAACCAACGACGTCACCATGGCAACCGGCGAGGCCACCCCGGCAACCGACAAGGTCGCCACGCCAACCGACGAGCCCTCCTCGGAGATGACAGCGGTGGTTCCTTTCGACTACACGGAATGATGCAGAGCAGGCCAGCAAAGAATCTGAACGGGCAGCGGGCTCTTTCCTCCTCCTAAATCGACTTCCAATTACTTTTTTTTCAATTTTCTACTTCCTTACTCTGTCCTGGGTTCAGGATCTGAGGTAGGGGAGTGGGGGAGGTGAGGGGAGAGGAGGAAGATGGTGGGGAGGGAGGGAAAGCACTTTGTGCGCTCGACGTGGGCCACCAGGATTTTTGCACTTGACCGCCCCCAAGAGGGACGGAGATTGAGGACGCCCTCGACTTGCATGGAGAGGCTTAAGGGGAAGGGAGCTGTGGAGAGGGCTGGGGGCGTCCATCAATCCCGACTACAGTAGAACCAATAAAAGTGAAAGCAGAGCTGGAGTTCCAGATGCAAACACTCTCAAGAGTCCCATTAGTGTCACGCCTCAAAGATCATCGAAAACCCATCGGCCTAGGTCTGATCCTCATTGGCTTGTGTGAAGCCTCTCCTGGTTGAACAGCCATTGGCGATCTGAGACTGCTGCCCCCCACCCCCCACACTTACCCATCTCTCCATTACCAACCAGAACATCCTTCAGCAGCAGAAATTCTGCACCCAGCTATTGAAGATGTGGAAATGCACTCATCTTTGTGGTCAGGCTCCGGCGGCCTCGAGGGGGGGAAACGGTTTCTGCGCTGGGCATAGGGCTGGCCTTAGTCAGTGCCCATCGTGCTCGCGGACCCCTTCCCTCCCCACCTCACCCTTTCCTGGACTAGACCACCCGTGGGGAAACTCGGCTCGGACCGAGATGTCTTCAGCCCTTCGAGGGGGTGAGAGATGGTTCGGGGCCGTGCAAGTTGGTGCGACATTTTATCTGTATCGTAAAGTCCAGGTGCTTTTTTAAAATTCATTTTATGGGATGTGGGCGTCGCTGGCAAGGCCGGCGTTTATTGCCCATCCCCTAATTGCCCCTTGAGAAGGTGGTGGTGAGCCGCCTTCTTGAACCGCTGCAGTCCGTGTGGTGAAGCTGTTCCCACGGTGCTGTTAGGGGTAATTTATTTTTTAGCAGGTGGCAATTGGTCTCTAACTCACCCAAGATGTGCCAGGAATTTACAGGCAGTCGCCCATTTAAAGACATCGAACCCTCAGCAACAGTGATTAGCCTTCAACTGACCTGAGGATGTGTCTATTAAGAGCAATTAGATTTTGGGGACAGAGCGGGGCAGTGGGATTAATTTGGGAATTGATACAGGGCTATGGGGAGAGAGTGGGGCAGTGGGATTCGTTTGGGATTGATACAGGGCTATGGGGAGAGAGCAGGGCAGTGGGATTAGTTTGGGGATTGATACAGGGCTATGGGGAGAGAGCGGGGCAATGGGATTAGTTTGGGGATTGAGACAGGGCTATGGGGAGAGAGCGGGGCAGTGGGATTAGTTTAGGGATTGATACAGGGCTATGGGGAGAGAGCGGGGCAGTGGGATTAGTTGGGGATTGATACAGGGCTATGGGGAGAGAGCGGGGCAGTGGGATTAGTTTGGGAATTGATACAGGGCTATGGGGAGAGAGCGGGGCAGTGGGATTAGTTTGGGGATTGATACAGGGCTATGGGGAGAGTGCGGGGCTGTGGGATTAGTTTGGGGATTGATACAGGGCTATGGGGAGAGAGCGGGGCAGTGGGATTAGTTTGGGGATTGATACAGGGCTATGGGGAGAGAGCGGGCAGTGGGATTAGTTTGGGGATTGATACAGGGCTATGGGGAGAGAGCGGAGCAGTGGGATTAGTTTGGGGATTGATACAGGGCTATGGGGAGAGAGCGGGGCAGTGGGATTAGTTTGGGGATTGATACAGGGCTATGGGGAGAGCGCGGGGCAGTGGGATTAGTTTGGGGATTGATACAGGGCTATGGGGAGAGAGCGGGGCAGTGGGATGAGTTTGGAAATTGAAAATCAACATAGGTCGGGGAGTTTGGGCCTTTCCTGTTCTGTGGGACTCAATCATTCATTACATCTTTCTCGAAAGGATGGTACTTACTGAAGTGAACATGGCAGTGAAACCGGTTTGAGCTAACTCCAGCTTGAAAGAGCTTTCTCCCGAAGACTTTTCTGTTCCTGTCGGGATGGAGAGTGACACAATAATGGTACATTATCAGGATCACGCCAGTGAGGGGAGTCTACACATATCAGGACAGATTGAGAACGCAGAAGAAAATAACAACATAAGATGTAGGAGCAGGAGTCGGCCATTCGGCCCCTCGAGCCTGCTCCGCCATTCAATGAGATCATGGCTGATCTGATCTTGGCCTCAACTCCACTTCCCTGCCCGCTCTCTCCCCATAACCCTTGACTCCCTTACCGTTCAAAAATCTGTCTCTCTCCGCCTTGAATATATTCAGTGACTCCGCCTCCACTGCTCTCTGGGGTAGAGAATTCCAAAGATTCACGACCCTCTGAGAGAAGAAATTCCTCCTCATTTCCGATTTAAAAGGGTGCCCCCTTATTCTGAAACTATGCCCCCTAGTTCTAGATTCCCCCACGAGGGGAAACATCCTCCCTGCATCTACCTGTCCAAACCCCTCAGAATCTTATATGTTTCAATAAGATCCTCTCTCATTCTTCTAAACTCCAATGAGTATAGGCCCAACCTGCTCAACCTTTCTTCGTAAGACAACCCCTTCATCTCCGGAATCAACCTCGTGAACCTTCTCTGAACTGCCTCCAATGCAAGTACATCTTTCCTTAAATAAGGAGACCAAAACTGTACACAGTACTCCAGGTGTGGTCTCCCCTGCGCCCTGTAAAGTTGTAGCAAGACTTCCCTGCTTTTATACTCCATCCCCCCTTGCAATAAAGACCAACACTCCATTAGCCTTCCTAATTACTTGCTGGACCTGCATGTTAACTTTTTGTGATTCATGTACAAGGACCCCCAGATCCCTCTGTACCGCAGCATTCTGTAGTCTCTCTCCATTTAAGTAATAATTTGCTTTTTCATTCTTCCTTCCAAAGTGGATAAACCTCACATTTTCCCACATTATACTCCATCTGCCAAATTTTTGCCCACTCACTTAGCCTATCTATATCCCTTTGCAGATTCTTTGGGCTCGATTTTGTCAATGGGGACGTGATGGAGGCGGGACTCCCACTTTTTGGGTTGTAGTCCCGCCTCCATCGATTTGTGGCCAACCCACGCTACTTTCCCTTGATTGACCTTGTTAAGCCCGCCCAGCGGGCTCAGCAGGCCAATTAAGGGACACCTGGATACTGGTGACATCAGCGATTGACATTTCATCTGTCAAGAGCTTTTGACAGATGAAATATCAGCGTTTGACAGCTCTGTGAAGCTGTCAAACACTGACAATCTGTCTTCTAACTTGAGTCCTTCTACTCAGACTCAGTTAGGGAGCTGTCCAGACCAGAAAGCAGAGGCTGCAGCTTTTGACAGCTCAGCGGCCATTCTGCTTTCTGTGCCGGTGAGCTGAGGGACTCCCAAGAACTGAAGGGAGGAAGCCTGGAGGAGAAAGTAAAGGCAAGTAAAACTTATTAAAACACTTTACACACACCAAACACACTTACCTCTGCACTCATGCACCCATCACTCACCTGTACATAGAAACATAGAAGATAGGAGCAGGAGTAGGCCATTCGACCCCTCGAGCCTGCTCCGCCATTTAATGAGATCATGGCTGATCATCCAAACTCAGTCCCCTGTCCCTGCTTTCTCCCCATATCCCTTGATACCTTTAGCCTTAAGAAATATATCTAACTCCTTCTTGAATATATTTAATGAATTGGCCTCCACAGCCTTCTGTGGTAGAGAATTCCACAGGTTCACCACCCTCTGAGTGAAGAAATTTCTCCTCATCGCAGTCCTAAATGTCCTACCCCCGTATCCTCAGACTGTGACCCCTCATTCTAGACCCCCCCGGCCAGGAGAAACATCCTCCCTGCATCCAGTCTGTCTAGCCCTGTCAGAATTTTATACGTTTCAATGAGATCCCCTCTCATTCTTCTAAACTCTAGTGAATACAGGCCTAGTCGACCCAATCTCTCCTCACACGACAGTCCTGCCACCCCAGGAATCAGTCTGGTGAACCTTCGCTGCACTCCTTCTATGGCAAGTATATCCTTTCTTAGGTAAGGAGACCAAAACTGCACACAGTACTCCAGGTGTGGTCTCACCAAGGCCCTGTATAACTGTAGTAAGACATCCTTGCTCCTGTACTCAAATCCTCTTGCAATGAAGACCAACATACCATTTGCCTTCCTAACTGCTTGCTGCACCTTCATGTTTGCTTTCAGTGACTGGTGTACAAGGACACCCAGGTCCCTTTGTACATCAACATTTCCCAATCTATCACCATGTAAATAATACTCTGCCTTTCTGTTTTTCCTACCGAAGTGGATAACTTCACATTTATCCACGTTATACTGCATCTGCCATGTATTTGCCCACTCACTCAACTTGTCTAAATCGCCTTGAAGCCTCCTTGCATCCTCCTCACAACTCACAACCCCACCTAGTTTCGTGTCGTCAGCAAACTTGGAAATATTACATTTGGTTCCCTCATCCAAATCATTGATATATATTGTGAATAGCTGGGGCCCAAGCACTGATCCCTGCGGTACCGCACTAGTCACCGCCTGCCACCCTGAAAAAGACACATTTATTCCTACTCTCTGTTTCCTGTCTGTTAACCAATTTTCAAACCATGCCAGATGTACACAGGCATACACAGACCCTTCATTCTTAATTCTGATATATATTTAAATGCTTAGCTACGCCAAAAGGTTTTTTTCAAAGTGAAAGATAAAGTTGTAACAGACAGTCTTTCACTGATAAATGGACATGGAATATCAGAGAGTCATAACGGCACAGAAGGAGGCCATTCGGCCCATCGAGTCCGTGCCAGCTCTCTGTAGAGCAATCCAGTCAGTCCCATTCCCCCGCTCTATCCCCGTAGCCCTGCAAGTTTATTTCCCTCAAGTGCCTATCCAGTCTCCCCTTGAAAACATTGAGTGTCTCCGCTTCCACCACTTCCGTCGGCAGCGAGTTCCATGTCCTCACCACTCGCTGCGTAAAAAAGTTTTTCCTCACATCCCCCCCGTATCTCTTGCCCAAAACCTTAAATCTGTGTCCCCTAGTCCTTCTACCATCAACGAGTGGGAACAGCCTTTCCCCGTCTAGCCTATCCAAACCCATCATAATCTTGTACACCTCTATCAAATCACCCCTCAACCTCCTTTGCTCTAACGAAAACAAATCCAGCTTTGCCAACCTGTCCTTGTAGCTAAGATCCCCCATCCCCGGAACCATTCTGGTAAATCTCCTCTGCACCCTCTCAAGGGCCTTCACATCCTTCCTTAAGTGTGGTGACCAGAACTGGACGCAATACTCCAGTTGTGGCCTAACCAGTGCTTTATAAATGTTCAGCATCACTTCTCTACTTTTGTTCTCAATACCTCTATTTATGAAGCCCAAGATCCCATATGCTTTGCTAACCACTCTCTCAATATGTCCTGCCACCTTCAGGGACCTATGCACATTAACTCCCAGGTCCCTCTGTCCCTGCACACTCTTTAAAACTGTGCCATTAAGTGTATATTGCCTCTCCCTGTTCCTTCTGCCAAAATGCATCACCTCACACTTCACACCGAACCGCAACCAAGTGGTTTGCTGCCACTTTTGTAAACTTTAGGAGTGAATGAACAATTCTGGGCTGTGATGAAGGCAACTAATGGATAGACACACAGGATGTGTTTGTGTGAGTGTTTGACTGGTCAAACAGCTCAGGTCCAACATTTGTGAGACCACACCTTGAGTATTGTGTACAGTTTGTCACCTTATCTGAGGAAGGATGTTCTTGCCATGGAGGGAGTGCAGCGAAGATTCACCAGACTGATACCTGGGATGGCAGGAATGACATATGAAGAGAGATTGGGTCGATTGGGCTTGTATTCGCTAGAGTTTAGAAGAATGAGAGGGGATCTCATTGAAACTTATAAAATTCTAACAGGACTAGACAGAATAGATGCAGGAAGGATGTTCCCGATGGTCGGGGGAGTCCAGAACCAGGGGTCACAGTCTAAGGATAAGGGGTAAGCCATTTAGGACAGAGATGAGGAGGAATTTCTTCACCCAGAGAGTGGTGAACCTGTGGAATTCTCTACCACAGAAGGCAGTTGAGGCCAATTCATTAAATATAGTCAAGAAGGAGTTAGATATATTTTTTAAGGCTAAAGGGATCAAGGGATATGGGGAGAAAGCAGGGACAGGGTGCTGAGTTTGGATGATCAGCCATGATCTCATTAAATGGCGGAGCAGGCTCGAGGGGCTGAATGGCCTACTCCTGCTCCTAACTTCTATGTTTCTATAGGAAAATTTCACTATCTCTGAATGATTGATGTAGTGCAAAAGGTAAGGAAAACTGTATAAAACACAATAATGGCTAAAGAATATCGGCACTGCAGTTGGAAGAAGGTGGCCTGGCCAGTCATCTCGCCTACCAGGACCTACAATCAATGCAGGACTGATCATCCAGGGGTGGTTGTATGTATGATTCCCTGTAACGTTATTGGTGGACGGCTCGAATAGTGGTTGGGGTTTTGAATCTGTCTTTGGAACAATAAAAGGTTAAAGGCAGAACCCGGTGTGTCTGGTGTCATTCCTCCTCAGTCTCAGGACCGAACACTATAACCCATTGGACGGGGCTAGGGGTAATTCCGCTCATCCTACAACTGGTCCAATAGCATAACCACGATGCTGCCGTTCCCTCCATATAGAGAGGAGATACTGGAGGAGAGTGGGAATGAATTGTAAGCTTCTGGGATCACTTGAACCCTCCCAAAGTCTTCATTCAGTTCCCCAACACAGTCAAGGTTAAATCATCCCATTCTTG
The DNA here is from genome assembly GCA_030390025.1 of Squalus acanthias. Taxonomy (NCBI): domain Eukaryota; kingdom Metazoa; phylum Chordata; class Chondrichthyes; order Squaliformes; family Squalidae; genus Squalus; species Squalus acanthias. The sequence goes on along the minus strand of JASTWF010000481.1, from coordinate 41,351 downwards.
GTGCCCTGCAGGTCAAGGTTTAAAGGTTAAGAGCAGCTGCAATGCCTAACCTTCGATGGCGAAGATCTTCTGCTTCAGATTTTCATTGATCCCTTTCAATGCTTCAAAGTTGCTCGCCTTGAAGACAAAATCTGCAGACGGTTCGGAAGCTATGACGCTCAGTTCCTTGGTTGCTCTGGGAGTGTCAAAGGCATCGCCGACCTGAAACAGAGAGAGAAACCAGGTTAAAGGGTACGTGGGAACAACAGGGTGTTAGATAGATAGGACATCTAACGCACCGTGACACCCGGTTCCAGAGGGGGAAAGGACAGTGTATCTAACGCACTGTGACACCCGGTCCCAGAGGGGGAATGGACAGTGTATCTAACGCACTGTGACACCCGGTCCCAGAGGGGGAAAGGACAGTGTATCTAACACACTGTGACACCCGGTCCCAGAGGGGGAAAGGACAGTGTATCTAACGCACTGTGACACCCGGTCCCAGAGGGGGAAAGGACAGTGTATCTAACGCACCGTGACACCGGGTCCCAGAGGGGGAAAGGACAGTGTATCTAACGCAGTGTGACACACGGTCCCAGAGGGGGAAAGGACAGCGTATCTAACGCACTGTGACACCCGGTCCCAGAGGGGGAATGGACAGTGTATCTAACGCACTGTGACTCTCGGTCCCAGAGGGGGAAAGGATGGTGTATCTAACGCACTGTGACACCCGGTCCCAGAGGGGGAATGGACAGTGTATCTAACGCACTGTGACTCTCGGTCCCAGAGGGGGAAAGGATGGTGTATCTAACGCACTGTGACACCTGGTCCCAGAGGGGGAATGGACAGTGTATCTAACGCACTGTGACACCCGGTCCCAGAGGGGGAACGGACAGTGTATCTAACGCACTGTGACACCCGGTCCCAGAGGGGGAAAGGACAGTATATCTAACGCACTGTGACACCTGGTCCCAGAGGGAGAAAGGACAGTGTATCTAACGCACTGTGACACCCGGTCCCAGAGGGGGAAAGGATGGTGTATCTAACACACTGTGACACCCGATCCCAGAGGGGGAAAGGACAGTGTATCTAACGCATTGTGACACCCGGTCCCAGAGGGGGAAAGGACAGTGTATCTAACACACTGTGACACCTGGTCCCAGAGGGGGAAAGGACAGTGTATCTAACGCACTGTGACACCCGGTCCCAGAGGGGGAAAGGACAGTGTATCTAACACACTGTGATGCGGAGATGCCGGTGTTGGACTGGGGTGGACAAAAATGAGAAGTCGCACAACACCAGGTTATAGTCCAACAGTTTTATTTGAAATTACGAGCTTTCGGAGCGCTGCTCCTTCGTCAGGTGAAGTGAGGTAATACGAATCAGTTACAAAGTATATATAGACAGAGAACAATGTGTCTGCAGAGATACAATCCGTCAGGGAGGCATTACATCAAAGACACAGCAAAATACAGCTAAGACAATGAGGTGGGGTCACAGGGGGTCCAATGTGTCAAATGCTGCAGTCTGCAGTTAAGCTTTTTACTTTTTTTTAATCTGGAAATCACATCTGTGAACAAGCCAACGACGACTCGAGTCTGGATGACTCTACGTCATGTAGCATGACATGAAACTGAGATCCCTATTGAGGCCGTCCTCATGGGTGCGGAACTTGGCTATCAGTTTCTGCTCGATGATTTTGCGTTGTCGTGTGTCTCGAAGGCCGCCTTGGAGAACGCTAACCTGCAGATCCGAGGCTGAATGTCCTTGACTGCTGAAGTGTTCCCCGACTGGGAGGTAACAATCCTGCCTGGCGATTGTTGCGCGGTGTCTGTTCATACGTTGTCTCAGTGTCTGCTTGGTCTCGCCGATGTACCGTGCTCCGGGGCATCCTTTCCTGCAACGTATGAGGTAGACAACGTTGGCCGAGTCACATGAGTATGTACCGGGTCCCTGGTGGGTAGTGTCCTCACTAGATGTCATCCCAAGATGTCAGCAACAAACCCAATGAGACAATCAATGATCCGGAACAGCAGACAGAGGGACCCGCAGTGCAGCAACCGAAGAAGAAAGAGTCAAATTGGACCCCTCCGGAGGGTCGCTGCCCTAAGCTTGACATGTATGCTCAAGCTGTCAGAAGATGCATCAACGCCAGATTCATCAGCCGCACTCACAAGACAGTCCAGAATGTCACCCGAGCACAACGCAACGCCATCCACGCTCTCAAGACCAACCGCAACATCGTCATCAAACCAGCGGACAAAGGAGGAGCCATCGTCATACAGAACAGAATGGACTATTGCAAAGAAGCATACCGACAACTGGACAACCAGGAACACTACAGACAGTTACCCGCAGATCCGACCAAAGAACACACCCGCCAACTCAATAGACTGATCAAGACCTTCGATCCAGACCTTCAAAGCATCCTACGTGCTCTCATCCCATGTACTCCCCGCGTAGGAGACTTCTACTGCCTCCCAAAGATACACAAAGCCAACACACCCGGACATCCTATCATATCAGGCAACGGAACCCTGTGTGAGAACCTCTCTGGGTACGTCGAGGGCATCCTGAAACCCATCGTACAGGGAACCCCCAGCTTCTGTCGTGACACTACAGACTTCTTACAGAAACTCAGCACCCATGGACCAGTTGAACCAGGAACACTCCTCGCCACGATGGACGTATCGGCACTCTACACCAGTATCCCCCACGATGACGGCATCGCTGCGACAGCCTCAGTACTCAACACCAACAACAGCCAATCTCCAGAAGCCATCCTACAACTCATCCGCTTCATCCTTGACCACAATGTCTTCACCTTCGACAACCAGTTTTTTACCCAAACACACGGAACAGCCATGGGGACCAAATTCGCACCCCAATACGCCAACATCTTCATGCACAAGTTCGAGCAAGACTTCTTCACTGCACAGGACCTCCAACCAACGCTGTACACCAGATACATCGACGACATTTTCTTCCTTTGGACCAACGGCGAAGGATCACTGAAAGGACTACACGATAACATCAACAGGTTCCATCTCACCATCAAACTCACCATGGACTACTCCTCAGAATCGGTTTCATTCTTGGACCTGAGCAGGGAGACAGAGGAAAGGGAAACAAGGATAAAAGCAAAAGATAGGAAGGAGAAAAACAAAAGTTGCAGTCAGAGAAAACAACGGTTTAAATCAAACATGGCCACAGTAAATACTAATTCTAATAGGTCTAAGAGCGTTAAAAAAACAAGCCTGAAGGCTTTGTGTCTTAATACAAGGAGCATTCGGAACAAGGTGGACGAATTAGCTGCGCAAATAGAGGTAAACGAATATGATTTGATTGGGATTACCGAAACATGGCTCCAGGGTGACCAAGGCTGGGAACTTAATATCCAGGGGTACTCAATATTCAGGAAAGATAGGCAAAAAGGAAAGGGAGGTGGGGTAGCATTGCTGGTTAAAGAGGGGATTAACACAATTGAAAGGAAGGATATTAGCTCTGATGATGTGGAATCTGTATGGGTTGAACTGAGAAATAACAAGGGGCAGAAAACGTTAGTGGGAGTGATATATAGACCTCCAAACAGTAATGCGGAGGTTGGGGATGGCATTAAAAGGGAAATTAGAGAAGCGTGCAATAAGGGCACAGCAGTCATCATGGGTGACTTTAATCGACATATAGATTGGGCTAACCAAATTAGTAACAATACTATGGAGGAGGAATTCCTGGAGTGTTTACGGGATGGTTTCCTGAACCAATATGTCGAGGAACCAACCAGAGATCAGGCCATCTTAGACTGGGTATTATGCAATGAGAAAGGATTAATTAGCAATCTTGTTGTGCGAGGCCCCTTGGGTCGGAGCGATCATAATATGATAGAATTCTTCATTAGGATGGAGAGTGAAGTAGTTGACTCAGAGACTAGGGTCCTGACTTTAAATAAAGGAAACTACGATGGTATGAGGTGCGAGTTGGGTAGGATTGATTGGGGAATGTCACTCAAAGTGTTGACGGTGGAGAGGCAATGGCAAACATTCAAAGACCACATGGACGAACTACAGAATTTGTTCATCCCAGTTTGGCATAAGAATAAAACAAAAAGGGTGACTCAACCATGGCTAACAAGGAAAATTAGGGATAGCATAAGATCCAAGGAGAGGGCATATAAATTGGCCAGAAAAAGGAGTAACCCTGTGGATTGGGAGCAGTTTAAGATTCAACAAAGGAGGACAAAGGGATTAATTAAGAAGGGGAAAATAGAATACGAGAGTAAGCTTTCAGGGAACATGAAAACTGACTGTAAAAGCTTTTATAGATATGTGAAGAGAAAAAGATTAGTGAAATCAAGCATAGGTCCCTTGCAGTCAGAATCAGGGGAATTTATAATGGGCAACAAAGAAATGGCAGACCAATTAAATACATATTTTGGTTCTGTCTTCACAAAGGAGAACACAACTAACCTCCCAGAGATGTTGGAGAACATACGGTCTGATGAAAGGGAGGAACTGAAAGAAATCAGTATTTGTAGGGAAATGGTGTTAGGGAAATTGAAGGGATTGAAGGCCGATAAATCCCCAGGGCCTGATAATCTACATCCTAGGGTACTTAAGGAAGTGGCCCTAGAAATAGTAGATGCATTGCTGATCATCTTCCAACATTCGATGGAATCTGGAACAGTACCCATGGATTGGAGGGTAGCTAATGTTACCCCACTATTCAAAAAGGGTGGTAGAGAGAAAACGGGGAATTATAGACCAGTAAGCCTGACATCGGTAGTGGGGAAAATGCTAGAGTCTATTATAAAAGATGTAATAGCAGAGCACTTGAAAAACAGTGACAGGATCGGACAAAGTCAACATGGATTTACAAAACGTAAATCGTGCTTGACTAATCTATTGGAATTTTTTGAGGATGTAACTGGGAAAATAGATAAGGGAGAACCAGTGGATGTGGTGTATTTGGACTTCCAAAAGGCTTTTGATAAGGTCCCGCATAAGAGATTAGCGTGTAAAGTTAAGGCACATGGGATTGGGGGTAAGGTATTGACTTGGATAGAGAACTGGTTGGCAGATAGAAAGCAAAGAGTTGGAATAAATGGGTCTTTTTCCGAGTGGCAGGCAGTGACTAGTGGGGTACCGCAGGGATCGGTCCTTGGACCCCAGCTATTCACAATATATATTAATGATCTAGACGAGGGAACTAGATGTAATATCTCCAAGTTTGCAGACGACACAAAACTGGGTGGGCGTGTGTGCTGCGAGGAGGATGCCGAGAAACTCCAGGATGATTTGGACAGGTTGGGTGAGTGGGCAGAAGCGTGGCAGATGCAATATAACGTGGATAAATGCGAGGTTATCCACTTTGGTGTCAAAAACAGAAAGGCAGATTATTATCTGAATGGCAATAGATTGGGAGAAGGGGAAGTGCAACGAGACCTGGGTGTCCTTGTGCACCAGTCGCTGAAGGTAAGCATGCAGGTGCAGCAGGCGGTTAAGAAGGCAAATGGTATGTTGGCCTTCATAGCGAGAGGGTTTGAGTACAGGAACAAGGATGTCTTGCTGCAGTTGTACAGGGCCTTGGTGAGACCACACCTTGAGTACTGTGTGCAGTTTTGGTCGCCTTATCTGAGGAAGGATGTTCTTGCCATGGAAGGAGTTCAGCGAAGATTCACAAGGCTGATACCTGGGATGGCAGGAATGACGTATGAAGAGAGATTGGGTCGATTGGGCTTATACTCGCTGGAGTTTAGAAGAATGAGAGGGAATCTCATTGAAACTTATAAAATTCTGACAGGACAGGACAAACTAGATGCAGGAAGGATGTTCCCGATGGTTCGGGGAGTCCAGAACCAGGGGTCACAGTCTAACGATAAGGGGTAAGCCATTTAGGACAGAAATTAGGAGGAATTTCTTCACCCAGAGAGTGGTGAACTTGTGGAATTCTCTACCACAGAAGGCAGTAGAGGCCAATTCAATAGATTCAAGAAGGAGTTGGATATATTTCTTAAGGCTAAAGGGATCAAGGGATATGGGGAGAAAGCAGGGACAGGGTACTGAATTTGGATGATCAGCCATGATCGCATTGAATGGCGGAGCAGGCTAGCGGGGCCGAATGGCCTACTCCTGCTCCTATCTTCTATGGACACACGAATCTCCATCAAAGATGGACACCTCAGCACTTCACTCTACCGCAAGCCCACGGACAACCTCACGATGCTCCACTTCTCCAGCTTCCACCCTAACCACGTTAAAGAAGCCATCCCCTATGGACAAGCCCTGCGAATACACAGGATCTGCTCAGACGAGGAGGAACGCGATGGACACCTACGGACGCTGAAAGACACCCTCGTAAGAACGGGATATGACGCTCGACTCATCGATCGACATTTCCGACGGGCCTCAGCGAAAAATCGCATAGACCTCCTCAGAAGGCGAACACGGGACACAACCAACAGGGTACCCTACGTCGTCCAGTACTTCCCCAGAGCGGAGAAACTACGCCATGTTCTTCGCAGCCTTCAACATGTCATCGATGACGAACACCTCGCTAAGGCCATCCCCACGCCTCCACTACTCGCCTTCAATCAGCCGCCTAACCTCAAAAGTACCATCGTTCGCAGCAAATTACCCAGCTTTCAGGATAACAGCGACCACGACACCACACAATCCTGCCACGGCAACCTCTGCAAGACATGCCAGATCATCAACACAGATACCGTCATCACACGTGAGGACACCACCCACCAGGTACATGGTACATACTCATGTGACTCGGCCAACGTTGTCTACCTCATACGTTGCAGGAAAGGATGCCCCGCAGCATGGTACATCGGCGAGACCATGCAGACACTGCGACAACGTATGAACGGACACCGCGCAACAATCGCCAGGCAGGATTGTTACCTCCCAGTCCAGGAACACTTCAGCAGTCAAGGACATTCAGCCTCGGATCTGCGGGTAAGCGTTCTCCAAGGCGGCCTTAGAAACACACGACAACGCAAAATCATCGAGCAGAAACTGATAACCAAGTTCTGCACCCATGAGGACGGCCTCAACCGGGATCTTGGTTTCATGTCACGCTACATGACGTAGAGTCATCCAGACTCGAGTCGTCGTTGGCTTGTTCACAGATGTGATTTCCAGTTTTAAAAAAAAGTAAAAAGCTTAACCATACAGACTGCAGCATTTGACACGTTGGACTCCCTGTGACCCCACCTCATTGTTTTAGCTGTATTTTGCTGCGTCTTTGATGTAATGCCTTCCTGACTGGCCTGATTGTATCTCTGCCGAGGTGTGATGGAGGGCAGTCAGAAAGTCGTCTGACACTGTACACTACACATTGGCCCAGAAATTAAACATCGATGGTTCCCGCGGGGGTAAGAATTCCCCGCGATATCGCACTCCGCGCCTACCTTTTTGTTTCGGGCCCACACGAACTTCAGTTTCAGGGCCTCTCCCTGTTGCCAGCTGTGCAGTGTGTGCGTGACCCAGAGACGCAATTAGTTCGTGCGAGCTCTGGGATCACGTGATTCAGTTAGAGCCAATGGCAGCACACCATCTTTCATTCATAGTTTTGACAGCAAGGGCTATCAAAGCTATGAATACTACAAGCCCCCAAAAGAACAGCTAAACCTCAATTAAATTTAAAAAAAAGCCATCACATTAATAAAATAACTATAGTTAAATAAATTAACCATTTTAAACAAAAAATTAAATTTTTGAAAAAATTTAAAATCTTTTTAAAAGTTATAAAAATAAACTTACCTTTCTTTAAAGTCTCTAAAAAAGATAAACCTGTTGAAAAAAATTTAAAATAACACTTAATTAACTACTTACCTTGTTAAAAGGGGGTCCTACGCCTGCTTTCTTTATGTGTAAAATCTTCACCACTTACCTGCGCGTTCAAACCTGAAAAAAAAACTAAGTGCGCTGCGTGCGCACAACCTGTAGCGCGCACGCGGTTCACTTAGGAACCGCCCCCTTTGCAATACACGAAGTGCCGGTTTCCCGCGCATGTGCAGTGCATGCAGGAAACCGGCAATTCGGGACCTAATACGCGAGAGTACACAGTGCGTACTCTCCCGCATTAGGTCTAATTTTCGGGCCATTGTTCTCTGTCTATATATGCTTTGCTGATTTGTATTCCTTTACTTCACCTGACGAAGGAGCAGCGCTCCGAAAGCTCGTGATTTCAAATAAAACTGTTGGGGGTAGAAATTAGGTCGCGCCCCATTTGGGGCGCAAATATCATCCGGACGCAAATATTAGCGCCTGGCGCTAATTATCGGCACTGACAGGAAACTTCACTTTTACCGCCCCGGGAGGTGAGTGGAGCGCTAAAGCAGGCGCTGCACACCTCTCTTAAGGCGCAAAGGCCAAGGAGTGAGGCGCTAACTCGGAGCGCTGGCGAAGCTCATGTAATGTCAGTCAGCAATGGAACACACACACAATGGCACGGGCCAGTTCTTAAAGGGGATGGTTAATCTTGCTTTCCATCCACATCCTGTTCATTGCTGCCTTGAATCTCGGCCTGGAGAGACTTGCACATCAAATGTGCTGGAAAGAACAATGGAGAGTACCAGGCAAAGAGCTCAGAGTGCAGCTCCCACAGTCTCTGCTAAATCGATACAAGGAATGGCAAATCAAAATGAACCTGCAAAGTGCTGCTCAGTACCCAAAACTCCTTCACACAACGTTGAATCTCTCCAGAAGTCTCTCCCTCTCTCTCTCAGGATGCGTAGTTCAAAAATGCCACCAACAATAAAAGACCGGAAGAGGCCCCCTTTAAATAGCGCCCCCCCCCAGCCCCACAGCGATTGATAGCGTTCCAGTCTTCTGGTCGTTGGAAGCGCCAGGCGGTAAGGCAGGGGGCGCCACTCAATTTCCGCTCCGGGGTGCCCCAAGGGCGTTGCACCATGGAATGACGTCACAATCTGCGCGCGCAGGTGGTCGCAGCGGTAAGTTTTAGCGCCGCCGCACAATCTCAAGTTAAGTTCTCGAGCGGCGCAAACATCGCTGCGCCCGGGCGTTAGCGGCTTTGCGCCCCATTAGCGCCCTCTTAAGGCGCTAACGGGAGGCGCAACCAAGTGAATTTTTACCCCTTGGACTATAACCTGGTGTTGTGCGACTTCTCATTTATGTAATTGTTAGAAGGATCAGAGGGGAGTTGAGGAGAACTTTTCTCACCCAGAGGGTGGTGGGGGTCTGGAACTCACTGCCTGAAAGGGTGGTGGAGGCAGGAACCCTCATCACATTTAAAAAGTACTTGGATGTGCACTTGAAGTGCCGTAACCTACAGGGCTACGGACCAAGAGCTGGAAAGTGGGATTAGGCTGGAAAGCTCTTTTTCGGCCAGCACAGACACGATGGGCCGAATGGCCTCCCTCTGTGTCATAAACTTCAATGATTCTGTGAGGTCAGAGTGGGAGTGGAGCGGAGAATTAAAGTGACAGGCCACCGGAAGCTCAGGGTCCCCCTTACGGACTGAACGGAGGTGTTCCACAAAGCGGTCACCCAATCTGCGTTTGGTCTCCCCAATGTAGAGGAGACCGCATCGTGAGCAGCGAATACAGTATACTGAATTGCAAGAAGTACAAATAAATCGCTGTTTCACCTGGAAGGGGTGTTTGGGGCCCTGGACAGTGGGAAGGGAGGAGGTAAAAGGGCAGGTGTTGCATCTCCTGCGCTTGCACGGAAAGGTGCCGTGGGAAGGGGTGCTGGGGGTGATAGAGGAGTGGACCAGGGTGTCGCGGAGGGAGCGGTCCCTTCGGAATGCTGAAAGGGGAGGGATGGGGAAGATGTGTTTGGTGGTGGGATCATGCTGGAGGTGGCGGAAATAGCGGAGGGTGATCCGTTGAATGTGGAGGCTGGTGGGGTGAAAGGTGAGGACAAGGGGAACCCTATCGTGGTTCCGGGAGGGAGGGGGAAGGGGTAAGAGCAGAAGTGCGGGAAATGGAACGGACACAGTCGAGGGCCGTGTCAACCACGGGTAGAGGGGAATCCTCGGTTGAGGAAAAAGGAAGACATGTCGGAAGCACTGGTACGGAAGGTGGCATCATCAGAGCAGATGCGGCGGAGACGGAGAAACTGGGAGAATGGAATAGAGTCCTTACAACAACAACAACTTGTATTTATATAGCGCCTTTAATGTAGTAAAACGTCCCAGGGCACTTCACAGGATTATCTTAAAACAAAAAAAGATTTGACACCGAGCCACATAAGGATAAATTAGGGACAGGTGACCAAAGGCTTGGTCAAAGAGGTAGGTTTTAAGGAGCGTCTTAAAGGAGGAGAGAGAGGCGGAGAGGGTTAGTGAGGGAAT
>JASTWF010000481.1:27500-30507 GCA_030390025.1 Squalus acanthias | reverse complement strand
TCACCATGGCAACCGGCAAGGCCACCCCGGCAACCGACAAGGCCACCCCGGCAACCGACAAGGTCGCCACGGCAACCGACGAGCCCTCCTCGGAGATGACAGCGGTGGTTCCTTGCGACTACACGGAATGATGCAGAGCAGGCCAGCAAAGAATCTGAACGGGCAGCGGGCTCTTTCCTCCTCTTAAATCGACTTCCAATTACTTTTTTTTTTAATTTTCTACTTCCCTACTCTGTCCTGGGTTCAGGATCTGAGGTAGAGGAGTGGGGGAGAGGAGGAAGATGGTGGGGAGGGAGGGAAAGCCCTTTGTGCGCTCGACGTGTGCCACCAGGATTTGTGCACTTGACTGCCCCCAAGAGGGACGGAGATTGAGGACGCCCTCGACTTGCATGGAGAGGCTTAAGGGGAAGGGAGCCGTGGAGAGGGCCGGGGGCATCCATCAATCCCGACTACAGTAGAACCAATAAAAGAGAAAAGAGAGCTGGAGTTCCAGATGCAAACACTCTCAAGAGTCCCATTAGTGTCACGCCTCAAAGATCATCGAAGACCCATCGGCCTAGGTCTGATCCTCATTGGCTTGTGTGAAGCCTCTCCTGGCTGAACAGCCATTGGCGATCTGAGACTGCCGCCCCCCACCCCCCCCAATCTCTCCATTACCAACCAGAACATCCTTCAGCAGCAGAAATTCTGCACCCAGCTATTGAAGATGTGGAAATGCAGACTCATCTTTGTGGTCAGGCTCCGGCGGCCTCGAGGGGGGGAACGGTTTCTGCGCTGGGCATAGGGCTGGCCTTAGTCAGTGCCCATCGTGCTCGCGGACCCCTTCCCTCCCCACCTCGCCCTTTCCTGGACGAGACCACCCGTGGGGACATTCGGCTCGGAGATGTCTTCAGCCCTGCGAGGGGGCGAGAGATGGTTCGGGGGCCGTGCAAATTGGTGCGACATTTTATCTGTATCGTAAAGTCCAGGTGCTTTTTTTAAATTCGTTTTATGGGATGTGGGCGTCGCTGGCAAGGCCGGCATTTATTGCCCATCCCCTAATTGCCCCTTGAGAAGGTGGTGGTGAGCCGCCTTCTTGAACCGCTGCAGTCCGTGTGGTGAAGGCGCTCCCACAGCACTCAACCTTTCTTCATAAGGCAACCCCTTCATCTCCGGAATCAACCTCGTGAACTGTCTCTGAACTGCCTCCAATGCAAGTATATCCCTCCTTAAATAAGGAGACCAAAACTGTACGCAGTACTCCAGGTGTGGTCTCACCAACACCCTGTACAGTTGTAACAGGACTTCCCTACTTTTATACTCCATTCCCTTTGCAATAAAGGCCAACATTCCATTAGCCTTCCTAATTACTTGCTGTACCTGCATGCTAACTTTTTGTGTTTCATGTACGAGGACCCCCAGAACCCTCTGTACCTCAGCATTTTGTAATCTCTCTCCATTTAAATAATAATTTGCTTTTTTATTTTTCCTACCAAAGTGGATAACCTCGCATTTTCCCACATTATACTCCATCTGCCAGATTTTTGCCCACTCACTTAGCCTATCTATATCCCATTGCAGATTCTTTGTGTCCTCCACACAACTTGCTTTCCCACCTATCTTTGTATCATCAGCAAATTCGGCTACATTACACTCGGTCCCTTCATCCAAGTCATTGATGTAGATTGTAAATAGTTGAGGCCCCAGCACTGATCCCTGTGTCCGATGAGCAACGCCACAGAAGGTCTGCTCGCACATGTCGCGCACTCCTTCCTGTCACATGTTAGCCATCACGCTTGAACCGTCACACTCTACCGTATCCTCGTCCTGGGCAGGAGCAATGCCAGGGAAGATCTTCCTATCAGCGTCACATTTCATTCCGGTCACATTTTAGCCGTCGCGTTTGTGTGCCACACCCAAGACATCTGTCTTTACATTAACAATAAATGTCTTGTGTGCAGGTATGCACTTCCTGTTGGTGTCACACTTACTTCCTGTCACACTTTAGCGTACGGTGTGACACGCCCGGAGAGGCAATCATGGGAGGTCTTGCCAGTCTATGTGTCAAACTCTGTCAATGCTACAGGTGACAAGCCAGTGTCACACTCTGATTGGCACGTTGTTAAACAGCAACCAATCACAGCTGGACAGGGAACTGGCCAATCAGGGAACCACACATTCACACGCCGATCAAAAGAGACGGAAAGCCCATCGTTTCCTGCTGATATTGATAACCTGGCAGCTCCCAGAGGGGACGAGTGGGTCATTTATTTTTTAGCAGGTGGCAATTGGTCTCTAACTCACCCAAGATGTGCCAGGAATTTACAGGCAGTCGCCCATTTAAAGACATCGAACCCTCAGCAACAGTGATTAGCCTTCAACTGACCTGAGGTTGTGTCGAGAAAGAGCAATTAGATTTTGGGGAGAGAGCGGGGCAGTGGGATTAGTTTGGGATTGATACAGGGCTATGGGGAGAGAGCGGGGCAGTGGGATTAGTTTGGGGATTGATACAGGGCTATGGGGAGAGAGCGGGGCAGTGGGATTAGTTTGGGATTGATACAAGGCTATGGGGAGAGAGCGGGGCAGTGGGATTACTTGGGGATTGATGCAGGGCTATGAGGAGAGAGCAGGGCAGTGGGATCAGTTTGGGGATTGATACAGGGCTATGGGGAGAGAGCGGGGCAGTGGGATTAGTTTGGGGATTGATACAGGGCTATGGGGAGAGTGTGGGGCAGCGGGATGAGTTTGGGGATTGATACAGGGCTATGGGAGAGAGCGGGTGTGGGATTAGTTTGAGATTGATACAGGGCTATGGGGAGAGAGCAGGGCAGTGGGATTAGTTTGGGATTGATACAGGGCTATGGGGAGAGAGCGGGGCAGTGGGATTAGTTTGGGGATTGATACAGGGCTATGGGGAGAGTGTGGGGCAGCGGGATGAGTTTGGGGATTGATACAGGGCTATGGGGAGAGAGCGGGTGTGGGATTAGTTTGGGATTGATACAGGGCTATGGGGAGAGTGTGGGGCAGT
>JASTWF010000481.1:0-17500 GCA_030390025.1 Squalus acanthias | reverse complement strand
TGTCCAAATTCCTGCCCGCTCCCCGTAACCCTTAATGCCCTTTACTTCTAGGAAACTGTCTATTTCTGTTTTAAATTTAATTAATGTTGTAGCTTCTACAGCTTTTTGTGGCAGCATATTCCATGGACCTACCACCCTCTGAGTGAAGTAGTTCCTCCTCATCTCAGTTTTGAAAGAGCAGCCCCTTATTCTAAGACTATGTCCCCTAGTTCTCGTCTCACCCGTCATCGGGAACATCCTCCCCGCATCCACCCGATCCAACCCCTTCACAATCTTATATGTTTCAATAAGATCGCCTCTCATTCTTCTGAACTCCAATGAGTAGAGTCCCAATCTACCCAACCTCTCCTCATATGACCACCCCCTCATCTCCGGGATTAACCGAGTGAACCTTTTTTGCACTGCCTCGAGAGCAAGGATGTCTTTCCTTAAGTAAGGACACCAAAACTGTATGCAGTATTCCAGGTGCGGTCTCACCAATACCTTGTACAACTGAAGCAATACCTCCCTATTTTTATATTCTATCCCCCTAGCAATGAAAGCCAACATTCCATTTGCCTTCTTAATCACTTGCTGCACCTGCATACTAACCTTTTGAGTTTCGTGCACCAGGACCCCCAGATCCCTTTGCACTTCAGTACTCTCCAGTTTCTTGCCATTAAGATAATAAATTGCTCTAGGATTTTTCCTGCCAAAGTGCATCACCTCACACTTTCCAGTGCTGTATTCCATCTGCCAAATCTCTGCCCACTTACTTAGCCTGTCTATGTCCCCTTGCAGGTTTTTTATGTCCTCCTCACTCACTACTTTCCCTCCCATCTTTGTATCATCTGCAAATTTTGATATGTTACACTTGGTCCCTTCCTCCAAATCGTTAATATAGATTGTGAAGAGTTGGGGACCCAGCACTGACCCCTGTGGAACACCACTAGTTACTGATTGCCAGTCTGAGAATGAACCATTTATCCCAACTCTTTGCTTTCTGTTAGATAGCCAATCCTCTATCCATGCCAGAATATTACCCCCAATCCCGTGATTTTTTACCTTAAGCAATAATCTTTTGTGTGGCACCTTGTCAAATGCCTTTTGGAAGTCTAAATACACTACGTCCACTGGTTCCCCTTTATCCACTCTATATGTTACTTCCTCAAAGAACTCCAGCAAATTTGTCAAACATGACTTCCCCTTCGTAAAACCATGCTGACTTTGTCCTATTAAATTATGATTATCCAAATGTCTTGTTACTGTTTCCTTAATAATGGACTCCAAAATTTTACCTACCACAGATGTTAGGCTAACCGGTCTATAGTTACCAGCCTTCTGTCTACTGCCCTTTTTAAATAAGGGTGTTACATTAGCAGTTTTCCAGTCTGCCGGGACCTTAGCGGAATCCAGGGAGTTTTGAAAAATTATTACCAATGCATCTACAATCCCTACCGCCACTTCCTTCAAGACTCTAGGATGTAAGCCATCAGGTCCAGGTGATTTATCCGCCTTGAGTCCCATTATTTTACCGAGTACCACTTCCTTAGTGATTTTGATCGTGTTTAGCTCCTCTCCCCCTATAGCCCCCTGTTTGTCCAGTGTTGGGATATTCTTAGTGTCCTCTACTGTAAAGACTGATACAAAATATTCATTCAGTGTTTTTGCCATCTCCATATTTCCCACCATTAATTTCCCGGTCTCATCCTCTAAGGGACCAACATTTACTTTAGCCACCCTTTTTCTTTTTATATAACTATAAAAACTCTTACTATCTGTTTTTATATTTTTTGCTAATTTACTTTCATAATCTATCTTCCCTTTCTTAATCAATCTTTTTGTTATTTTTTGCTGCCTTTTAAAGTTTTCCCAATCCTCTGTCCTCCCACTAGATTTCGCTACCTTATATGCCCTTGTTTTTAGTCGAATACTATCCTTAATTTCTTTACTTAGCCACGGATGACTGTCCTTTCTTTTACACCCTTTTCTTTTCAGTGGAATATATTTTTTTTGGAAGTTGTAAAATAACTCCTTGAATGTACACCACTGATCATGTGTCGTCTTACCCTTTAATCTATTTTCCCAATCCACTCTACTCAATTCCGCTCGCATACCTTCATAGTCTCCTTTATTCAAGCTTAGCACGCTTGTTTGAGATCCAACCTTCTCACCCTCTAATTGAATATGGAATTCAACCATGTTATGGTCACTCATTCCAAGGGGATCCTTTACTAGGACATTTTTAATTAATCCTGTCTCGTTACACAGGACCAGATCTAAGGTTGCTTGCCCCCTGGTCGGTTCAGTTACATACTGCTCAAGAAACCCATCCCTAATACACTCAATGAACTCATCCTCAAGGCAGCCCTGCCCCATTTGATTTGTCCAATTAATATGATAGTTAAAATCCCCCATAATTATAGATGTTCCCTTATTACATGCCTCAACTATTTCCTGATTGATACTCCGTCCAATAGAGTTGCAACTGTTCGGAGGCCTATAGACTACGCCCACTAATGTTTTTTTCCCCTTATTATTCCTTATCTCCACCCAAACTGTTTCATTATCATGATTTTTTGACCCAATATCATTACTCTGTATTACAGTGATTCCTTCCTTTATTAACATAGCCACCCCACCTCCCCTTCCTTCCTGCCTGTCCTTCCTGATCGTTAAATAACCTGGTATGTTTAATTCCCAGGCATTGTCACCCTGCAGCCATGTTTCTGTAATGGCCACAATATCATAACCATATGTAGTTGTTTGTGCCATTAACTCGTCTATTTTGTTACGAATGCTACGTGCATTCAGATAGAGAACTTTCAAATATGCTTTGTGGCACTTAGTTCCTGCTTTTTCACTTTTTACCAGTTTACCTTTTACTCCACACACTCTGTCCCTTCCTGCCACGCTCTGATTTGTGATTCCCCTACTGCTACCTATGTCTATGACCCTCTCTGTTGTCATTTTTATTTTTTGCTCTCTTGAAATCTCCCCCCCACTAATTAGTTTAAAGCCCTCTCCACAGCCCTAGTTATTATTATTTACACACACTATAACCCCTCAATCACACCCAGACCCTTTAAACACACACTATAACCCCCTCAATCACACCCAGACCCTTTACACACACTATAACCCCTCAATCACACCCAGACCCTTTAAACACACACTATAACCCCCTCAATCACACCCAGACCCTTTAAACACACACTATAACCCCCTCAATCACACCCAGACCCTTTAAACACACACTATAACCCCTCAATCACACCCAGACCCTTTAAACACACACTATAATCCCCCCAATCACACCCAGACCCTTTACACACACACTATAACCCCCTCAATCACTACCCAGACCCTTTAAACACACACTATAACCCCCTCAATCACACCCAGACCCTTTACACACACACTATAACCCCCTCAATCACACCCAGACCCTTTAAACACACACTATAACCCCCTCAATCCCCCCCAGACCCTTTAAACACACACTATAACCCCTCAATCCCCCCCAGACCCTTTAAACACACACTATAACCCCCTCAATCACACCCAGACCCCTTAAACACACACTATAACCCCTCAATCACACCCAGACCCCTTAAACACACACTATAACCCCCTCAATCACACCCAGACCCTTTAAACACACACTATAACCCCCTCAATCACCCCCAGACCCTTTAAACACACACTATAACCCCTCAATCCCCCCAGACCCTTTAAACACACACTATAACCCCCTCAATCACACCCAGACCCCTTAAACACACACTATAACCCCCTCAATCACACCCAGACCCTTTAAACACACACTATAACCCCCTCAATCACACCCAGACCCATTAAACACACACTATAACCCCCCCAATCACACCCAGACCCTTTAAACACACACTATAACCCCCTCAATCACACCCAGACCCTTAAACACACACTATAACCCCCTCAATCACACCCAGACCCTTTAAACACACACTATAACCCCCTCAATCACACCCAGACCCCTTAAACACACACTATAACCCCCTCAATCACACCAGACCCCTTAAACACACACTATAACCCCTCAATCACACCCAGACCCCTTAAACACACACTATAACCCCCTCAATCACACCCAGACCCTTTAAACACACACTATAACCCCCTCAATCACACCCAGACCCTTTAAACACACTATAACCCCCTCAATCACACCCAGACCCCTTAAACACACACTATAACCCCCTCAATCACACCCAGACCCTTTAAACACACACTATAACCCCCTCAATCACACCCAGACCCCTTAAACACACACTATAACCCCCTCAATCACACCCAGACCCTTTAAACACACACTATAACCCCCTCAATCACACCCAGACCCCTTAAACACACACTATAACCCCCTCAATCCCCCTCAATCACACCCAGACCCCTTAAACACACACTATAACCCCCTCAATCACACCCAGACCCTTTAAACACACACTATAACCCCCTCAATCCCCCTCAATCACACCCAGACCCCTTAAACACACACTATAACCCCCTCAATCCCCCTCAATCACACCCAGACCCTTTAAACACACACTATAACCCCCTCAATCCCCCTCAATCACACCCAGACCCCTTAAACACACACTATAACCCCCTCAATCCCCCTCAATCACACCCAGACCCCTTAAACACACACTATAACCCCCTCAATCCCCCTCAACCACACCCAGACCCTTTAAACACACACTATAACCCCCTCAATCACACCCAGACCCTTTAAACACACACTATAACCCCCCCGATCACACCCAGACCCTTTACACACACACTATAACCCCCTCAATCACACCCAGACCCTTTACACACACACTATAACCCCCTCAATCACACCCAGACCCTTTAAACACACACTATAACCCCCTCAATCCCCCCCAGACCCTTTAAACACACACTATAACCCCTCAATCACACCCAGACCCTTTAAACACACACTATAACCCCCTCAATCCCCTCAATCACACCCAGACCCTTTAAACACACACTATAACCCCTCAATCCCCCTCAATCACACCCAGACCCTTTAAACACACACTATAACCCCCTCAATCCCCCCCAGACCCTTTAAACACACACTATAACCCCCTCAATCACACCCAGACCCCTTAAACACACACTATAACCCCCTCAATCCCCCTCAATCACACCCAGACCCTTTAAACACACACTATAACCCCCTCAATCCCCCTCAATCACACCCAGACCCCTTAAACACACACTATAACCCCCTCAATCCCCCTCAATCACACCCAGACCCCTTAAACACACACTATAACCCCCTCAATCCCCCTCAACCACACCCAGACCCTTTAAACACACACTATAACCCCCTCAATCACACCCAGACCCTTTAAACACACACTATAACCCCTCAATCACACTCAGACCCTTTACACACACACTATAACCCCCCCGATCACACCCAGACCCTTTACACACACACTATAACCCCCTCAATCCCCCTCAATCACACCCAGACCCTTTAAACACACACTATAACCCCCCCGATCACACCCAGACCCTTTACACACACACTATAACCCCTCAATCACACCCAGACCCTTTCAACACACACTATAACCCCCTCAAGCCCCCGATCACACCCAGACCCTTAAACACTGACTAGCAGGAGGGTGCAGTGTAAATCACTCTGCCTGACGTTACCTTGTATACGAATACTTGTTGTTACTTCGGTTGTGCAGTAATTTCACGACAGGCTGTGAAGACAGAAGGGGAAAGGGAAATGAGGTTCCTCAGGGTTAGAGAGAGAGTAAAACACACAGCGGGGACCCGTACCCCGGGGAGAGTCGGTGCCCGCGGGGACCTGTACCCCGGGGAGAGTCGGTGCCCGTGGAGACCCGTACCCCGGGGAGAGTCAGTGCCCGCGGGGAGCCGTACCCCGGGGAGAGTCGGTGCCCGTGGGGACCCGTACCCCGGGGAGAGTCAGTGCCCGCGGGGACCCGTACCCTGGGGAGAGTCGGTGCCCGTGGACACCCGTACCCTGGGGAGAGTCGGAGCCCGTGGGGACCCGTACCCCGGGGAGAGTCGGTGCCCGCGGGGACCCGTACCCCGGGGAGAGTCGGTGCCCGCGGGGACCCGTACCCCGGGGAGAGTCGGTGCCCGCGGGGACCCGTACCCCGGGGAGAGTCGGTGCCCGTGGGTAGCTGTACCTCGGGGAGAGTCGGTGCCCGTGGGGACCCGTACCCTGGGGAGAGTCGATGCCCGTGGGGACCCGTACCCCGGGGAGAGTCGGCGCCCGCGGGGACCCGTACCCCGGGGAGAGTCGGCCCCCGCGGGGACCTGTACCCCGGGGAGAGTCGGTGCCCGTGGGTAGCTGTACCTCGGGGAGAGTCGGTGCCCATGAGGACCCGTACCCCGGGGAGAGTCGATGCCCGTGGGGACCTGTACCCCGGGGAGAGTCGGTGCCCGTGGGGACCCGTACCCCGGGGAGAGTCGGTGCCCGTGGGGACCCGTACCCCGGGGAGAGTCCGTGCCCGCGGGGACCTGTACCCCGGGGAGAGTCGGAGCCCGTGGGGACCCGTACCCCGGGGAGAGTCGGCCCCCGCGGGGACCCGTACCCCGGGGAGAGTCCGTGCCCGCGGGGACCTGTACCCCGGGGAGAGTCGGAGCCCGTGGGGACCCGTACCCCGGGGAGAGTCGGCCCCCGCGGGGACCCGTACCCCGGGGAGAGTCCGTGCCCGCGGGGACCTGTACCCCGGGGAGAGTCGGAGCCCGTGGGGACCCGTACCCCGGGGAGAGTCGGCCCCCGCGGGGACCCGTACCCCGGGGAGTCAGACCTACTAACCTTGGCAGAGGATGTGATAATCTTCTGTTCCTCTTTTGGTGAAGTAATCATCGGAATCCGACACTCAGCATCAAAGGTCTCGCTCTTTTGCTGAGAACCAACAGGAAATATACAATCAACCCCAGGTAACAACTCCCTCCATTACACTCCACCCTCAGTACAAGACTCTCAGTTAAAAGCCTCCCTGTGGTGTCAGCCTGGCTCAGTTGTACTCTCGCCTCAGAAGGTTGTGGATTCAAGTCCCACTCCAGAGATTTGGACACGAAAATCGAGGTTGCACTGTCGGAGGGGCAGTACTGAGGGAGCGCCGCACTGTGGGAGGGGCAGTACTGAGGGAGCGCCGCACTGTCGGAGGGGCAGTACTGAGGGAGCGCCGCACTGTCGGAGGGGCAGTACTGAGGGAGAGCCACACTGTCGGAGGGGCAGTACTGAGGGAGCGCCGCACTGTCGGAGGGGCAGTACTGAGGGAGCGCCGCACTGTCGGAGGGGCAGTACTGAGGGAGCGCCGCACTGTCGGAGGGACAGTACTGAGGGAGCGCCGCACTGTCGGAGGGGCGGTACTGAGGGAGCACCGCACTGTCGGAGGGGCAGTACTGAGGGAGCGCCGCACTGTCGGAGGGGCAGTACTGAGGGAGCGCCTACACTGTCAGAGGTGCCATCTTTTGGATGAGACATTAAACCGAGGCCCCGTCTGCCCTCTCAGGAAGACGTAAACGATCCCATGGCACTATTTCGAAGAAGAGCAGGGGGGAGTTCTCCCCGGTGTCCTGGGCCCAATATTGATCCCTCAATCATCACTATAACAGATTGACTGGTCATTTATCACATTGCTGTTTGTGGGAGCTTGCTGTGCGCAAATTGTCTGCCGCGTTCCCGACATTATAACAGTGACCACACTTCAAAAAAGTACTTCATCGGCTGTAAAGCGCTTTGGGACGTCCCGAGGTCGTGAACGGTGCTGTCGAAATGCAAGTCTCTTTCTTTCTTTCTGCCCCTACCTTCAGGGCGAGCTGACAGTCCTCCACCAGCCCCTGAACCAGATAGTATTTGGCTTCCAACAGAAGTTCCTCGATCTCTCGCACTGACTCCGGGAGAGGCACAGAGCCATCGCGCAGATAGTTAAGCAGCGTGCCAAAGTGCTTGCCGCACCGGTCAACCAGGATCCAACCTGTGGTGAGTGAGAGGAAGAAAAGGAAGCATTGAAAAATCAAAACGACCAACTCGTCTCCTCCCTGTTCTACCCACAGGCAACACGGTGGCATAGTGGTTAGCACTGGTGCCTCACAGCGCCAGAGACCCGGGTTCGAATCTGACCTCGGGTGACTGTCTGTGTGGAGTTTGCACATTCTCCCCGTGTCTGCGTGGGTTTCCTCCGGGTGCTCCGGTTTCCTCCCACAGTCCAAAAAATGTGTGGGTTAGGTTGATTTGGCTATGATAAATTGACCCTTAGTGTTAGGGGGGATTAAATATGTGGGGTTATGGGGATAGGATGGGATATGTTAGGGGGAATTAAATACGTGGGGTTACGGGGGTAGGGTGGGATATGTGTACTGTGGGGATTAAAGCAGGGACAGGGTACTGGATTTGGATGATCAGCCATGATCGTATTGAATGGCGGAGCAGGCTCGACGGGCCGAATGGCCTACTCCTGTTCCTAGATTCTATGTTTCTATGTTCTATGACTCTCCCCAGGGTACGGGTCCCCGCGGGCACCGACTCTCCCCGGGGTACGGGTCCCCACAGGCGGTGACTCTCCCCGGGGTACAGGTCCCCACGGGCACCGACTCTCCCCGGGGTACGGGTCCCCGCGGGCACCGACTCTCCCCAGGGTACGGGTCCCCGCGGGCACCGACTCTCCCCGGGGTACGGGTCCCCGCGGGCACCGACTCTCCCCGGGGTACGGGTCCCCGCGGGCACCGACTCTCCCCGGGGTACGGGTCCACACGGGCGGTGAGTCTCCCCGGGGTACGGGTCCCCACGGGCGGCGAATCTCCCTGGGGTACGGGTCCCCACGGGCACCGACTCTCCCTGGGGTACGGGTCCACACGGGCACCGACTCTCCCCGGGGTACGGGTCTCCGTGGGCTCCGACTCTCCCCTGTGTTCCTTCCCCTCCCACCTCCCACCCCTCTCACCCCCTCCCACCCCTCCCCCCCCTCACCCCTCCCACCCCCACCGCGGGGCAGGAACGCACACCTTCGTGATCGGTCAGCACCTCCATGTTGCCGCTGAACATGGCCTTCAGGACCGTGTCTTGCTTCGAGAGGGTCTGCACCGTGGTGTAGTGCAGGCAGCCTCCCACGTTCAACTTGACATACTTGCTGCTGGGGTTGAGCGGCCGGAGGTCGCACCCGGGACCCCCGTGCAGAAGCAGGGCCGGGGAAGCCATCAGCAGCAGCGGACCCTCGTCCCCTTCCCCCGGGGGTGCGGGGAGCTGTTCCTCCCCCGGGGGACCCGAGACTGCAGACATGTCCCGCCCGAGGCGAGCTACGATCGGGGAGGAGGCGGTCGAGGCAATCACATCAATCACCGGGCAGGGAGGGCCGACTTTAGAATCGATGGCGTGGCCCCTTTAAGTCTTAAAGCCGAACCGGCGCCATGACCGGCTTTCGCGCTTCGAAGGCAAAACTGGGGCAACTTGCGACTCTTTTTATAATCGCCAACGGGGGTTTCCCGACAACAAGCCTTTAAATCTTAAAGTGGTACCAAGAGAGCAAGGGGATGTCCCTTTAAATCTTAAAGGGGTGCCTACAAGGGAGCGAACGGGGATCGTTGAAATCTTAAAGGGGTACCGACAAGGAGCAAGGGGATCCCTTTAAATCGTAAACGAGTACTGACAAGAAGCGAGGGGGGTCCTTTAAATCTTAAAGGGGTACCGACTAGAGGCGATCACTTTAAACCTTAAAGGAGTACCGACAAGGAGCGAGGGGGTCCCTTTAAATCTTAAAAGGGAACCGACGATGAGGGTGTCCCTTTAAATCTTCAAATGTCCCCTTAACTCTTAAAGGGCGACCGACAAGGAGGTAGAGGCGGGGGTCCCTTTAAATCTTAAAATGCAACTGTATTTCTTAAAGGGGCACCGACACGAAGAGAGAGAGAGAGGCAGGGGGGGTCCCTTTAAATCTTACAAGGTCCCTTTAACTCTTAAAGGGGCACCGACAAGGAGCGAGAGGGGTTCCTTTAACTCTTAAAGGGGCACCGACAATGAGCGAGAGGGGTTCCTTTAACAGTTAAAGGGGCCGCCCCGGCAGGTTTGGGGGCGCAGGGGTCTGCCCGGGGCTGGGAGGTGATCCGCGGGTTTGAACCCTCCCGGGTCTGCCGCTGGGAGCTGGGCCCTCGGCCTCAGAACTGGAGCCGGGCTCCGCTGCCGCTGCCTTCTTGGCCTCGCCGTCGCCGCCGCCTCCAGCTGCCCGCCATTTTACGCCGCGGCTGCCTGACTGACATGCCCCGCCCCTCTCCCCGCCCCTAACTGGCCGGCCCACCTGTCAATCACTGCGCGCCCCACCCCTCCAGCCACCTGCTATTGGACCCGACCGCCCGTGACGCGTCACGTTCAGCGGTCCGCCCCGCTCATTTACAAACCGGCAGGCGATTGGAGCGCAGCGCCGTCAATCACAACCGAACTCTGCTGCCATTGGCTGGGAACCGGAGAGGGCGGGCGTGTCCCGAAAGCATGAAATCCCCGCCCTGCGCTGCTATTGGACGGCACCGACGAAAACCCTCATTCCCATTGGACAATACCGTTGTCAATCCGTGGAAGGGAAAACCCCGCCCACCGCTACTATTGGACGGTTTCTACGTCATATATTATCCGATTGAATACACCGCTGTCAATCAGTCAAAGCCGCAGCTGCCCGCCCAGCTGGGCTACTGGGCGGTTCCGACGAGCGCCTCATATTGATTGGTTAGTTTAGGTGTCAATCAATCGACTTCCACTCCTATTGGACAGTTCCGAACAAGCTCTCAATCCGATTGGATGGTATAGATGTCAACGAGTCGATGCCCAAACTCCCCGCCCTCCGATGCTATTGGACGGCTTCGACTACAGCCTCCCTCCGATTGGCTAAAGTAATTGTCAATCGGATGACGCCCCACCCCCTGAGTTGACGTTCTTGTCAGAAGGTAATCCCCGCCCTCCGCTGCTATTGGACGGAATCGACTGCACACTCACACCGATTCGATGGCGTAGCTGTCAATCGGCTGCCGACCCGCCATAACCCCGCCCTGAGGCAATCCCTGCACTCCGCTGCTATTGGCCGGCTCCCACAGGCCTCTGAATTTCATTGGCCGCGAAGACTGTCAATCCAGGAGTTCCCGCCCCCTCCTCTGCCGTTTTAATTTAAATCTTTTATCATTTTAAAAACGTCGACCGGGGGAGGGGGGGCGGGGGTGATAATTTTTAATTTTTAAATCCGATTCATATCCTGAGGGAAAGAACAATGGCGGAAATATATAAAATAAAAAAATTATAAATATAAATCCGCAGAGGCCCCGCCCCCATCGACAGGACGCGCTCCGATTGGTCGAGACCCGCGTCAATCAGGCGGTAAGTTTTATTTGGGTTTTTAATTAACTGATCGTTAAAGTCACTGAAAAAAAACCACGGCTGGAAACAACTGAGAGGGGCAGGGAAAGAAGATTAGTTGAAAATAAGGGCGTTAAAGCGGATCAGAAGGAGCGCCCGCCCCCTTTCCGCGGTTGATTGGTCGTTGTATGTCCCGTGGGGCGGGGTTTGGGCAACGCCGGCGTCTGATTGGCCGCCGCGGCTGTCAGTCAAGGCGGAGTGACAGCTACTCCCCCTAGAGGCTGTTTCTATAGCAGCCTCTTTCTCTCCCACCACCGTCCCCCCCCCCGGTTTTTTTAAAACCCCATTCAAAGTAAATATCTGTTAAAATATTAGCATTCATAAGTTTTAAAGTATTAAAATTGATCCATTTTTAACATATTGCCAGCTTTGGTGGCGAGAGATTCTTCCCCCCACCCTGCCGCCCCATGTAAACCGGTCACGTTACGTGACATGTTTACATAGGAATTTCCCCCACTGTAAAAGTCGGGACAGCAACCCGGAGTCTCGTTGGGTCCCATTGCCCTTCCCCGCCCCTCCACACCCCTCCGCGCTTCGAGGCGGTGGGTGCCCTCCCCTCCCCTCCCCCAGGTCCTTTTAAAAAAAAAATGTATTCGTTTTATGGGATCTGGGCATCGCTGGCAAGGCCAGCATTTATTGCCCATCCCCTAGTTGGCCTTGAGAAGGTGGTGGTGAGCCGCCGCCTGGAACCGCTGCAGTCCGTGTCGTGAAGGTGCTCCCACAGTGCTGTTAGGGAGGGAGTTCCAGGATTTTGACCCAGCGACGATGAAGGATCGGCGATATAGTTCCAAGACAGGATGGTGTGTGACTTGGAGGGGAACTTGGAGGTAGGTGTTCCCATGCGTCTGCTGCCCTTGTCCTTCTAGTTGGAAGAGGTCGCGGGTTTGGGAGGTGCTGCCGAAGAAGCCTTGGCGAGTTGCTGCAGTGCATCTTGTAGATGGTACACACTGCAGCCACGGTACGCCGGTGGTGGAGGGAGTGAATGTTTAAGGTGGTGGATGGGGTGCCAATTAAGCGGGCTGCTTTGTCCTGGATGGTGTCGAACTTCTTGAGTGTTGTTGGAGCTGCACTCCTCCAGGCAAGTGGAGAGTATTCCATCACACTCCTTACTTGTGCCTTGTAGATGGTGGAAAGGCTTTGGGGAGTCAGGAGGTGAGACACTCGCCGCAGAATACCCAGCCTCTGACCTGCACTTGTTGCCACAGTATTTATGTGGCTGGTCCAGTTAAGTTTCTGGTCAATGGTGACCCCCAGGATGTTGATGGTGGGGGATTCGGCGATGGTAATGCTGTTAAATGTCAAGGGGAGGTGGTTATACTCTTGCTTGGTTGGAGATAGTCATTGCCTGGCACTTGTGTGGAGCGAATGTTCCCTGCCACTTATCAGCCCAAACCTGAATGTCATCCAGGTCTTGTTGCATGCGGGCATGGACTGCTTCATTATCTGAGGAGTTGTGAATGGCACTGAACACTGTGCAGTCATCAGCGAACATCCCCATTTCTGACCTTATGTTGGAGGGAAGGTCATTGATGAAGCAGCTGAAGATGGTTGGGCCTAGTACACTGCCCTGAGGAACTCCTGCAGCTATGTCCTGGGGCTGTGATGATTGACCTTCAACCACCACAACCATCTTCCTTTGTGCTAGGTATGACTCCAGCCAGTGGAGCATTTTCCCCCTGATTCCCATTGACTTCAGTTTTACTAGGTCTCCTTCATGCCACACTCGGTCGAATGCTGCCTTGATGTCAAGGGCAGTCACTCTCACCTCACCTCTGGAATTCAGCTCCATTGTCCATGTTTAGACCAAGGCTGTAATGAGGTCTGGAGCCGAGTGATCTTGGCGGAACCCAAACTGGGCATCAGTGAGCAGGTTATTGGTGAGTAAGTGCTGCTTGATAGCACTGTCGACGACACCTTCCATCACTTTGCTGATGATTAGACTGATGGGGCGGTAATTGGCCGGAATGATTTGTCCTACTTTTTGTGGACAGGCCATACCTGGGCAGTTTTCCTGAGCCCCATAATCCGGTTCCTCTTTCATAGAATCATAGAGATTTACGGCACAGAAGGAGGCCATTCGGCCCATCGTGTCCGTGCCGGCCGACAATGAGCTATCCAGCCTAATCTCACTTTCCAGCTCTTGGTCCGTGGCCCTGTAGGTTCCGGCACTTCAAGTGCATATCCAAGTACTTTTTAAATGTGATGAGGGTCTCTGCCTCCACCACCCTTTCAGGCAGTGAGTTCCTGATCCCCACCACCCTCTGGGTAAAAACATTTCTCCTCAAATCCCCTCTAAACCTTCCACCAATTACTTTAAATCTGTGCCCCCTGGTTATTGACCTCTCTGCTAAGGGTAATAGTTCCTTCTTATCCACTCTATCGAGGCCCCTCATAATTTTATACACTTCTATAAGTCTCCCCTCAGCCTCCTCTGTTCCAAAGAAAACAGACCCAGCCTATCCAGTCTTTCCTCATAGCTAAGATTCTCTACTCCTGGCAACATCCTTGTAAATCTCCTCTGTACCCTCTCTAGTGCGATCACATCCTTCCTGTAATGTGGTGACCAGAACTGCACGCAGTAATCTAGCTGTGGTCTAACTCGTGTTTTATACAGTTCAAGCATATCCTCCCTGCTTTTGTATTCTATGCCACGGCTAATAAAGGCAAGCATTCCGTATGCCTTCTTAACCACCTTATCTACCTGGCCTGCTACCTTCAGGGATCTGTGGACATGCACTCCAAGGTCCCTTTGTTCCTCTACACTACTCAGTGTCCTACCATTTAATGTGTATTCCCTTACCTTGTTAGCCCTCCCCAAATGCATTACCTCACACTTCTCCAGATTGAATTCCATTTGCCACTGTTCTGCCCACCTGACCAGTTTGTACTGAGGGAGAGCCGCACTGTCGGAGGGGCAGTACTGAGGGAGAGCTGCACTGTCGGAGGGGCAGTACTGAGGGAGAGCCGCACTGTCGAAGGGTCAGTACTGAGGGAACGCCGCACTGTCGAAGGGTCAGTACTGAGGGAACGCCGCACTGTCGGAGGGGCAGTACTGAGGGAGCGCCGCACTGTAGGAGGGGCAGTACTGAGGGAGCGCCGCACTGTCGGAGGGGCAGTACTGAGGGAGCACCGCACTGTCGAAGGGTCAGTACTGAGGGAGCGCCGCACTGTCGGAAGGGGCAGTACTGAGGGAGCGCCGCACTGTCGGAGGGTCAGTACTGAGGGAACGCCTGCACTGTCGGAGGGGCAGTACTGAGGGAGCGCCGTACTGTCGGAGGGGCAGTACTGAGGGAGCGCCGCACTGTCGGAGGGGCAGTACTGAGGGAGCGCCGCACTGTCGGAGGGGCAGTACTGAGGGAGCGCGCACTGTCGGAGGGGCAGTACTGAGGGAGCGCCGCACTGTTGGAGGGGCAGTACTGAGGGAGCGCCGCACTGTCGGAGGGGCAGTACTGAGGGAGCGCCGCACTGTCGGAAGGGGCAGTACTGAGGGAGCGCCGCACTGTCGGAGGGTCAGTACTGAGGGAGCGCCGCACTGTCGGAGGGGCAGTACTGAGGGAGCGCCGTACTGTCGGAGGGGCAGTACTGAGGGAGCGCCGCACTGTCGGAGGGGCAGTACTGAGGGAGCGCCGCACTGTCGGAGGGGCAGTACTGAGGGAGCGCCGCACTGTCGGAGGGGCAGTACTGAGGGAGCGCCGCACTGTCGGAGGGGCAGTACTGAGGGAGCGCCGCACTGTCGGAGGGGCAGTACTGAGGGAGTGCTGCACTGTCGGAGGGGCAGTACTGAGGGAGCGCCGCACTGTCGGAGGGGCAGTACTGAGGGAGCGCCGCACTGTCGGAGGGTCAGTACTGAGGGAGCGCTGCACTGTCGGAGGGGCAGTACTGAGGGAGCGCCGCACTGTCGGAGGGGCAGTACTGAGGGAGCGCCGCACTGTCGGAGGGGCAGTACTGAGGGAGCGCCGCACTGTCGGAGGGGCAGTACTGAGGGAGCGCCGCACTGTCGGAGGGGCAGTACTGAGGGAGCGCCGCACTGTCGGAGGGGCAGTACTGAGGGAGCGTCGCACTGTCGGAGGGGCAGTACTGAAGGAGCGCCGCACTGTCGGAGGGGCAGTACTGAAGGAGCGCCGCACTGTCGGAGGGCAGTTATACCGAGGGGGTCCCTCCATGGCCCTCGCCTCTCCCTATCTCTGTAACCTCATCCAGCCCTACATCGCTGCGCTCCTCCAATTCCAGCCTCTTGCGCATCCCTGATTCCCATCGCTCTAACATTGGCCGCCGTGCCTTCAGCTGTCTGGGCCCTCAGCTCTGGAATTCCCTCCCTAAACCTCTCTCTCCTCCTTTATGACGTTCCTTAAAACCAACCTTTTTGACCAAGCTTTTGGTCGCCTGTCCCTAATATTCCTTATGTGGCTCGGCCTCAACTTTTGTTTGCTAATCGCTCCTGTGAAGGAGGCGCCTTGGGGTGTTTTACTACGTTAAAGGCGCTATATCAATGCAAGTTGTTGTGATCTTATTGATACTATGACGAATCAAGTTACTTCCACAATCTACCTGGATCATCCGCTCTTCCCAACCGCTCACCTGGGTCCTGTTGGTTTTCAGGGGATGATTCCGCAGCCGTCGAGGTGCCTTTCTACTTGACCTCAGGATGTGCCAGAGAGCAATTACTCTCCCAGTGACCTCAAGGATGTGCCTGGCGACACCCTTCAAATGACCTCAGCGCACCCCGAAAGAGCACTTGCACTCTCAATGACCTCAGCGCACCCCGAAAGAGCACTTGCACTCTCAATGACCTCAGCGCATCCCGAAAGAGCACTTGCACTCTCGATGACCTCAGCGCATCCCGAAAGAGCACTTGCACTCTCGATGACCTCAGCGCATCCCGAAAGAGCAATTGCACTCTCGATGACCTCAGCGCATCCCGAAAGAGCACTTGCACTCTCAATGACCTCAGTGCAACCCGAAAGAGCACTTGCACTCTCAATGACCTCAGCGCATCCCGAAAGAGCACTTGCACTCCCAATGACCTCAGTGCAACCTGTCTGAGCGAGTGGACTGCCTGCGAGGGAGACAGTCGAAGGAATGACGCCAGAATTCAAAGGTGTCACTAGCACAAGGGAGCTGAGAGGTGAGTATCGGGAGAGTATGTGTGGTAATTTTTTTGTTGTTGTTTTGGAGTATATTTCTGCTAAGTAGTTCATAGCCTATCTAATAGAGGGAGGTGCTGATTGGTGGGTAGCTGTTGAGTGTTTCTTGTTAAGTTTTAAGTTTACATCTGCTAAAGTACCTCCATAGTCTGGTAAATAGAGGCATGGCAGGGCAGCTCAGTCCTGTGATTTGCACATCCTGTGCCATGTGGGATATCCTGGACGACCATGTGTCGCCAGCTGCAGCAACTCGAGCTCTGGGTTTCGAGCTTGAGCGGCAGCTGGAGTCACTGCAGCGCATCCACGAGGCTGAGAAATACTTGGAAAGCACGTTTCTAGAAGTGTTCACCCCGCAGCCTCAGAATGTGCAGGCAGAGAGGGAATGGGTGACCACCAGACAGAGAAGGAGGACCAGGCAGGTAGGGCAGGAATCCCCAGAGTGCATCTCGCTCGCTAACCGGTTCACAGTTCTGGAAACTGGTGGGGGTGATGGTTCCTCTGGGGAGAGCAGCCAGAGCCAAGGCCACGGCACCATGGGTGGCTCAGCTGCACAGGGGAGGGGAGGAAGAAGAATGGAAGAGCAATAGTGATAGGGGATTCATTGGTTAGGGGAACAGATAGGCGTTTCTGCGGCCGTAGACGTGACTCCAGGATGGTATGTTGCCTCCCTGGTGCCAGGGTCAAGGATGTCACTGAGCGGCTACTCTGAGGGGGGAGGGTGAACAGCCATAGGTCGTGGTCCATATCGGTGCCAACGACATAGGCAGAAAGAGGGATGAGGTCCTGCAGGCAGACTATAGGGAGCTAGGAAAGAGATTAAAAAGCAAGACCTCAAAGGTAGTAATCTCCGGATTACTCCAGGTGCCACGTGCTAGTGAGTACAGGACTAGGAGGATAGAGCAGATGAATGCGTGGCTGGAGAGATGGTGCAGGA
>JASTWF010000480.1:56961-361499 GCA_030390025.1 Squalus acanthias | reverse complement strand
GTAAAGCTCCCTCTACACTGTCCCATCAAACACTCCCAGGGCAGGTACAGCACGGGTTAGATACAGAGTAAAGCTCCCTCTACACTGTCCCATCAAACACTCCCAGGGCAGGTACAGCATGGGTTAGATACAGAGTAAAGCTCCCTCTACACTGTCCCATCAAACACTCCCAGGGCAGGTACAGCACAGGGTTAGATACAGAGTAAAGCTCCCTCTACACTGTCCCATCAAACACTCCCAGGGCAGGTACAGCACGGGTTAGATACAGGTAAAGCTCCCTCTACACTGTCCCATCAAACACTCCCAGGGCAGGTACAGCACGGGTTAGATACAGAGTAAAGCTCCCTCTACACTGTCCCATCAAACACTCCCAGGGCAGGTACAGCACGGGTTAGATACAGAGTAAAGCTCCCTCTACACTGTCCCATCAAACACTCCCAGGGCAGGTACAGCACGGGTTAGATACAGAGTAAAGCTCCCTCTACACTGTCCCATCAAACACTCCCAGGGCAGGTACAGCACAGGTTAGATACAGAGTAAAGCTCCCTCTTCACTGTCCCATCAAACACTCGCAGGGCAGGTACAGCACAGGTTAGATACAGAGTAAAGCTCCCTCAACACTATCCCATCAAACAGTCCCAGGGCAGGTACAGCACGGGTTAGATACAGAGTAAAGCTCCCTCTACACTGTCCCATCAAACACTCCCAGGGCAGGTACAGCATGGGTTAGATACAGAGTAAAGCTCCCTCTACACTGTCCCATCAAACACTCCCAGGGCAGGTACAGCATGGGTTAGATACAGAGTAAAGCTCCCTCTACACTGTCCCATCAAACACTCCCAGGGCAGGTACAGCACGGGTTAGATACAGAGTAAAGCTCCCTCTACACTGTCCCATCAAACACTCCCAGGGCAGGTACAGCACGGGTTAGATACAGAGTAAAGCTCCCTCTACACTGTCCCATCAAACACTCCCAGGGCAGGTACAGCACAGGGTTAGATACAGAGTAAAGCTCCCTCTACACTGTCCCATCAAACACTCCCAGGGCAGGTACAGCACGGGTTAGATACAGAGTAAAGCTCCCTCTACACTGTCCCATCAAACACTCCCAGGGCAGGTACAGCACGGGTTAGATACAGAGTAAAGCTCCCTCTACACTGTCCCATCAAACACTCCCAGGGCAGGTACAGCACGGGTTAGATACAGAGTAAAGCTCCCTCTACACTGTCCCATCAAACACTCCCAGGGCAGGTACAGCATGGGTTAGATACAGAGTAAAGCTCCCTCTACACTGTCCCATCAAACACTCCCAGGGCAGGTACAGCAAGGGTTAGATACAGAGTAAAGCTCCCTCTACACTGTCCCATCAAACACTCCCAGGGCAGGTACAGCACGGGTTAGATACAGAGTAAAGCTCCCTCTACACTGTCCCATCAAACACTCCCAGGGCAGGTACAGCACGGGTTAGATACAGAGTAAAGCTCCCTCTACACTGTCCCATCAAACACTCCCAGGGCAGGTACAGCACGGGTTAGATACAGAGTAAAGCTCCCTCTACACTGTCCCATCAAACACTCCCAGGGCAGGTACAGCACAGGTTAGATACAGAGTAAAGCTCCCTCTACACTGTCCCATCAAACACTCCCAGGGCAGGTACAGCACGGGTTAGATACAGAGTAAAGCTCCCTCTACACTGTCCCATCAAACACTCCCAGGGCAGGTACAGCACGGGTTAGATACAGAGTAAAGCTCCCTCTACACTGTCCCATCAAACACTCCCAGGGCAGGTACAGCATGGGTTAGATACAGAGTAAAGCTCCCTCTACACTGTCCCATCAAACACTCCCAGGGCAGGTAGAGCACGGGTTAGATACAGGGTAAAGCTCCCTCTACACTGTCCCATCAAACACTCCCAGGACAGGTAGAGCATGGGTTAGATACAGAGTAAAGCTCCCTCTACACTGTCCCATCAAACACTCCCAGGGCAGGTACAGCACAGGTTAGATACAGAGTAAAGCTCCCTCTACACTGTCCCATCAAACACTCCCAGGGCAGGTACAGCATGGGTTAGATACAGAGTAAAGCTCCCTCTACACTGTCCCATCAAACACTCCCAGGGCAGGTACAGCACAGGTTAGATACAGAGTAAAGCTCCCTCTACACTGTCCCATCAAACACTCCCAGGGCAGGTACAGCATGGGTTAGATACAGAGTAAAGCTCCCTCTACACTGTCCCATCAAACACTCCCAGGGCAGGTACAGCACGGGTTAGATACAGAGTAAAGCTCCCTCTACACTGTCCCATCAAACACTCCCAGGGCAGGTACAGCACGGGTTAGATACAGAGTAAAGCTCCCTCTACACTGTCCCATCAAACACTCCCAGGGCAGGTACAGCACGGGTTAGATACAGAGTAAAGCTCCCTCTACACTGTCCCATCAAACACTCCCAGGGCAGGTACAGCACGGGTTAGATACAGAGTAAAGCTCCCTCTACACTGTCCCATCAAACACTCCCAGGGCAGGTACAGCACGGGTTAGATACAGAGTAAAGCTCCCTCTACACTGTCCCATCAAACACTCCCAGGGCAGGTACAGCACGGGTTAGATACAGAGTAAAGCTCCCTCTACACTGTCCCATCAAACACTCCCAGGGCAGGTACAGCACGGGTTAGATACAGAGTAAAGCTCCCTCTACACTGTCCCATCAAACACTCCCAGGGCAGGTACAGCATGGGTTAGATACAGAGTAAAGCTCCCTCTACACTGTCCCATCAAACACTCCCAGGGCAGGTACAGCACGGGTTAGATACAGAGTAAAGCTCCCTCTACACTGTCCCATCAAACACTCCCAGGGCAGGTACAGCACGGGTTAGATACAGAGTAAAGCTCCCTCTACACTGTCCCATCAAACACTCCCAGGGCAGGTACAGCACGGGTTAGATACAGAGTAAAGCTCCCTCTACACTGTCCCATCAAACACTCCCAGGGCAGGTACAGCACGGGTTAGATACAGAGTAAAGCTCCCTCTACACTGTCCCATCAAACACTCCCAGGGCAGGTACAGCACGGGTTAGATACAGAGTAAAGCTCCCTCTACACTGTCCCATCAAACACTCCCAGGGCAGGTACAGCACGGGTTAGATACAGAGTAAAGCTCCCTCTACACTGTCCCATCAAACACTCCCAGGGCAGGTACAGCACGGGTTAGATACAGAGTAAAGCTCCCTCTACACTGTCCCATCAAACACTCCCAGGGCAGGTACAGCACGGGTTAGATACAGAGTAAAGCTCCCTCTACACTGTCCCATCAAACACTCCCAGGCAGGTACAGCACGGGTTAGATACAGAGTAAAGCTCCCTCTACACTGTCCCATCAAACACTCCCAGGGCAGGTACAGCACTGGGTTAGATACAGAGTAAAGCTCCCTCTACACTGTCCCATCAAACACTCCCAGGGCAGGTACAGCACGGGTTAGATACAGAGTAAAGCTCCCTCTACACTGTCCCATCAAACACTCCCAGGGCAGGTACAGCACGGGTTAGATACAGAGTAAAGCTCCCTCTACACTGTCCCATCAAACACTCCCAGGGCAGGTACAGCACGGGTTAGATACAGAGTAAAGCTCCCTCTACACTGTCCCATCAAACACTCCCAGGGCAGGTACAGCACGGGTTAGATACAGAGTAAAGCTCCCTCTACACTGTCCCATCAAACACTCCCAGGGCAGGTACAGCACGGGTTAGATACAGAGTAAAGCTCCCTCTACACTGTCCCATCAAACACTCCCAGGGCAGGTACAGCACGGGTTAGATACAGAGTAAAGCTCCCTCTACACTGTCCCATCAAACACTCCCAGGGCAGGTACAGCACGGGTTAGATACAGAGTAAAGCTCCCTCTACACTGTCCCATCAAACACTCCCAGGGCAGGTACAGCACGGGTTAGATACAGAGTAAAGCTCCCTCTACACTGTCCCATCAAACACTCCCAGGGCAGGTACAGCACGGGTTAGATACAGAGTAAAGCTCCCTCTACACTGTCCCATCAAACACTCCCAGGGCAGGTACAGCACGGGTTAGATACAGAGTAAAGCTCCCTCTACACTGTCCCATCAAACACTCCCAGGGCAGGTACAGCACGGGTTAGATACAGAGTAAAGCTCCCTCTACACTGTCCCATCAAACACTCCCAGGGCAGGTACAGCACGGGTTAGATACAGAGTAAAGCTCCCTCTACACTGTCCCATCAAACACTCCCAGGGCAGGTACAGCACGGGTTAGATACAGAGTAAAGCTCCCTCTACACTGTCCCATCAAACACTCCCAGGGCAGGTACAGCACGGGTTAGATACAGAGTAAAGCTCCCTCTACACTGTCCCATCAAACACTCCCAGGGCAGGTACAGCACAGGGTTAGATACAGAGTAAAGCTCCCTCTACACTGTCCCATCAAACACTCCCAGGGCAGGTACAGCACGGGTTAGATACAGAGTAAAGCTCCCTCTACACTGTCCCATCAAACACTCCCAGGGCAGGTACAGCACGGGTTAGATACAGAGTAAAGCTCCCTCTACACTGTCCCATCAAACACTCCCAGGGCAGGTACAGCACGGGTTAGATACAGAGTAAAGCTCCCTCTACACTGTCCCATCAAACACTCCCAGGGCAGGTACAGCACGGGTTAGATACAGAGTAAAGCTCCCTCTACACTGTCCCATCAAACACTCCCAGGGCAGGTACAGCACGGGTTAGATACAGAGTAAAGCTCCCTCTACACTGTCCCATCAAACACTCCCAGGGCAGGTACAGCACGGGTTAGATACAGAGTAAAGCTCCCTCTACACTGTCCCATCAAACACTCCCAGGGCAGGTACAGCACGGGTTAGATACAGAGTAAAGCTCCCTCTACACTGTCCCATCAAACACTCCCAGGGCAGGTACAGCACGGGTTAGATACAGAGTAAAGCTCCCTCTACACTGTCCCATCAAACACTCCCAGGGCAGGTACAGCACGGGTTAGATACAGAGTAAAGCTCCCTCTACACTGTCCCATCAAACACTCCCAGGGCAGGTACAGCACGGGTTAGATACAGAGTAAAGCTCCCTCTACACTGTCCCATCAAACACTCCCAGGGCAGGTACAGCACTGGGTTAGATACAGAGTAAAGCTCCCTCTACACTGTCCCATCAAACACTCCCAGGGCAGGTACAGCACGGGTTAGATACAGAGTAAAGCTCCCTCTACACTGTCCCATCAAACACTCCCAGGGCAGGTACAGCACGGGTTAGATACAGGGTAAAGCTCCCTCTACACTGTCCCATCAAACACTCCCAGGGCAGGTACAGCATGGGTTAGATACAGAGTAAAGCTCCCTCTTCACTGTCCCATCAAACACTCCCAGGGCAGGTAGAGCATGGGTTAGATACAGGGTAAAGCTCCCTCTACACTGTCCCATCAAACACTCCCAGGGCAGTTACAGCATGGGTTAGATACAGAGTAAAGCTCCCTCTACACTGTCCCATCAAACACTCCCAGGGCAGGTAGAGCACGGGTTAAATACAGGGTAAAGCTCCCTCTACACTGTCCCATCAAACACTCCCAGGACAGGTACAGCATGGGTTAGATGCAGAGTAAAGCTCCCTCTACACTGTCCCATCAAACACTCCCAGGGCAGGTACAGCATGGGTTAGATACAGAGTAAAGCTCCCTCTACACTGTCCCATCAAACACTCCCAGGCAGGTACGAGCACGGGTTAGATACAGAGTAAAGCTCCCTCTACACTGTCCCATCAAACACTCCCAGGGCAGGTACAGCACGGGTTAGATACAGAGTAAAGCTCCCTCTACACTGTCCCATCAAACACTCCCAGGGCAGGTACAGCACGGGTTAGATACAGAGTAAAGCTCCCTCTACACTGTCCCATCAAACACTCCCAGGGCAGGTACAGCACGGGTTAGATACAGAGTAAAGCTCCCTCTACACTGTCCCATCAAACACTCCCAGGGCAGGTACAGCACGGGTTAGATACAGAGTAAAGCTCCCTCTACACTGTCCCATCAAACACTCCCAGGGCAGGTACAGCACGGGTTAGATACAGAGTAAAGCTCCCTCTACACTGTCCCATCAAACACTCCCAGGGCAGGTACAGCACGGGTTAGATACAGAGTAAAGCTCCCTCTACACTGTCCCATCAAACACTCCCAGGGCAGGTACAGCACGGGTTAGATACAGAGTAAAGCTCCCTCTACACTGTCCCATCAAACACTCCCAGGGCAGGTACAGCACGGGTTAGATACAGAGTAAAGCTCCCTCTACACTGTCCCATCAAACACTCCCAGGGCAGGTACAGCACAGGGTTAGATACAGAGTAAAGCTCCCTCTACACTGTCCCATCAAACACTCCCAGGGCAGGTACAGCACGGGTTAGATACAGAGTAAAGCTCCCTCTACACTGTCCCATCAAACACTCCCAGGGCAGGTACAGCACGGGTTAGATACAGAGTAAAGCTCCTCTACACTGTCCCATCAAACACTCCCAGGGCAGGTACAGCACGGGTTAGATACAGAGTAAAGCTCCCTCTACACTGTCCCATCAAACACTCCCAGGGCAGGTACAGCACGGGTTAGATACAGAGTAAAGCTCCCTCTACACTGTCCCATCAAACACTCCCAGGGCAGGTACAGCACGGGTTAGATACAGAGTAAAGCTCCCTCTACACTGTCCCATCAAACACTCCCAGGGCAGGTACAGCACGGGTTAGATACAGAGTAAAGCTCCCTCTACACTGTCCCATCAAACACTCCCAGGGCAGGTACAGCACGGGTAGATACAGAGTAAAGCTCCCTCTACACTGTCCCATCAAACACTCCCAGGCAGGTACAGCACGGTTAGATACAGAGTAAAGCTCCCTCTACACTGTCCCATCAAACACTCCCAGGGCAGGTACAGCACGGGTTAGATACAGAGTAAAGCTCCCTCTACACTGTCCCATCAAACACTCCAGGGCAGGTACAGCACGGGTTAGATACAGAGTAAAGCTCCCTCTACACTGTCCCATCAAACACTCCCAGGGCAGGTACAGCACGGGTTAGATACAGAGTAAAGCTCCCTCTACACTGTCCCATCAAACACTCCCAGGGCAGGTACAGCACGGGTTAGATACAGAGTAAAGCTCCCTCTACACTGTCCCATCAAACACTCCCAGGACAGGTACAGCACAGGGTTAGATACAGAGTAAAGCTCCCTCTACACTGTCCCATCAAACACTCCCAGGGCAGGTACAGCACGGGTTAGATACAGAGTAAAGCTTCCTCTACACTGCCACATCAAACACTCCCACGGCAGGTACAGCGCAGGTTAGATACAGAATA
Organism: Squalus acanthias; assembly: GCA_030390025.1. Lineage (NCBI taxonomy): Eukaryota > Metazoa > Chordata > Chondrichthyes > Squaliformes > Squalidae > Squalus > Squalus acanthias. Next base: position 354,126 of record JASTWF010000480.1, on the reverse strand, counting down.
AAGCTCCCTCTACACTGTCCCATCAAACAATCGCAGGGCAGGTACAGCATGGGTTAGATGCAGAGTAAAGCTCCCTCTACACTGTCCCATCAAACACTCCCAGGGCACTTACAGCACGGGTTAGATACAGCGTAAAGCTCCCTCTACACTGTCACATCAAACACTCCCAGGGCAGGTACAGCACAGGTTAGATACAGAATAAAGCTCCCTCTACACTGTCCCATCAAACAATCGCAGGGCAGGTACAGCACAGGTTAGATACAGAGTAAAGCTCCCTCAACGCTGTCCCATCAAATACTCCCAGGTCAGGTACAGCACGAGTTAGATACAGGGTAAAGCTGCCACTGCACTCCCATCAAACACTCCCAGGGCAGGTACAGCATGGGTTAGATACAGAGTAAAGCTCCATCTTCACTGTCCCATCAAACACTCCCAGGACAGGTAGAGCATGGGTTAGATACAGAGTAAAGCTCCCTCTACACTGTCCCATCAAACACTCCCAGGGCAGGTACAGCAAGGGTTAGATACAGAGTAAAGCTCCCTCTACACTGTCCCATCAAACACTCCCAGGGCAGGTACAGCACGGGTTAGATACAGAGTAAAGCTCCCTCTACACTGTCCCATCAAACACTCCCAGGGCAGGTACAGCAAGGGTTAGATACAGAGTAAAGCTCCCTCTACACTGTCCCATCAAACACTCCCAGGGCAGGTACAGCACGGGTTAGATACAGAGTAAAGCTCCCTCTACACTGTCCCATCAAACACTCCCAGGCAGGTACAGCACGGGTTAGATACAGAGTAAAGCTCCCTCTACACTGTCCCATCAAACACTCCCAGGGCAGGTACAGCACAGGTTAGATACAGAGTAAAGCTCCTCTACACTGTCCCATCAAACACTCCCAGGGCAGGTACAGCATGGGTTAGATACAGAGTAAAGCTCCCTCTACACTCCCATCAAACACTCCCAGGGCAGGTACAGCATGGGTAAGACACAGAGTAAAGTTGGTTCTACACTGTCCCATCAAACACTCCCAGGCCAGTTACAGCATGGGTTAGGTACAGAGTAAATCTCCCTCTACGCCATCCCATCAAACCCTCCCAGGGCAGGTAGAGCACGGGTTAAATATAGGGTAAAGCTCCCTCTACGCTGTCCCATCAAACACTCCCAGGACAGGTAGAGCATGGGTTAGATGCCGAGTAAAGATCCCTCTACACTGTCCCATCAAACACTCCCAGGGCAGGTACAGCACAGGTTAGATACAGCGTAAAGCTCCCTCAACACTGTCCCATCAAACACTCCCAAGGCAGGTACAGCATGGGTTAGATTCAGAGTAAAGCTCCCTCTACACTGTCCCATCAAACACTCACAGGGCAGGTACAGCACAGGTTAGATACAGCGTAAAGCTCCCTCAACACTGTCCCATCAAACACTCCCAAGGCAGGTACAGCATGGGTTAGATTCAGAGTAAAGCTCCCTCTACGCTGTCCCATCAAACACTCCCAGGGAGGTAGAGCACGGGTTAGATACAGGGTAAAGCTTCCTCGACACTGTCCCATCAAACACTCCCAGGGCAGGTTCAGCACGGGTTAGATTCAGAGTAAAGCTCCCTCTACACTATCCCATCAAACATTCCCAGGGCAGGAAGAGCACAGGTTAGATACAGGGTAAAGCTCCCTCTACGCTGTCCCATCAAAAACTCCCAGGGCAGGTACAGCACAGGTTAGATACAGAATAAAGCTCCCTCTACACTGTCCCATCAAACAATCGCAGGTCAGGTGCAGCACGTGTTAGATACAGGGTAAAGCTCCCTCTACACTCCCATCAAACACTCCCAGGGCAGGTACAGCATGGGTAAGACACAGAGTAAAGCTCCCTCTATACTGTCCCATCAAACCCTCCCAGGGCAGGTAGAGCACGGGTTAAATGCCGAGTAAAGCTCCCTCAACACTGTCCCATCAAACACTCCCAAGGCAGGTACAGCATGGGTTAGATTCAGAGTAAAGCTCCCTCTACGCTGTCCCATCAAACACTCCCAGGGAGGTAGAGCACGGGTTAGATACAGGGTAAAGCTTCCTCGACACTGTCCCATCAAACACTCCCAGTGCAGGGACAGCACGAGTTAGATACAGAGTAAAGCTCCCTCTACACTGTCCCATCAAACACTCCCAGGGCAGGTACAGCACGTGTTAGATACAGAGTAAAGCTCCCTCTACACTGTCCCATCAAACACTCCCAGGGCAGGTTCAGCACGGGTTAGATACAGAGTAAAGCTCCCTCTACACTGTCCCATCAAACACTCCCAGGGCAGGAACAGCACGGATTAGATACAGAGTAAAGCTCCCTCTACACTGTCCCATCAAACACTCCCAGGGCAGGTTCAGCACAGGTTAGATACAGAGTAAAGCTCCCTCTACACTGTCCCATCAAACACTCCCAGGGCAGGTACAGCACGGGTTAGATACAGAGTAAAGCTCCCTCTACACTGTCCCATCAAACACTCCCAGGGCAGGTACAGCACGGGTTAGATACAGAGTAAAGCTCCCTCTACACTGTCCCATCAAACACTCCCAGGGCAGGTACAGCACGGGTTAGATACAGAGTAAAGCTCCCTCTACACTGTCCCATCAAACACTCCCAGGGCAGGTACAGCACGGGTTAGATACAGAGTAAAGCTCCCTCTACACTGTCCCATCAAACACTCCCAGGGCAGGTACAGCACGGGTTAGATACAGAGTAAAGCTCCCTCTACACTGTCCCATCAAACACTCCCAGGGCAGGTACAGCACGGGTTAGATACAGAGTAAAGCTCCCTCTACACTGTCCCATCAAACACTCCCAGGGCAGGTACAGCACGGGTTAGATACAGAGTAAAGCTCCCTCTACACTGTCCCATCAAACACTCCCAGGGCAGGTACAGCACGGGTTAGATACAGAGTAAAGCTCCCTCTACACTGTCATATCAAACATTGAGAGGTCGCACAACACCAGGTTATAGTCCAACAGTTTTATTTGAAATCACAAGCTTTCGGAGCTTACTACTCCTTCGGCAGGTACAGCTCGGGTTAGATACAGAGTAAAGCTCCCTCTACACTGCCACATCAAACACTCCCACGGCAGGTACAGCACAGGTTAGATACAGAATAAAGCTCCCTCTACACTGTCCCATCAAACAATCGCAGGGCAGGTACAGCACAGGTTAGATACAGAATTAAACTCCGTCTTCACTGTCCCATCAATCAATCGCAGGGCAGGTACAGCACAGTTTAGATACAGAGTAAAGCTCCCTCAACACTATCCCATCAAACAGTCCCAGGTCAGGTACAGCACGTGTTAGATACAGGGTAAAGCGTCCTCTACACTCCCATCAAAGACTCCCAGGGCAGGTACAGCATGGGTAAGATACAGAGTAAAGTTCCTTCTACACTGTCCCATCAAACACTCCCAGGCCAGTTACAGCATGGGTTAGGTACAGAGTAAATCTCCCTCTACGCTGTCCCATCAAACCCTCCCAGGGCAGGTAGAGCACGGGTTAAATATAGGGTAAAGCTCCCTCTACGCTGTCCCATCAAACACTCCCAGGACAGGTAGAGCATGGGTTAGATGCCGAGTAAAGCTCCCTCGACACTGTCCCATCAAACACTCCCAGGGCAGGTACAGCATGGGTTAGATACAGAGTAAAGCTCCCTCTACCCTGTCCCATCAAACACTCCCAGGGCAGGTACAGCACAGGTTAGATACAGAGTAAAGCTCCCTCAACACTGTCCCATCAAACACTCCCAAGGCAGGTACATCACGGGTTAGATACAGGGTAATGCTCCTTCTACACTGTCCCATCAAACACTCCCAGGGCAGGTAGAGCATGGGTTGGATACAGAGTAAAGCTCCCTCTACATTGTCCCATCAAACACTCCCAGGGCAGGTACAGCACGTGTTAGATACAGAGTAAAGCTCCCTCTACACTGTCCCATCAAACACTCCCAGGGCAGGTTCAGCACGGGTTCGATTCAGAGTAAAGCTCCCTCTACACTGTCCCATCAATCACTCCCAGGGCAGGTACAGCACGGGTTAGATACAGCGTAAAGCTCCCTCTACACTGTCATATCAAACACTGAGAGGTCGCACAACACCAGGTTATAGTCCAACAGTTTTATTTGAAATCACAAGCTTTCGGAGCTTACTACTCCTTCGGCAGGTACAGCTCGGGTTAGATACAGAGTAAAGCTTCCTCTACACTGCCACATCAAACACTCCCACGGCAGGTACAGCGCAGGTTAGATACAGAATAAAGCTCCCTCTACACTGTCCCATCAAACAATCGCAGGGCAGGTACAGCATGGGTTAGATGCAGAGTAAAGCTCCCTCTACACTGTCCCATCAAACACTCCCAGGGCACTTACAGCACGGGTTAGATACAGCGTAAAGCTCCCTCTACACTGTCACATCAAACACTCCCAGGGCAGGTACAGCACAGGTTAGATACAGAGTAAAGCTCCCTCTACACTGTCCCATCAAACACTCCAGGGCAGGTACAGCACAGGTTAGATACAGAGTAAAGCTCCCTCTACACTGTCCCATCAAACACTCCCAGGGCAGGTACAGCACGGGTTAGATACAGAGTAAAGCTCCCTCTACACTGTCCCATCAAACACTCCCAGGGCAGGTACAGCACGGGTTAGATACAGAGTAAAGCTCCCTCTACACTGTCCCATCAAACACTCCCAGGGCAGGTACAGCATGGGTTAGATACAGAGTAAAGCTCCCTCTACACTGTCCCATCAAACACTCCCAGGGCAGGTACAGCATGGGTTAGATACAGAGTAAAGCTCCCTCTACACTGTCCCATCAAACACTCCCAGGGCAGGTACAGCACGGGTTAGATACAGAGTAAAGCTCCCTCTACACTGTCCCATCAAACACTCCCAGGGCAGGTACAGCATGGGTTAGATACAGAGTAAAGCTCCCTCTACACTGTCCCATCAAACACTCCCAGGGCAGGTACAGCATGGGTTAGATACAGAGTAAAGCTCCCTCTACGCTGTCCCATCAAACACTCCCAGGCAGGTCGAGCACGGGTTAGATACAGAGTAAAGCTCCCTCTACACTGTCCCATCAAACACTCCCAGGGCAGGTACAGCACAGGTTAGATGCAAAATAAAGCTCCGTCTACACTGTCCCATCAAACAATCGCAGGTCAGGTACAGCACGTGTTAGATACAGGGTAAAGCTCCCTCTACACTCCCATCAAACACTCCCAGGGCAGGTACAGCATGGGTAAGACACAGAGTAAAGTTGGTTCTACACTGTCCCATCAAACACTCCCAGGCCAGTTACAGCATGGGTTAGGTACAGAGTAAATCTCCCTCTACGCCATCCCATCAAACCCTCCCAGGGCAGGTAGAGCACGGGTTAAATATAGGGTAAAGCTCCCTCTACGCTGTCCCATCAAACACTCCCAGGACAGGTAGAGCATGGGTTAGATGCAGAGTAAAGCTCCCTCTACACTGTCCCATCAAACACTCCCAGGGCAGGTACAGCACAGGTTAGATACAGCGTAAAGCTCCCTCAACACTGTCCCATCAAACACTCCCAAGGCAGGTACAGCATGGGTTAGATTCAGAGTAAAGCTCCCTCTACACTGTCCCATCAAACACTCACAGGGCAGGTACAGCACAGGTTAGATACAGCGTAAAGCTCCCTCAACACTGTCCCATCAAACACTCCCAAGGCAGGTACAGCATGGGTTAGATTCAGAGTAAAGCTCCCTCTACGCTGTCCCATCAAACACTCCCAGGGAGGTAGAGCACGGGTTAGATACAGGGTAAAGCTTCCTCGACACTGTCCCATCAAACACTCCCAGGGCAGGTTCAGCACGGGTTAGATTCAGAGTAAAGCTCCCTCTACACTATCCCATCAAACACTCCCAGGGCAGGAACAGCACGGAGTTAGATACAGAGTAAAGCTCCCTCTACACTGTCCCATCAAACACTCCCAGGGCAGGTACAGCACAGGTTAGATACAGAGTAAAGCTCACTCTACACTGTCCCATCAAAGAATCGCAGGGCAGGTACAGCACAGGTTAGATACAGAGTAATGCTCCCTCTACACTGTCCCAACAAACACTCCCAGGGCAGGTAGAGCACGGGTTAGATACAGGGTAAAGCTCCCTCTACACTGTCCCATCAAAATCTCCCACGACAGGTAGAGCATAGGTTATGTACAGAGTAAAGCTCCCTCTACACTGTCCCATCAAACACTCCCAGGGCAGGTAGAGCATGGGTTAAATACAGGGTAAAGCTCCCGCTACACTGTCCCATCAAACACTCCCAGGACAGGTAGAGCATGGGTTAGATACAGGGTAAAGCTCCCTCTACACTGTCCCATCAAAAACTCCCAGGGCAGGTTCAGCACGGGTTAGATTCAGAGTAAAGCTCCCTCTACACTGTCCCATCAAACACTCCCAGGGCAGGTTCAGCACAGGTTAGATACAGAGTAAAGCTCACTCGACACTGTCCCATCAAAGAATCACAGGGCAGGTACAGCACAGTTTAGATACAGAGTAATGCTCCCTGTACACTGTCCCATCAAACATTCCCAGGGCAGGAAGAGCACAGGTTAGATACAGGGTAAAGCTCCCTCTACGCTGTCCCATCAAAAACTCCCAGGGCAGGTACAGCACAGGTTAGATACAGAATAAAGCTCCCTCTACACTGTCCCATCAAACAATCGCAGGTCAGGTACAGCACGTGTTAGATACAGGGTAAAGCTCCCTCTACACTCCCATCAAACACTCCCAGGGCAGGTACAGCATGGGTAAGACACAGAGTAAAGCTCCCTCTATACTGTCCCATCAAACCCTCCCAGGGCAGGTAGAGCACGGGTTAAATGCCGAGTAAAGCTCCCTCAACACTGTCCCATCAAACACTCCCAAGGCAGGTACAGCATGGGTTAGATTCAGAGTAAAGCTCCCTCTACGCTGTCCCATCAAACACTCCCAGGGCAGGTAGAGCACGGGTTAGATACAGGGTAAACTTCCTCGACACTGTCCCATCAAACACTCCCAGGGCAGGGACAGCACGAGTTAGATACAGAGTAAAGCTCCCTCTACACTGTCCCATCAAACACTCCCAGGGCAGGTACAGCACGGGTTAGATACAGAGTAAAGCTCCCTCTACACTGTCCCATCAAACACTCCCAGGGCAGGTTCAGCACAGGTTAGATACAGAGTAAAGCTCCCTCTACACTATCCCATCAAACACTCCCAGGGCAGGTAGAGCACGGTTTAGATACAGGGTAAAGCTCCTCGACACTGTCCCATCAAACACTCCCAGGGCAGGTACAGCACGAGTTTGATACAGAGTAAAGCTCCCTCTACACTGTCCCATCAAACACTCCCAGGGCAGGTTCAGCACGGGTTAGATTCAGAGTAAAGCTCCCTCTACACTGTCCCATCAAACACTCCCAGGGCAGGAACAGCACGGATTAGATACAGAGTAAAGCTCCCTCTACACTGTCCCATCAAACACTCCCAGGGCAGGTAGAGCATGGGTTAAATAAAGGGTAAAGCTCCCGCTACACTGTCCCATCAAACACTCCCAGGACAGGTAGAGCATGGGTTAGATACAGGGTAAAGCTTCCTCTACACTGTCCCATCAAAAACTCCCAGGACAGGTAGAGCATGGGTTAGATACAGAGTAAAGCTCCCTCTACACTGTCCCATCAAACACTCCCAGGGCAGTTACAGCACGGGTTAGATACAGCGTAAAGCTCCCTCTACACTGTCACATCAAACACTCCCAGGGCAGGTACAGCACAGGTTAGATGCAAAATAAAGCTCCGTCTACACTGTCCCATCAAACAATCGCAGGTCAGGTACAGCACGTGTTAGATACAGGGTAAAGCTCCCTCTACACTCCCATCAAACACTCCCAGGGCAGGTACAGCATGGGTAAGACACAGAGTAAATTTCCTTCTACATTGTCCCATCAAACACTCCCAGGCCAGTTACAGCATGGGTTAGGTACAGAGTAAATCTCCCTCTACACCATCCCATCAAACCCTCCCAGGGCAGGTAGAGCACGGGTTAAATATAGGGTAAAGCTCCCTCGACGCTGTCCCATCAAACACTCCCAGGACAGGTAGAGCATGGGTTAGATGCCGAGTAAAGCTCCCTCTACACTGTCCCATCAAACACTCCCAGGGCAGGTACAGCACAGGTTAGATACAGGGTAAAGCTTCCTCGACACTGTCCCATCAAACACTCCCAGGGCAGGTTCAGCACGGGTTAGATTCAGAGTAAAGCTCCCTCTACACTATCCCATCAAACACTCCCAGCGCAGGAACAGCACGGGTTAGATACAGAGTAAAGCTCCCTCTACACTGTCCCATCAAACACTCCCAGGGCAGGTTCAGCACAGGTTAGATACAGAGTAAAGCTCACTCTACACTGTCCCATCAAAGAATCGCAGGGCAGGTACAGCACAGTTTAGATACAGAGTAATGCTCCCTCTACACTGTCCCATCAAACACTCCCAGGGCAGGTAGAGCACGGGTTAGATACAGGGTAAAGCTCCCTCTACACTGTCCCATCAAAATCTCCCACGACAGGTAGAGCATAGGTTATGTACACAGTAAAGCTCCCTCTACACTGTCATATCAAACACTCCCAGGGCAGGTAGAGCATGGGTTAAATACAGGGTAAAGCTCCCGCTACACTGTCCCATCAAACACTCCCAGGACAGGTAGAGCATGGGTTAGATACAGGGTAAAGCTCCCTCTACACTGTCCCATCAAAAACTCCCAGGGCAGGTTCAGCACGGGTTAGATACAGAGTAAAGCTCCCTCTACACTGTCCCATCAAACACTCCCAGGGCAGGTTCAGCACAGGTTAGATACAGAGTAAAGCTCACTCGACACTGTCCCATCAAAGAATCACAGGGCAGGTACAGCACAGTTTAGATACAGTGTAATGCTCCCTCTACACTGTCCCATCAAACACTCCCAGGGCAGGTACAGCACGGGTTAGATACAGAGTAAAGCTCCCTCTACACTGTCCCATCAAACACTCCCAGGGCAGGTACAGCACGGGTTAGATACAGAGTAAAGCTCCCTCTACACTGTCCCATCAAACACTCCCAGGGCAGGTACAGCACGGGTTAGATACAGAGTAAAGCTCCCTCTACACTGTCCCATCAAACACTCCCAGGGCAGGTACAGCACGGGTTAGATACAGAGTAAAGCTCCCTCTACACTGTCCCATCAAACACTCCCAGGGCAGGTACAGCACGGGTTAGATACAGAGTAAAGCTCCCTCTACACTGTCCCATCAAACACTCCCAGGGCAGGTACAGCACGGGTTAGATACAGAGTAAAGCTCCCTCTACACTGTCCCATCAAACACTCCCAGGGCAGGTACAGCACGGGTTAGATACAGAGTAAAGCTCCCTCTACACTGTCCCATCAAACACTCCCAGGGCAGGTACAGCACGGATTAGATACAGAGTAAAGCTCCCTCTACACTGTCCCATCAAACACTCCCAGGGCAGGTTCAGCACAGGTTAGATACAGAGTAAAGCTCCCTCTACACTGTCCCATCAAACACTCCCAGGGCAGGTACAGCTCGGGTTAGATACAGAGTAAAGCTCCCTCTACACTGTCCCATCAAACACTCCCAGGGCAGGTACAGCACGGGTTAGATACAGCGTAAAGGTCCCTCTACACTGTCATATCAAACACTGAGAGGTCGCACAACACCAGGTTATAGTCCAACAGTTTTATTTGAAATCACAAGCTTTCGTAGCTTACTACTCCTTCGGCAGGTACAGCTCGGGTTAGATACAGAGTAAAGCTCCCTCTACACTGCCACATCAAACACTCCCACGGCAGGTACAGCACAGGTTAGATACAGAATAAAGCTCCCTCTACACTGTCCCATCAAACAATCGCAGGGCAGGTACAGCACAGGTTAGATACAGAATAAAGCTCCCTCTACACTGTCCCATCAAACACTCCCAGGGCAGGTACAGCACGGGTTAGATACAGAGTAAAGCTCCCTCTACACTGTCCCATCAAACACTCCCAGGGCAGGTACAGCATGGGTTAGATACAGAGTAAAGCTCCCTCTACACTGTCCCATCAAACACTCCCAGGCAGGTACAGCACGGGTTAGATACAGAGTAAAGCTCCCTCTACACTGTCCCATCAAACACTCCCAGGGCAGGTACAGCATGGGTTAGATACAGAGTAAAGCTCCCTCTACACTGTCCCATCAAACACTCCCAGGGCAGGTACAGCACAGGGTTAGATACAGAGTAAAGCTCCCTCTACACTGTCCCATCAAACACTCCCAGGGCAGGTACAGCACGGGTTAGATACAGAGTAAAGCTCCCTCTACACTGTCCCATCAAACACTCCCAGGGCAGGTACAGCACGGGTTAGATACAGAGTAAAGCTCCCTCTACACTGTCCCATCAAACACTCCCAGGGCAGGTAGAGCATGGGTTAGATTCAGAGTAAAACTCCCTCTACGCTGTTCCATCAAACACTCCCAGGGCAGGTAGAGCACGGGTTAGATACAGGGTAAAGCTTCCTCTACACTGTCCCATCAATCACTCCCAGGGCAGGTAAAGCACGGGTTAGATACAGCGTAAAGCTCCCTCTACACTGTCATATCAAACACTGAGAGGTCGCACAACACCAGGTTATAGTCCAACAGTTTTATTTGAAATCACAAGCTTTCGGAGCTTACTACTCCTTCGGCAGGTACAGCTCGGGTTAGATACAGAGTAAAGCTCCCTCTACACTGCCACATCAAACACTCCCACGGCAGGTACAGCACAGGTTAGATACAGAATAAAGCTCCCTCTACACTGTCCCATCAAACAATCGCAGGGCAGGTACAGCACAGGTTAGATACAGAGTAAAGCTCCCTCAACACTGTCCCATCAAATACTCCCAGGTCAGGTACAGCACGAGTTAGATACAGGGTAAAGCTCCCTCTACACTCCCATCAAACACTCCCAGGGCAGGTACAGCATGGGTTAGATACAGAGTAAAGCTCACTCGACACTGTCCCATCAAAGAATCACAGGGCAGGTACAGCACAGTTTAGATACAGTGTAATGCTCCCTCTACACTGTCCCATCAAACATTCCCAGGGCAGGAAGAACACAGGTTAGATACAGGGTAAAGCTCCCTCTACGCTGACCCATCAAAAACTCCCAGGGCAGGTACAGCACAGGTTAGATACAGAATAAAGCTCCCTCTACACTGTCCCATCAAACAATCGCAGGTCAGGTACAGCATGGGTTAGATACAGGGTAAAGCTCCCTCGACACTCCCATCAAACACTCCCAGGGCAGGTACAGCATGGGTAAGACACAGAGTAAAGTTCCTTCTACACTGTCCCATAAAACCCTCCCAGGGCAGGTAGAGCACGGGTTAAATATAGGGTAAAGCTCCCTTTACGCTGTCCCATCAAACACTCCCAGGACAGGTTGAGCATGGGTTAGATGCCGAGTAAAGCTCCCTCAACACTGTCCCATCAAACACTCCCAAGGCAGGTACAGCATGGGTTAGATTCAGAGTAAAGCTCCCTCTACACTATCCCATCAAACACTCCCAGGGCAGGAACAGCACGGATTAGATACAGAGTAAAGCTCCCTCTACACTGTCCCATCAAACACTCCCAGGGCAGGTTCAGCACAGGTTAGATACAGAGTAAAGCTCCCTCTACACTGTCCCATCAAACACTCCCAGGGCAGGTACAGCTCGGGTTAGATACAGAGTAAAGCTCCCTCTACACTGTCCCATCAAACACTCCCAGGGCAGGTACAGCACGGGTTAGATACAGCGTAAAGGTCCCTCTACACTGTCATATCAAACACTGAGAGGTCGCACAACACCAGGTTATAGTCCAACAGTTTTATTTGAAATCACAAGCTTTCGGAGCTTACTACTCCTTCGGCAGGTACAGCTCGGGTTAGATACAGAGTAAAGCTCCCTCTACACTGCCACATCAAACACTCCCACGGCAGGTACAGCACAGGTTAGATACAGAATAAAGCTCCCTCTACACTGTCCCATCAAACAATCGCAGGGCAGGTACAGCACAGGTTAGATACAGAATTAAGCTCCGTCTTCACTGTCCCATCAAACAATCGCAGGGCAGGTACAGCACAGTTTAGATACAGAGTAAAGCTCCCTCAACACTATCCCATCAAACAGTCCCAGGTCAGGTACAGCATGGGTAGGATACAGAGTAAAGTTCCTTCTACACTGTCCCATCAAACACTCCCAGGCCAGTTGCAGCACGGGTTAAATATAGGGTAAAGCTCACTCTACGCTGTCCCATCAAACACTCCCAGGACAGGTAGAGCATGGGTTAGATGCCGAGTAAAGCTCCCTCTACACTGTCCCATCAAACACTCCCAGGGCAGGTACAGCACAGGTTAGATACAGAGTAAAGCTCCCTCAACACTGTCCCATCAAACACTCCCAGGGCAGGTACAGCACAGGTTAGATACAGAGTAAAGCTCCCTCAACACTGTCCCATCAAACACTCCCAAGGCAGGTACATCACGGGTTAGATACAGGGTAATGCTCCTTCTACACTGTCCCATCAAACACTCCCAGGGCAGGTAGAGCATGGGTTAGATTCAGAGTAAAACTCCCTCTACGCTGTTCCATCAAACACTCCCAGGCAGGTAGAGCACGGGTTAGATACAGGGTAAAGCTTCCTCTACACTGTCCCATCAATCACTCCCAGGGCAGGTACAGCACGGGTTAGATACAGCGTAAAGCTCCCTCTACACTGTCATATCAAACACTGAGAGGTCGCACAACACCAGGTTATAGTCCAACAGTTTTATTTGAAATCACAAGCTTTCGGAGCTTACTACTCCTTCGGCAGGTACAGCTCGGGTTAGATACAGAGTAAAGCTCCCTCTACACTGCCACATCAAACACTCCCACGGCAGGTACAGCACAGGTTAGATACAGAATAAAGCTCCCTCTACACTGTCCCATCAAACACTCGCAGGGCAGGTACAGCACAGGTTAGATACAGAGTAAAGCTCCCTCTACACTGTCCCATCAAACACTCCCAGGTCAGGTACAGCACGAGTTAGATACAGAGTAAAGCTCCCTCTACACTGTCCCATCAAACACTCCCAGGGCAGGTACAGCACGGGTTAGATACAGAGTAAAGCTCCCTCTACACTGTCCCATCAAACACTCCCAGGACAGGTAGAGCATGGGTTAGATACAGAGTAAAGCTCCCTCTACACTGTCCCATCAAACACTCCCAGGGCAGGTACAGCATGGGTTAGATACAGAGTAAAGCTCCCTCTACACTGTCCCATCAAACACTCCCACGGCAGGTACAGCACAGGTTAGATACAGAGTAAAGCTCCCTCTACACTGTCCCATCAAACACTCCCAGGGCAGGTACAGCACAGGGTTAGATACAGAGTAAAGCTCCCTCTACACTGTCCCATCAAACACTCCCAGGTCAGGTACAGCACGGGTTAGATACAGCGTAAAGCTCCCTCTACACTGTCACATCAAACACTCCCAGGGCAGGTACAGCACAGGTTAGATACAGAATAAAGCTCCCTCTACACTGTCCCATCAAACAATCGCAGGTCAGGTACAGCACGGGTTAGATACAGGGTAAAGCTCCCTCTACACTCCCATCAAACACTCCCAGGGCAGGTACAGCATGGGTAAGATACAGAGTAAAGCTCCTTCTACACTGTCCCATCAAACACTCCCAGGCCAGTTACAGCATGGGTTAGGTACAGAGTAAATCTCCCTCTACGCTGTCCCATCAAACACTCCCAGGGCAGGTAGAGCACGGGTTAAATACAGGGTAAAGCTCCCTCTACGCTGTCCCATCAAACACTCCCAGGACAGGTAGAGCATGGGTTAGATGCAGAGTAAAGCTCCCTCTACACTGTCCCATCAAACACTCCCAGGGCAGGTACAGCATGGGTAAGATACAGAGTAAAGCTCCCTCTACACTGTCCCATCAAACACTCCCAGGGCAGGTACAGCATGGGTTAGATACAGAGTAAAGCTCCCTCTACACTGTCCCATCAAACACTCCCAGGGCAGGTACAGCACAGGTTAGATACAGAGTAAAGCTCCCTCTACACTGTCCCATCAAACAATCGCAGGGCAGGTAGAGCACAGGTTAGATACAGAGTATAGCTCCCTCAACACTGTCCCATCAAACACTCCCAGGTCAGGTACAGCATGGGTTAGATACAGAGTAAAGCTCACTCTTCACTGTACCATCAAACACTCCAGGGACAGGTCGAGCATGGGTTAGATACAGAGTAAAGCTCCCTCTACACTGTCCCATCAAACACTCCCAGGGCAGGTACAGCATGGGTTAGATACAGAGTAAAGCTCCCTCTACACTGTCCCATCAAACACTCCCAGGGCAGGTACAGCACGGGTTAGATTCAGAGTAAAGCTCCCTCTACACTATCCCATCAAACACTCCCAGGCACAGGTACAGCATGGGTTAGATACAGAGTAAAGCTCCCTCTACACTGTCCCATCAAACACTCCCAGGGCAGGTACAGCACAGGTTAGATACAGAATAAAGCTCCCTCTACACTGTCCCATCAAACAATCGCAGGGCAGGTACAGCACAGGTTAGATACAGAGTATAGCTCCCTCAACACTGTCCCATCAAACACTCCCAGGTCAGGTACAGCATGGGTTAGATACAGAGTAAAGCTCACTCTTCACTGTACCATCAAACACTCCCAGGGCAGGTACAGCACGGGTTAGATACAGAGTAAAGCCTCCCTCTACACTGTCCCATCAAACACTCCCAGGCCAGGTACAGCACGGGTTAGATACAGAGTAAAGCTCCCTCTACGCTGTCCGATCAAACACTCCCAGGGCAGGTACAGCACAGGTCAGATACAGAGTAAAGCTTGCCTCTACACTGTCCCATCAAACACTCCCAGGGCTGGTACAGCACGGGTTAGATACAGAGTAAAGTTCCCTCTACACTGTCCCATCAAACACTCCCAGGGCAGGTACAGCACGGGTTAGATACAGGGTAAAGCTCCCTCTACACTGTCCCATCAAACACTCCACTGCAGGTACAGCACGGGTTAGATTCAGAGTAAAGCTCCCTCTACACTATCCCATCAAACACTCCCAGGCAGGTACAGCATGGGTTAGATACAGTGTAAAGCTCCCTCTACACTGTCCCATCAAACACTCCCAGGCAGGTACAGCATGGGTTAGATTCAGAGTAAAGCTCCCTCAACGCTGTCCCATCAAACACTCCCAGGCAGGTAGAGCACGGGTTAGATACAGGGTAAAGCTCCTCAACACTGTCCCATCAAACACTCCCAGTGCAGGGACAGCACGAGTTAGATACAGAGTAAAGCTCCCTCTACACTGTCCCATCAAACACTCCCAGGGCAGGTACAGCACGTGTTAGATACAGAGTAAAGCTCCCTCTACACTGTCCCATCAAACACTCCCAGGGCAGGTACAGCACGGGTTAGATACAGAGTAAAGCTCCCTCTACACTGTCCCATCAAACACTCCCAGGGCAGGTACAGCACGGGTTAGATACAGAGTAAAGCTCCCTCTACACTGTCCCATCAAACACTCCCAGGCAGGTACAGCACGGGTTAGATACAGAGTAAAGCTCCCTCTACACTGTCCCATCAAACACTCCCAGGGCAGGTACAGCACGGGTTAGATACAGAGTAAAGCTCCCTCTACACTGTCCCATCAAACACTCCCAGGGCAGGTACAGCACAGGTTAGATACAGAGTAAAGCTCCCTCTACACTGTCCCATCAAACACTCCCAGGGCAGGTACAGCACGGTTAGATACAGAGTAAAGCTCCCTCTACACTGTCCCATCAAACACTCCCAGGGCAGGTACAGCACGGGTTAGATACAGAGTAAAGCTCCCTCTACACTGTCCCATCAAACACTCCCAGGCAGGTACAGCACGGGTTAGATACAGAGTAAAGCTCCCTCTACACTGTCCCATCAAACACTCCCAGGCAGGTACAGCATGGGTTAGATACAGAGTAAAGCTCCCTCTACACTGTCCCATCAAACACTCCCAGGGCAGGTACAGCACTGGTTAGATACAGAGTAAAGCTCCCTCTACACTGTCCCATCAAACACTCCCAGGGCAGGTACAGCACGGGTTAGATACAGGGTAAAGCTCCCTCTACACTGTCCCATCAAACACTCCCAGGGCAGGTACAGCATGGGTTAGATACAGAGTAAAGCTCCTCTACACTGTCCCATCAAACACTCCCAGGACAGGTAGAGCATGGGTTAGATACAGAGTAAAGCTCCCTCTGCACTGTCCCATCAAACACTCCCAGGGCAGTTACAGCATGGGTTAGATACAGAGTAAAGCTCCCTCTACGCTGTCCCATCAAACACTCCCAGGGCAGGTACAGCACAGGGTTAGATACAGAGTAAAGCTCCCTCTACACTGTCCCATCAAACACTCGCAGGGCAGGTACAGCACAGGTTAGATACAGAGTAAAGCTCCCTCAACACTATCCCATCAAACAGTCCCAGGTCAGGTACAGCACGGGTTAGATACAGGGTAAAGCTCCCTCTACACTGTCCCATCAAACACTCCCAGGGCAGGTACAGCACAGGTTAGATACAGAATAAAGCTCCCTCTACACTGTCCCATCAAACAATCGCAGGTCAGGTACAGCACGTGTTAGATGCAGGTAAAGCTCCCTCTACACTCCCATCAAACACTCCCAGGGCAGGTACAGCATGGGTAAGATACAGAGTAAAGCTCCTTCTACACTGTCCCATCAAACACTCCCAGGCCAGTTACAGCATGGGTTAGATACAGAGTAAATCTCCCTCTACGCTGTCCCATCAAACACTCCCAGGGCAGGTAGAGCACGGGTTAATATAGGGTAAAGCTCCCTCTACGCTGTCCCATCAAACACTCCCAGGACAGGTAGAGCATGGGTTCGATGCCGAGTAAATCTCCCTCTACACTGTCCCATCAAACACTCCCAGGGCAGGTACAGCATGGGTAAGATACAGAGTAAAGCTCCCTCTACACTGTCCCATCAAACACTCCCAGGGCAGGTACAGCATGGGTTAGATACAGAGTAAAGCTCCCTCTACACTGTCCCATCAAACACTCCCAGGGCAGGTACAGCACAGGTCAGATACAGAATAAAGCTCCTCTCACACTGTCCCATCAAACAATCGCAGGGCAGGTAGAGCACAGGTTAGATACAGAGTAAAGCTCCCTCAACACTGTCCCATCAAACACTCCCAGGTCAGGTACAGCTTGGGTTAGATACAGAGTAAAGCTCACTCTTCACTGTACCATCAAACACTCCGAGGACAGGTCGAGCATGGGTTAGATACAGGGTAGAGCTCCCTCTACACTGTCCCATCAAACACTCCCAGGGCAGTTACAGCATGGGTTAGATACAGAGTAAAGCTCCCTCTACACTGTCCCATCAAACACTCCCAGGGCAGGTACAGCACGGGTTAGATACAGAGTAAAGCTCCCTCTACACTGTCCCATCAAACACTCCCAGGCAGGTACAGCACGGGTTAGATACAGAGTAAAGCTCCCTCTACACTGTCCCATCAAACACTCCCAGGGCAGGTACAGCACAGGTTAGATACAGAGTAAAGCTCCCTCTACACTGTCCCATCAAACACTCCCAGGGCAGGTACAGCACAGGTTAGATACAGAGTAAAGCTCCCTCAACACTGTCCCATCAAACACTCCCAGGTCAGGTACAGCATGGGTTAGATACAGAGTAAAGCTCCCTCTTCACTGTCCCATCAAACACTCCCAGGGCAGGTACAGCACGGGTTAGATACAGAGTAAAGCTCCCTCTACACTGTCCCATCAAACACTCCCAGGCAGGTACAGCACGGGTTAGATACAGAGTAAAGCTCCCTCTACACTGTCCCATCAAACACTCCCAGGGCAGGTACAGCACAGGTTAGATACAGAGTAAAGCTCGCTCTACACTGTCCCATCAAACACTCCCAGGGCTGGTACAGCACGGGTTAGATACAGAGTAAAGTTCCCTCTACACTGTACCATCAAACACTCCCAGGGCAGGTACAGCACGGGTTAGATACAGGGTAAAGCTCCCTCTACACTGTCCCATCAAACACTTCCACTGCAGGTCCAGCACGGGTTAGATTCAGAGTAAAGCTCCCTCTCCACTATCCCATCAAACACTCCCAGCACAGGTACAGCATGGGTTAGATACAGTGTAAAGCTCCCTCTACACTGTCCCATCAAACACTCCCAAGGCAGGTACAGCATGGGTTAGATTCAGAGTAAAGCTCCCTCTACGCTGTCCCATCAAACACTCCCAGGGAGGTAGAGCACGGGTTACATACAGGGTAAAGCTTCCTCGACACTGTCCCATCAAACACTCCCAGGGCAGGTACAGCACGGGTTAGATACAGGGTAAAGCTCCCTCTACACTCCCATCAAACACTCCCAGGGCAGGTACAGCATGGGTTAGATACAGAGTAAAGCTCCATCTTCACTGTCCCATCAAACACTCCCAGGACAGGTAGAGCATGGGTTAGATACAGGGTAGAGCTCCCTCTGCACTGTCCCATCAAACACTCCCAGGGCAGTTACAGCATGGGTTAGGTACAGAGTAAAGCTCCCTCTACGCTGTTCCATCAAACACTCCCACGGCAGGTACAGCACAGGTTAGATACAGAATAAAGCTCCCTCTACACTGTCCCATCAAACAATCGCAGGGCAGGTACAGCACAGTTTAGATACAGAGTAAAGCTCCCTCAACACTATCCCATCAAACAGTCCCAGGTCAGGTACAGCACGGGTTAGATACAGCATAAAGCTCCCTCTACACTGTCACATCAAACACTCCCAGGGCAGGTACAGCACAGGTTAGATACAGAATAAAGCTCCCTCTACACTGTCCCATCAAACAATCGCAGGTCAGGTACAGCACGTGTTAGATGCAGGGTAAAGCTCCCTCTACACTCCCATCAAACACTCCCAGGGCAGGTACAGCATGGGTAAGATACAGAGTAAAGTTCCTTCTACACTGTCCCATCAAACACTCCCAGGCCAGTTACAGCATGGGTTAGGTACAGAGTAAATCTCCCTCTACGCTGTCCCATCAAACCCTCCCAGGGCAGGTAGAGCACGGGTTAAATATAGGGTAAAGCTCCCTCTACGCTGTCCCATCAAACACTCCCAGGACAGGTAGAGCATGGGTTCGATGCCGAGTAAATCTCCCTCTACACTGTCCCATCAAACACTCCCAGGGCAGGTACAGCATGGGTAAGATACAGAGTAAAGCTCCCTCTACACTGTCCCATCAAACACTCCCAGGGCAGGTACAGCATGGGTTAGATACAGAGTAAAGCTCCCTCTACACTGTCCCATCAAACACTCCCAGGGCAGGTACAGCACAGGTCAGATACAGAATAAAGCTCTCTCTACACTGTCCCATCAAACAATCGCAGGGCAGGTAGAGCACAGGTTAGATACAGAGTATAGCTCCCTCAACACTGTCCCATCAAACACTCCCAGGTCAGGTACAGCATGGGTTAGATACAGAGTAAAGCTCACTCTTCACTGTACCATCAAACACTCCGAGGACAGGTCGAGCATGGGTTAGATACAGGGTAGAGCTCCCTCTACACTGTCCCATCAAACACTCCCAGGGCAGTTACAGCATGGGTTAGATACAGAGTAAACCTCCCTCTACACTGTCCCATCAAACACTCCCAGGGCAGGTCCAGCACGGGTTAGATTCAGAGTAAAGCTCCCTCTACACTATCCCATCAAACACTCCCAGCACAGGTACAGCATGGGTTAGATACAGAGTAAAGCTCCCTCTACACTGTCCCATCAAACACTCCCAGGGCAGGTACAGCACAGGTTAGATACAGAATAAAGCTCCCTCTACACTGTCCCATCAAACAATCGCAGGGCAGGTAGAGCACAGGTTAGATACAGAGTATAGCTCCCTCAACACTGTCCCATCAAACACTCCCAGGTCAGGTACAGCATGGGTTAGATACAGAGTAAAGCTCACTCTTCACTGTCCCATCAAACACTCCCAGGGCAGGTACAGCACGGGTTAGATACAGAGTAAAGCTCCCTCTACACTGTCCCATCAAACACTCCCAGGCCAGGTACAGCACGGGTTAGATACAGAGTAAAGCTCCCTCTACGCTGTCCGATCAAACACTCCCAGGGCAGGTACAGCACAGGTCAGATACAGAGTATAGCTTGCCTCTACACTGTCCCATCAAACACTCCCAGGGCTGGTACAGCACGGGTTAGATACAGAGTAAAGCTCCCTCTACACTGTACCATCAAACACTCCCAGGGCAGGTACAGCACGGGTTAGATACAGGGTAAAGCTCCCTCTACACTGTCCCATCAAACACTCCACTGCAGGTCCAGCACGGGTTAGATACAGAGTAAAGCTCCCTCTCCACTGTCCCATCAAACACTCCCAGGCACAGGTACAGCATGGGTTAGATACAGAGTAAAGCTCCCTCTACACTGTCCCATCAAACACTCCCAAGGCAGGTACAGCATGGGTTAGATTCAGAGTAAAGCTCCCTCTACGCTGTCCCATCAAACACTCCCAGGGCAGGTAGAGCACGGGTTACATACAGGGTAAAGCTCCTCGACACTGTCCCATCAAACACTCCCAGTGCAGGGACAGCACGAGTTAGATACAGAGTAAAGCTCCCTCTACACTGTCCCATCAAACACTCCCAGGGCAGGTACAGCACGTGTTAGATACAGAGTAAAGCTCCCTCTACACTGTCCCATCAAACACTCCCAGGGCAGGTTCAGCACGGGTTAGATTCAGAGTAAAGCTCCCTCTACACTATCCCATCAAACACTCCCAGGGCAGGAACAGCACGGATTAGATACAGGTAAAGCTCCCTCTACACTGTCCCATCAAACACTCCCAGGACAGGTTCAGCACGGGTTAGATACAGAGTAAAGCTCCCTCTACACTGTCCCATCAAACACTCCCAGCACAGGTACAGCATGG
Organism: Squalus acanthias; assembly: GCA_030390025.1. NCBI lineage: Eukaryota > Metazoa > Chordata > Chondrichthyes > Squaliformes > Squalidae > Squalus > Squalus acanthias. The sequence goes on along the minus strand of JASTWF010000480.1, from coordinate 333,052 downwards.
GTTAGATACAGAGTAAAGCTCCCTCTACACTGTCCCATCAAACACTCCCAGGGCAGGTACAGCACAGGTTAGATACAGAGTAAAGCTCCCTCTACACTGTCCCATCAAACAATCGCAGGGCAGGTACAGCACAGGTTAGATACAGAGTAAAGCTCCCTCAACACTGTCCCATCAAACACTCCCAGGGCAGGTACAGCACGGGTTAGATACAGGGTGAAGCTCCCTCTCCACTGTCCCATCAAACACTCCCAGAGCAGGTCCAGCACGGGTTAGATTCAGAGTAAAGCTCCCTCTACACTATCCCATCAAACACTCCCAGCACAGGTACAGCATGGGTTAGATACAGATTAAAGCTCCCTCTACACTGTCCCATTAAACACTCCCAGGGCAGGTACAGCACTGGTTAGATGCAGAGTAAAGCTCCCTCAACACTGGCCCATCAAACACTCCCAGGGCAGGTACAGCACGGGTTAGATACAGGGTAAAGCTCCCTCTACACTCCCATCAAACACTCCCAGGGCAGGTACAGCATGGGTTAGATACAGAGTAAAGCTCCATCTTCACTGTCCCATCAAACACTCCCAGGACAGGTAGAGCATGGGTTAGATACAGGGTAGAGCTCCCTCTGCACTGTCCCATCAAACACTCCCAGGGCAGTTACAGCATGGGTTAGGTACAGAGTAAAGCTCCCTCTACGCTGTTCCATCAAACACTCCCACGGCAGGTACAGCACAGGTTAGATACAGAATAAAGCTCCCTCTACACTGTCCCATCAAACAATCGCAGGGCAGGTACAGCACAGTTTAGATACAGAGTAAAGCTCCCTCAACACTATCCCATCAAACAGTCCCAGGTCAGGTACAGCACGGGTTAGATACAGCATAAAGCTCCCTCTACACTGTCACATCAAACACTCCCAGGGCAGGTACAGCACAGGTTAGATACAGAATAAAGCTCCCTCTACACTGTCCCATCAAACAATCGCAGGTCAGGTACAGCACGTGTTAGATGCAGGGTAAAGCTCCCTCTACACTCCCATCAAACACTCCCAGGGCAGGTACAGCATGGGTAAGATACAGAGTAAAGTTCCTTCTACACTGTCCCATCAAACACTCCCAGGCCAGTTACAGCATGGGTTAGGTACAGAGTAAATCTCCCTCTACGCTGTCCCATCAAACACTCCCAGGGCAGGTAGAGCACGGGTTAAATATAGGGTAAAGCTCCCTCTACGCTGTCCCATCAAACACTCCCAGGACAGGTAGAGCATGGGTTCGATGCCGAGTAAATCTCCCTCTACACTGTCCCATCAAACACTCCCAGGGCAGGTACAGCATGGGTAAGATACAGAGTAAAGCTCCCTCTACACTGTCCCATCAAACACTCCCAGGGCAGGTACAGCATGGGTTAGATACAGAGTAAAGCTCCCTCTACACTGTCCCATCAAACACTCCCAGGGCAGGTACAGCACAGGTTAGATACAGAGTAAAGCTCCTCTACACTGTCCCATCAAACACTCCAGGGCAGGTACAGCACAGGTTAGATACAGAGTAAAGCTCCCTCTACACTGTCCCATCAAACACTCCCAGGGCAGGTACAGCATGGGTTAGATACAGAGTAAAGCTCCCTCTTCACTGTCCCATCAAACACTCCCAGGGCAGGTAGAGCACGGGTTAGATACAGGGTAAAGCTCCCTCTACACTGTCCCATCAAACACTCCCAGGGCAGTTACAGCATGGGTTAGATACAGAGTAAAGCTCCCTCTACACTGTCCCATCAAACACTCCCAGGGCAGGTACAGCACGGGTTAGATTCAGAGTAAAGCTCCCTCTACACTGTCCCATCAAACACTCCCAGGCAGGTACAGCATGGGTTAGATACAGAGTAAAGCTCCCTCTACACTGTCCCATCAAACACTCCCAGGGCAGGTACAGCACAGGTTAGATACAGAGTAAAGCTCCCTCTACACTGTCCCATCAAACAATCGCAGGGCAGGTAGAGCACAGGTTAGATACAGAGTATAGCTCCCTCAACACTGTCCCATCAAACACTCCCAGGTCAGGTACAGCATGGGTTAGATACAGAGTAAAGCTCACTCTTCACTGTACCATCAAACACTCCCAGGGCAGGTACAGCACGGGTTAGATACAGAGTAAACCTCCCTCTACACTGTCCCATCAAACACTCCCAGGCCAGGTACAGCACGGGTTAGATACAGAGTAAAGCTCCCTCTACGCTGTCCGATCAAACACTCCCAGGGCAGGTACAGCACAGGTCAGATACAGAGTATAGCTTGCTCTACACTGTCCCATCAAACACTCCCAGGGCTGGTACAGCACGGGTTAGATACAGAGTAAAGTTCCCTCTACACTGTACCATCAAACACTCCCAGGGCAGGTACAGCACGGGTTAGATACAGGGTAAAGCTCCCTCTACACTGTCCCATCAAACACTTCCACTGCAGGTCCAGCACGGGTTAGATTCAGAGTAAAGCTCCCTCTCCACTATCCCATCAAACACTCCCAGCACAGGTACAGCATGGGTTAGATACAGTGTAAAGCTCCCTCTACACTGTCCCATCAAACACTCCCAAGGCAGGTACAGCATGGGTTAGATTCAGAGTAAAGCTCCCTCTACGCTGTCCCATCAAACACTCCCAGGGAGGTAGAGCACGGGTTACATACAGGGTAAAGCTTCCTCGACACTGTCCCATCAAACACTCCCAGTGCAGGGACAGCACGAGTTAGATACAGAGTAAAGCTCCCTCTACACTGTCCCATCAAACACTCCCAGGGCAGGTACAGCACGTGTTAGATACAGAGTAAAGCTCCCTCCACACTGTCCCATCAAACACTCCCAGGGCAGGTTCAGCACGGGTTAGATTGAGAGTAAAGCTCCCTCTACACTATCCCATCAAACACTCCCAGGGCAGGAACAGCACGGATTAGATACAGGGTAAAGCTCCCTCTACACTGTCCCATCAAACACTTCCACTGCAGGTCCAGCACGGGTTAGATTCAGAGTAAAGCTCCCTCTACACTATCCCATCAAACACTCCCAGCACAGGTACAGCATGGGTTAGATACAGAGTAAAGCTCCCTCTACACTGTCCCATCAAACACTCCCAGGGCAGGTACAGCACAGGTTAGATACAGAGTAAAGCTCCCTCTACACTGTCCCATCAAACAATCGCAGGGCAGGTATAGCACAGGTTAGATGCAGAGTAAAGCTCCCTCAACACTGTCCCATCAAACACTCCCAGGGCAGGTACAGCACGGGTTAGATACAGGGTGAAGCTCCCTCTCCACTGTCCCATCAAACACTCCCAGAGCAGGTCCAGCACGGGTTAGATTCAGAGTAAAGCTCCCTCTACACTATCCCATCAAACACTCCCAGCACAGGTACAGCATGGGTTAGATACAGATTAAAGCTCCCTCTACACTGTCCCATTAAACACTCCCAGGGCAGGTACAGCACTGGTTAGATGCAGAGTAAAGCTCCCTCAACACTGGCCCATCAAACACTCCCAGGGCAGGTACAGCACGGGTTAGATACAGGGTAAAGCTCCCTCTACACTCCCATCAAACACTCCCAGGGCAGGTACAGCATGGGTTAGATACAGAGTAAAGCTCCATCTTCACTGTCCCATCAAACACTCCCAGGACAGGTAGAGCATGGGTTAGATACAGGGTAGAGCTCCCTCTGCACTGTCCCATCAAACACTCCCAGGGCAGTTACAGCATGGGTTAGGTACAGAGTAAAGCTCCCTCTACGCTGTTCCATCAAACACTCCCACGGCAGGTACAGCACAGGTTAGATACAGAATAAAGCTCCCTCTACACTGTCCCATCAAACAATCGCAGGGCAGGTACAGCACAGTTTAGATACAGAGTAAAGCTCCCTCAACACTATCCCATCAAACAGTCCCAGGTCAGGTACAGCACGGGTTAGATACAGCATAAAGCTCCCTCTACACTGTCACATCAAACACTCCCAGGGCAGGTACAGCACAGGTTAGATACAGAATAAAGCTCCCTCTACACTGTCCCATCAAACAATCGCAGGTCAGGTACAGCACGTGTTAGATGCAGGGTAAAGCTCCCTCTACACTCCCATCAAACACTCCCAGGGCAGGTACAGCATGGGTAAGATACAGAGTAAAGTTCCTTCTACACTGTCCCATCAAACACTCCCAGGCCAGTTACAGCATGGGTTAGGTACAGAGTAAATCTCCCTCTACGCTGTCCCATCAAACCCTCCCAGGGCAGGTAGAGCACGGGTTAAATATAGGGTAAAGCTCCCTCTACGCTGTCCCATCAAACACTCCCAGGACAGGTAGAGCATGGGTTCGATGCCGAGTAAATCTCCCTCTACACTGTCCCATCAAACACTCCCAGGGCAGGTACAGCATGGGTAAGATACAGAGTAAAGCTCCCTCTACACTGTCCCATCAAACACTCCCAGGGCAGGTACAGCATGGGTTAGATACAGAGTAAAGCTCCCTCTACACTGTCCCATCAAACACTCCCAGGGCAGGTACAGCACAGGTCAGATACAGAATAAAGCTCTCTCTACACTGTCCCATCAAACAATCGCAGGGCAGGTAGAGCACAGGTTAGATACAGAGTATAGCTCCCTCAACACTGTCCCATCAAACACTCCCAGGTCAGGTACAGCATGGGTTAGATACAGAGTAAAGCTCACTCTTCACTGTACCATCAAACACTCCGAGGACAGGTCGAGCATGGGTTAGATACAGGGTAGAGCTCCCTCTACACTGTCCCATCAAACACTCCCAGGGCAGTTACAGCATGGGTTAGATACAGAGTAAACCTCCCTCTACACTGTCCCATCAAACACTCCCAGGGCAGGTCCAGCACGGGTTAGATTCAGAGTAAAGCTCCCTCTACACTATCCCATCAAACACTCCCAGCACAGGTACAGCATGGGTTAGATACAGAGTAAAGCTCCCTCTACACTGTCCCATCAAACACTCCCAGGGCAGGTACAGCACAGGTTAGATACAGAATAAAGCTCCCTCTACACTGTCCCATCAAACAATCGCAGGGCAGGTAGAGCACAGGTTAGATACAGAGTATAGCTCCCTCAACATTGTCCCATCAAACACTCCCAGGTCAGGTTCAGCATGGGTTAGATACAGAGTAAAGCTCACTCTTCACTGTACCATCAAACACTCCCAGGGCAGGTACAGCACGGGTTAGATACAGAGTAAACCTCCCTCTACACTGTCCCATCAAACACTCCCAGGCCAGGTACAGCACGGGTTAGATACAGAGTAAAGCTCCCTCTACGCTGTCCGATCAAACACTCCCAGGGCAGGTACAGCACAGGTCAGATACAGAGTATAGCTTGCTCTACACTGTCCCATCAAACACTCCCAGGGCTGGTACAGCACGGGTTAGATACAGAGTAAAGTTCCCTCTACACTGTACCATCAAACACTCCCAGGGCAGGTACAGCACGGGTTAGATACAGGGTAAAGCTCCCTCTACACTGTCCCATCAAACACTTCCACTGCAGGTCCAGCACGGGTTAGATTCAGAGTAAAGCTCCCTCTACACTATCCCATCAAACACTCCCAGCACAGGTACAGCATGGGTTAGATACAGAGTAAAGCTCCCTCTACACTGTCCCATCAAACACTCCCAAGGCAGGTACAGCATGGGTTAGATTCAGAGTAAAGCTCCCTCTACGCTGTCCCATCAAACACTCCCAGGGAGGTAGAGCACGGGTTAGATACAGGGTAAAGCTTCCTCGACACTGTCCCATCAAACACTCCCAGTGCAGGGACAGCACGAGTTAGATACAGAGTAAAGCTCCCTCTACACTGTCCCATCAAACACTCCCAGGGCAGGTACAGCACGTGTTAGATACAGAGTAAAGCTCCCTCTACACTGTCCCATCAAACACTCCCAGGGCAGGTTCAGCACGGGTTAGATTGAGAGTAAAGCTCCCTCTACACTATCCCATCAAACACTCCCAGGGCAGGAACAGCACGGATTAGATACAGGGTAAAGCTCCCTCTACACTGTCCCATCAAACACTTCCACTGCAGGTCCAGCACGGGTTAGATTCAGAGTAAAGCTCCCTCTACACTATCCCATCAAACACTCCCAGCACAGGTACAGCATGGGTTAGATACAGAGTAAAGCTCCCTCTACACTGTCCCATCAAACACTCCCAGGGCAGGTACAGCACAGGTTAGATACAGAGTAAAGCTCCCTCTACACTGTCCCATCAAACAATCGCAGGGCAGGTATAGCACAGGTTAGATGCAGAGTAAAGCTCCCTCAACACTGTCCCATCAAACACTCCCAGGGCAGGTACAGCACGGGTTAGATACAGGGTGAAGCTCCCTCTCCACTGTCCCATCAAACACTCCCAGAGCAGGTCCAGCACGGGTTAGATTCAGAGTAAAGCTCCCTCTACACTATCCCATCAAACACTCCCAGCACAGGTACAGCATGGGTTAGATACAGATTAAAGCTCCCTCTACACTGTCCCATTAAACACTATTGAGAGGTCGCACAACACCAGGTTATAGTCCAACAGTTTTATTTGAAATCACAAGCTTTCGGAACTATCGCTCCTTCCTCAGGTGAAGTAAATTGGATACAGAATCGTCAGAGCATATATAGATGGAAAAAAAAGCATGTGTACTTTACAATTGCAGACCAATAAATTAAATCATCCTGACTATCTGCCGAGGTGTGATAAAGTTAATTAAGTCAGCCAGGAAGGTACCACATCAAAAGACATAGCAAGATACAACTGAGACAATGAGGTGAAGTCGCAGGGGTTCTAACGTGTCAAAAGCTGCCGTCTGTATGTAAAACGAAAAGCTTTAAAAAAAAAAAATTTACTTTTTTACTGGGAAAATTTTTACTTTTTTACTGGGAATCACATCTGTGAACAAGCTAACGATGACTCGAGTCCGGATCACGTCATGTATCGTGACATAAACCCAAGATCCCGATTGAGACCGTCTTCATGAGTGCAGAACTTGGCTATCAGTTTCTGCTCGATGATTTTGCGTTGTCGTGTGTTTCTAAGGTTGCCTTGGAGAACGCTTACCCGCAGATCCGAGGCTGAATGTCCTTGACTGCTGAAGTGTTCCCCGACTGGGAGGTAACAATCCTGCCTGGCGATTGTTGCGCGGTGCTCGTTCATACGTTGTCTCAGTGTCTGCATGGTCTCGCCGATGTACCATGCCGCGGTGCATTCTTTCCTGCAACGTATGAGGTAGACAACGTTGGCCGAGTCACATGAGTATGTACCATGTACCTGGTGGGTAGTGTCCTCACGTGTGATGGTGGTATCTGTGTTGATGATCTGGCATGTCTTGCAGAGTTTGCCATGGCAGGGTTGTGTGGTGTCGTGGTCGCAGCGACCACGACACCACACAACCCTGCCATGGCAAACTCTGCAAGACATGCCAGATCATCAACACAGATACCACCATCACACGTGAGGACACTACCCACCAGGTACATGGTACATACTCATGTGACTCGGCCAACGTTGTCTACCTCATACGTTGCAGGAAAGAATGCACCGCGGCATGGTACATCGGCGAGACCATGCAGACACTGAGACAACGTATGAACGAGCACCGCGCAACAATCGCCAGGCAGGATTGTTACCTCCCAGTCGGGGAACACTTCAGCAGTCAAGGACATTCAGCCTCGGATCTGCGGGTAAGCGTTCTCCAAGGCAACCTTAGAAACACACGACAACGCAAAATCATCGAGCAGAAACTGATAGCCAAGTTCTGCACTCATGAAGACGGTCTCAATCGGGATCTTGGGTTTATGTCACGATACATGACGTGATCCGGACTCGAGTCATCGTTAGCTTGTTCACAGATGTGATTCCCAGTAAAAAAGTAAAAATTTTCCCAGTAAAAAAGTAAATTTTTTTTTTTTAAAGCTTTTCGTTTTACATACAGACGGCAGCTTTTGACACGTTAGAACCCCTGCGGCTTCACCTCATTGTCTCAGTTGTATCTTGCTATGTCTTTTGATGTGGTACCTTCCTGGCTGACTTAATTAACTTTATCACACCTCGGCAGATAGTCAGGATGATTTAATTTATTGGTCTGCAATTGTAAAGTACACATGCTTTTTTTTCCATCTATATATGCTCTGACGATTCTGTATCCAATTTACTTCACCTGAGGAAGGAGCGATAGTTCCGAAAGCTTGTGATTTCAAATAAAACTGTTGGACTATAACCTGGTGTTGTGCGACCTCTCAATTTTGTCCACCCCAGTCCAACACCGGCATCTCCGCATCATGACCATTAAACACTCCCAGGGCAGGTACAGCACTGGTTAGATGCAGAGTAAAGCTCCCTCAACACTGGCCCATCAAACACTCCCAGGGCAGGTACAGCACGGGTTAGATACAGGGTAAAGCTCCCCCTACACTGTCCCATCAAACACTCACAGGGCAGGTACAGCATGGGTTGGATACAGAGTAATGCTCCCTCTACACTGTCCCATCAAACACTCCCAGGGCAAGTAGAGCACGGGTTAGATAGCGGGTAAAGCTCCCTCTACACTGTCCCATCAAACACTCCCATGGCAGGTACAGCATGGGTTAGATACAGAATAAAGCTCCCTCTACACTGTCCCATCAAACACTCCCATGGCAGGTACAGCATGGGTTCGATACAGAGTAAAGCTCCCTCTACACTGTCCCATCAAACACTCCCAGGGCAGGTAGAGCACGTGTTAGATACAGGGTCTAGCTCCCTCTGCACTGTCCCATCAAACACTCCCAGGACAAAAATGAGAAGTCGCACAACACCAGGTTATAGTCCAACAGTTTTATTTAAAATTACGAGCTTTCGGAGCTCCGCTCCTTCGTCAGGTAAAGGTACAATGAGGGAATCGATTACACAGTATATATACACAGAGAACAATGTGTCTGCAGAGATACAATCTGTTAGGGAGGCATTACATCAAAGACACATCAGAGTACAGCTGAGACAATGAGGTGGGTCACAGGGGGTCCAACGTGTCAAATGCTGCCGTCTGCAGTTAGGCTTTAACTTTTTTTTTAAAACTGGAAAAACAGACAACAATGTCGAGTCACGTTCTGTAGCGTGACATGAACCCGAGATCCCTGTTGAGGCCGTCCTCATGGGTGCTGAACTTGGCTATCAGTTTCTGCTCGATGATTTTGCGTTGTCGTGTGTCTCGAAGGCCACCTTGGAGAACGCTAACCCGCAGATCCGAGGCTGAATGTCCTTGACTGCTGAAGTGTTCCCCGACTGGGAGGTAACAATCCTGCCTGGCGATTGTTGCGCGGTATCCGTCATACGTTGTCTCAGTGTCTGCATGGTCTCGCCGATGTACCATGCCGCGGTGCATTCTTTCCTGCAACGTATGAGGTAGACAACGTTGGCCGAGTCACATGAGTGTGTACCATGTACCTGGTGGGTAGTGTCCTCACGTGTGATGATGGTATCTGTGTTGATGATCTGGCATGTCTTGCAGAGGTTGCCGTGGCAGGGTTGTGTGGTGTCGTGGTCGCTGTTCTCCTGACAGCTGGGTAATTTGCTGCGAGTGATGGTACTTTTGAGGTTAGGCGGCTGCTTGAAGGTGAGTAGTGGAGGTGTGGCCTTAGCAAGGTGTTCGTCATCATCGATGACATGTTGAAGGCTGCGAAGAACATGGCATAGTTTCTCCGCTCCGGGGAAGTACTGGATGATGTAGGGTACTCTGTTGGTTGTGTCCCGTGTTTGCCTTCTGAGGAGGTCTATGTGATTTTTTGCTGTGGCCCGTCGGACAGGTAGAGCATTGGTTAGATACAGAGTAAAGCTCCCTCTACACTGTCCCATCAAACACTCCCAGGGCAGGTAGAGCATGGGTTAGATACAGAATAAAGCTCCCTCTACACTGTCCCATCAAAAATTCCCAGGGCTGGTACAGCACGGGTTAGATACAGAGTACCATGTGTGTGGGAAGTGTATCCAGCTGCAGCTACTGATGGACCGCATTGCGGATGGATGCATATTGGAGCATTCGCGACGCTGAGGATGTCGTGGATAGCACGTTTAGAGAGTTGGTCACACCGCAGGTAAAGGGTGTACAGGCAGGAAGTGAATGGGTGATCACCAGGCAGAGTAAGAGGTGCAGGCAGGTAGTGCAGGGGTCCCCTGTGGCCATCCCCCTCTCAAACAGATATACCACTTTGGATGCTGTTGGGGGGGATGACTTATCAGGGGAAGGCAGCAGCAGCCAACTTCCTGGCACCATGGGTGGCTCTGCTGCACAGACTGGGAGGAAAAAGTGTGGAAGAGCTATAGTGATAGGGTATTCAATTGTAAGGGGAATAGATAGGCGTTTCTGCGGCCGCAATCGAGACTCCAGGATGGTGTGTTGCCTCCCTGGTGCAAGGGTCAGGACGTCTCAGAGCGGCTACAGAACATTCTGGAGGGGGAGGGTGAACAGCCAGTTGTCGTGGTGCACATAGGCATCAACGATATAGGTAAAAAGCGGGATAAGGTCCTAAAAGCAGAATATAGGGAGTTAGGAGGTAAATTAAAAAATAGGACCTCAAAGGTAGTAATCTCAGGATTGCTACCAGTGCCACGTGCTAGTCAGAGTAGAAATAGGAGGATATTTCAAATGAATACGTGGCTAGAGGAATGGTGCAAGGGGGAGGGATTAAAATTCCTTGGACATTGGAACCGGTTCTGGGGGAGGTGGGACCAGTACAAACGGGACGGTCTGCACCTGGGCAGGGCCGGGACCGATGTCCTAGGGGGAGTGTTTGCTAGTGCTGTTGGGGAGGGTTTAAACTAAAGTGGCAGAGGGTTGGGAACCTGAGCAGGGAGACAGAGGAAAGGGAAACAAGGATAAAAGCAAAAGACAGGAAGGAGAAAAACAAAAGTAGAAGGCAAAGAACTCAACGGTTTAAATCAAACATGGTCACAGTAAATAATAATTCATTTAGGTCTGAGAGCATTAAAAAAACAAGCCTGAAGGCTTTGTGTCTTAATGCAAGGAGCATTCGAAACAAGGTGGATGAATTAGCTGCGCAAATAGAGGTAAATGAATACGATTTGATTGGGATTACAGAAACATGGCTCCAGGGTGGCCAAGGCTGGGAACTCAACATCCAGGGGTATTCAATATTTAGGAAAGATAGGCAAAAAGAAAGGGAGGTGGGGTAGCATTGCTGGTTAAAGAGGGGATTAACACAATTGAAAGGAAGGATATTAGCTCTGATGATGCGGAATCTGTATGGGTAGAACTGAGAAATAACAAGAGGCAGAAAACGTTAGTGGGAGTGGTATATAGACCTCCAAACAGTAATACGGAGGTTGGGGATGGCATTAAAAGGGAAATTAGAGAAGCATGCAGTAAGGGCACAGCAGTCATCATGGGTGACTTTAATTTACATATAAATTGGGCTAACCAAATTAGTAAAAATACTGTGGAGGAGGAATTCCTGGAATGTTTACGGGATGGTTTTCTGGAACAATATGTCGAGGAACCAACCAGAGATCAGGCCATCTTAGACTGGGTATTATGTAACGAGAAAGGATTAATTAGCAATCTTGTTGTACGAGGCCCCTTGGGTCAGAGTGATCATAATATGATAGAATTCTTCACTAGGATGGAGAGTGAAGTAGTTGAATCAGAGACTAGGGTCCTGAATTTAAATAAAGGAAACTACGATGGTATGAGGTGCGAATTGGGTAGGATTGATTGGGGAATGTCACTCAAAGGGTTGACGGTGGATAGGCAATGGCAAACATTCAAAGACTGCATGGATGAACTACAGAATTTGTTCATCCCAGTGTGGCATAAGATTAAAACAAAAAGGGTGACTCAACCGTGGCTAACAAGGGAAATTAGGGATAGCATAAGATCCAAGGAGAGGGCATATAAATTGGCCAGAAAAAGCGGTAACCCTGAGGATTGGGAGCAGTTTAGGATTCAACAAAGGAGGACAAAGGGATTAATTAAGAAGGGGAAAATAGAATATGAAAGTAAGCTTGCTGGGAACATAAAAACTGACTGTAAGAGCTTTTATAGATATGTGAAGAGAAAAATATTAGTGAAATCAAGTGTAGGTCCCTTGCAGTCAGAAGCGGGGCAAGTTATAATGGGGAACAAAGAAATGGCATACCAATTAAATGCATATTTTGGTTCTGTCTTCACAAAGGAGGACACAAATAACCTCCCAGAGATGCTGGAGAACATACGGTCTGATGAAAGGGAGGAACTAAAAGAAATCAGTATTTGCAGGGAAATGGTGTTAGGGAAATTGACGGGATTGAAGGCTGATAAATCCCCAGGGCCTGATAATCTACATCCTAGGGTACTTAAGGAAGTGTCCCTAGAAATAGTAGAGGCATTGCTGATCATCTTCCAACATTCGATGGAATCTGGAACTGTACCCATGGATTGGAGGGTAGCTAATGTTACCCCACTATTTAAAAAGGGTGGTAGAGAGAAAGCGGGGAATTACAGACCGGTAAGCCTGACATCGGTAGAGGGGAAAATGCTAGAGTCCATTATAAAGGATGTAATAGCTGAGCACTTGAAAAACAGTGACAGGATCGGACAAAGTCAACATGGATTTACAAAAGGTAAATCGTGCTTGACTAATCTACTGGAATTTTTTGAGGATGTAACTGGGAAAATAGATAAGGGCGAACCAGTAGATGTGGTGTATTTGGACTTTCAAAAGGCTTTCGATAAGGTCCCGCATAAGAGATTAGCGTGTAAAGTTAAGGCACATGGATAGAGAACTGGTTGGCGGACAGAAAGCAAAGAGTAGGAATTAATGGGTCTTTTTCCAAGTGGCAAGCAGTGACTAGTGGGGTACCGCAGGGATCGGTCCTTGGACCCGAGCTATTCACAATATACATTAATGATCTAGATAAGGGAACTAAATGTAATATCTCCAAGTTTGCAGATGACACAAAGCTGGGTGGGAGTGTGTGCTGCGAGGAGGGTACCGAGAAACTCCAGAATGATTTGGACAGGTTGGGTGAGTGGGCAGAAGCGTGGCAGATGCAATATAACGTGGATAAATGCGAGATTATCCACTTTGGTGTCAAAAACAGAAAGGCAGACTATTATCTGAATGGCAATAGATTGGGAGAAGGGGAAGTGCAACGAGACCTGGGTGTCCTTGTGCACCAGTCGCTGAAGGTAAGCATGCAGGTGCAGCAGGTGGTGAAGAAGGCAAATGGTATGTTGGCCTTGATAGCGAAAGGGTTTGAGTATAGGAACAGGGATGTCCTGCTGCAGTTGTACAGGGCCTTGGTGAGACCACACCTTGAGTATTGTGTGCAGTTTTGGTCGCCTTATCTGAGGAAGGATGTTCTTGCCATGGAAGGAGTTCAGCGAAGATTCACAAGGCTGATACCTGGGATGGCAGGAATGACATATGAGGAGAGATTGGGTCGATTGGACTTATACTCGCTGGAGTATAGAAGAATGAGAGGGGATCTCATCGAAACATATAAAATTCTGACAGGTCTGGACAAACTAGATGCAGGAAGAATGTTCCCGATGGTCGGAGAGTCCAGAACCAGGGATCATAATCTAAGGATAAGGGGTAAGCCATTTCGGACAGAAATGAGGAAGAATTTCTTCACCCAGAGAGTGGTGAACCTGTGGAATTCTCTACCACAGAAGGTAGTTGAGGCCAAGTCATTAAATATATTCAAGAATGAGTTAGATATATTTCTTAAAGCTAAAGGTATCAAGGGATATGGGGAGAAGGCAGGTACAGGGTACTGAGTTTGGATGATCAGCCATGATCTCATTGAATGGCGGAGCAGGCTCGAGGGGCCGAATGGCCTACTCCTGCTCCTATCTTCTATGTTCTATGTTTATGTAAAGCTCCCTCTACACTGTCCCATCAAACACTCCCAGGGCAGGTACAGCACGGGTTAGATACAGAGTAAAGCCCCCTCTGCTCTGTCCCATCAAACACTCCCAGGGCAGGTACAGCACGGGTTAGATACAGAGTAAAGCTCCCTCTACACAGTCCCATCAAACACACCCAGGGCAGGTACAGCACGGGTTAGATACAGAGTAAAGCTCCCTCTACACTGTCCCATCAAACACTCCCAGGGCAGGTACAGCACGGGTTAGATACAGAATAAAGCTCCCTCTACACTGTCCCATCAAACACTCCCAGGGCAGGTACAGCACGGGTTAGATACAGATTTCTGGGAATGCTGTCATAAGTCTTGAAGAAAATTCTGAGAATTACTGGGATACAACTTGGTCTTTGACGAATGAAGTCAATGGAACCGAATATTGGGCTGGGCGTATAACGGGTGGCAGGTGCGATACCGCCCGGTTAACACACCCGCCCAAGTGGAGTTTCTACCTGAATGTGTCCTTTCTTGAAACACGGTTCAAAAATTTGAAGTCATGATTTTGACTTAAAGAAAGGAAGAGTTGCCTATATGTGGTGTTTATCCCGTTTCTCCAATGTCTCAAAGTGCTTTACGTGCCAAGAATCACTTGAGGTGGAGTCACTGTGTAGGTGAAGGGGTCAGCCATTTTGTGCACAGCAAGATCCCACAAACAGCAATAAGCTGAATGCCTAATATGTGTGGTTTTTTTATGGTGTTGGTTAAAGTGTAGGCTGACTAGGTCACGGGAAAATCCCGAGTTCCGGTTTGAACTTTCAGCAGTGGTGGAACACGGGCGAGAGTGAATCAGCCGCCCAATCTACAGCCCTTCCTTTCCTTTTTCACCAGGTGTGTATAACGGGCGGCCAATCCGCTACCGCCAGGAGTTTAAAACAGCCTTCCTATTCTTTAAATAGAGCCATGGGAATCCTTAACATTACCTAAGCTGGCAGAAGATGCCTTGATCCAAAGTCTTATCTAAAAACAAGCCTCTCAGACAGTGCTGCACTGGACTGTCAATTTAAACCATGTGTTCAAGTAGTGGAGTGGTGCTTGAATCCACAGCCTTCATGGTTTGTCAAAGGAGCCAAGCATTAACTCAGCTTGGCATGCCTCTTAAAATGTAATCCTTCCCGTCAAATAAATTATTCACCAATTAAAGTCATCAGCTGAACAAATAATGCAACCGCTCCCTCCGCG
Organism: Squalus acanthias; assembly: GCA_030390025.1. NCBI lineage: Eukaryota > Metazoa > Chordata > Chondrichthyes > Squaliformes > Squalidae > Squalus > Squalus acanthias. Next base: position 317,938 of record JASTWF010000480.1, on the reverse strand, counting down.
ACACCCTGGTCCACTCTCTATCGCCCCCAACACCCCTTCCCCTTCGCCCGGCACCTTCCCGTGCAAGCGCAGGAGATGTAACACATGCCCTTATAACTCCCCCCTTCCCACTGTCCAGGACCCCAAACACCCCTTCCAGGTGAAACAGTGATTTACTTGTACTTCTTGCAATTTAGTATACTGTATTCGCTGCTCACGATGTGGTCTCTTCTACATTGGGGAGACCAAACGCAGATTGGGTGACCGCTTTGCGGAACACCTCCGTTCAGTCCGTATGGGGGACCCCGAGCTTCCAGTCGCCTGTCACTTTAATTCTCCCATCAGACCTCACCGTCCTCGGCCTCTTGCATTGTTCCACTGAAGCCCAGCGTAAGCTCGAGGAACAGCACCTCATCTTTCGATTAGGCACTTTACAGCCTTCTGGACTCAGCATAGAGTTCAACAATTTCAGACTATAACCTCAGCCCCTATCATATATAGATTTTTTATCCACACTTTTTGTTTGTGTCTTTTCTTCTCTCCCACATGGCAGCTGTCTTTCATTCTGCCAGCACAATTTACAATTAATCTAGAGCCATCCTTTGTTTCTTAACCTGTCCCATTACCATCTCCTTTTGCCTTGAATATCTCTTAATGTCTCTTAATCTCTCCTGCCTTCTATCCTATCACAGACCTTCCCTTTTATTCTTTCATCCCCTCCCCCCTTTCCCAGCCCCTACACTTGCTTAAAAATCTGTTCCATTTCCTGCTTTTTTCCAGTTCTGACGAAAGGTCATCGACCTGAAACATTAACTCTGTTTCTCTCTTCACAGATGCTGCCGGACCTGCTGAGTATCTCCAGCATTTTCTGTTTTTATTTCAGATTTCCACATCTGCAGTATTTTCTTTTTGTAAATAATGCGAGCAACTTGACCTCATCCTGTTAAGAAAGAGGAAGCAAAATAAAATTGGAGGCACGCATTAAGAATCTCTAAACTTCAGAACATAATTCCAATGAAAGATTCAATAGACATCTGATCTTCCAGAAGCTTGCTATTAGTAGTAATGGCCCAGAAATTAAACACTGAGCGTTCCTGCGGGGGTAAGGCTTCCCCGCGATATCTCACTGCACGCCTACCTTTTTCCTCCGGGCCCACACGAACTTTAGTTTCAAGGCTGCAGCTGTGCAGTGCTTGCGTGACCCAGAGACGCAGTTAGTTTGTACGAGCTCTGGGATCACGTGATTCAGTTAGAGCCAATGGCAGCACACCATCTTTTATTCATAGTTTTAACAGCAAGGCTGTCAAAGCTATGAATCTTACACCCCCCCAAAAGAACAGCTAAACCTCAATTAAATTTTTTTTAAAAGCCATCACATTAATAAAATAAGTATAGTTAAATAAATTAACCACTTTAAACAAAAAATTACATTTTTGAAAAAATTTAAAATCTTTTAAAAAGTTATAAAAATAAACTTACCTTTCTTTAAAGTCTCTAAAAAAGATAAACCTGTTGAGAAAAATTTAAAATAATACTTAATTAACTACTTACCTTGTTAAAAGAGGGTCTTACGCCTCCTTTCTTTATGTGTAAAATCTTCCATGCTTACCTGCGCGTTCAAAGCACTAAGTGCACTGCGTGCGCGCAGCCTGTAGCGCGCACGTGGTTCACTTAGGAACCGCCCCCTTTTGAGTTCACGAAGTGCCGGTTTCCCGCGCATGCGCAGTGCATGCTGGAAACCGGCAATTGGAGACCTAAAACGCGAGAGTACACAGTGCGTACTCTCGCGTATTAGGTCTAATTTTCGGGCCATTATGTTACGGGCCTATTATGAGCATGTAGCACTTTCCAATAAGTCACCAGCCGTTTGTGTGATTGGGACAAAGCAAAATACCTTGTGGATCTTATTTCTATGTGCAATGGTATCTGGGTGGAGATCAAGAGCAGCTCAAGGTATTTTACACTGTCGGGTGTGCTGCTACATCCCAAACCATGCTGGGTAGGCTTTGATTGTGACCAGACTCCTGGCCCTAACAGGTGGAATATGCAGAAGTGGCAGTAGAGAGAGCAGATTCCTCTTATGGTAAGAGTCAGTATGACAGAGAAAGTAGGAAGTTTGCGCCAACCATGAACAGATCCTGAGCTGGTGCAGTCTGTTTTCTGTTTGATCTCACTTGTTCACTTAGCAAATCTAACCCTGGAGAATTTGCAGTGCGCTGTTGACATTGTTGTGGCAGTTAGTTGTACCAAACATTTTGTAATTGAATTGAACACATCTTAATGGCTCAAGTATTTTAGACCTCTACCTAAATAGTGGCCGAGCAAGGGAATACTTAGTGTGGATAAGTGTTTGGAATAATCTGCTGGGCAAGGTATTAGGGACGTCCAAAAAGCAGTAGGATGGTTAAAAATGAGGGTGTTGAACTTTGATGGGGTGAACAGCCTTTACCCCGTCCTTGACTTTACATTGTTATGAATCTGTAAAAGGTACATGATCATTGATCTCATGGCTCTGGGACATTGGGCAAACAATTGAAGGGATTTCAACCAGGGCCTGACATTCTCACAAAATGATACTAGTGTTGTGCCAGAACCTGTCCCGGCAGCCTGTGTCCCAGCGGCCATTTTCTCACCTGAATAAGAAGTTCAATCGGCCAACAGTACTACAGCAATCTGCAACTTTTTGAATTTCCCTTGTATCCCGCAAGTGCTGAAAACCCAGGCTAGCCCACAACCCTTTCGTTCCAAGGCAATATTCATCCGTTCTCGTGGGGCTCAGTCAAGCCGAAACTTGGCAGTTCCAATAAAAGAAACTAAACGTTCAGTTAATGTTTGAGTTCTGTCATCTGTAACCAAAACTGCTGTTTCTGGCTTGTTGATAGGCTATTTGAGGGGGGACAGATAATAGGGGCATGTCCTATTATGTTGTCACCCAACTCATGCCCTGCTCAATACCTGGAATATCTTGGAAGCTGCAGTCATACAAAGTCTGCAAGGAAATTTTCCAGTCGTGTAAAGAAGGATTGAATGATAAATTCATGGTGGAGAGTAGGAGTGTTTGTGTATGAATTATTATCATTCTATACGGTACACAACTTATTTCATGAATGTTTTCGTATTGCTATATTTGCCTTTCTTTTTCCTTTATCGTTTTATTTATTTTAATTTTATATTTGTTCTACGTGAGAACAACCAGAGGTTTCTGTTTTTTTGGTGATTTAACAACTGTAATGAGGTCAGACGTCTGATGAGATTGACCCTGGTGGTAGTGGGCCAAGCACAGGAAGACTTGGAGAAACTGTTCTGCAACACTAGCAATGGGCAAGGGGAGTCCGCACAGACCAAAGTGAAGTGGACCAGTCCTGGTTCAGCAAGTCAATGCAAACTGTGTTTGTACCTCATCCAAAGAGCCTTGTAATCTGGAGACATAGAAATGGAGGATTGAGAAAGGCCATTCGGCCCATTTCATCACCCCAATCCTATCTCAAGACTTAGTCTGAGTATTTTCCTAACCCACATCTCTCCCTTTTTTTGACCAGATTGTTGAGGCTGCCACGAAACACGAATGGAGGCTGAATCCATATGTGGAAAACAAGAAACTTTTATTCACTGCATGGCACACAAAATGGCTGAGTCCAAAACTCCCAGAATTCTCTGGGTAAAACCTGAGGCCCCGCCCCCCTTCTGCCTTAAAGGTAAGGTGCCTTAAAGGGGAAGGTGCTGGAAATTTGTCCACAGACGGAAGAGTGGATTATGCCCGTTTTAGGTGGCGATCCGCCACAAGATTCCCTTTTGAAAGCTTTAGGAGAGTCAATAGTCACTGTCTTAGCTGGCAGTAGACTCGACAAGGTGATGCATGTAAACCTGAAGGCATTATTCTCTATGCTAAATTAGGTTGAAAGCATCCTTAGCTTACAATGCTGTTTTTAAGAAATTCCCAGTCTTGCCAACGTGAGTGATTTTGTTAATAATTTACTGATTTTGCACTAAGTTTTTTAGATCTGTGCAATTCACAGGGATAGAGGGCAGAGAGTGTGAGAGTGAAATACTCTAAGCCATAGTACAATAACAGAATTGCCAGTATTGGCAACCCTAGTCCTGTTATCCTGGATCTCTTCAAAATTTGAGTCTACATCTCAACGGACGATGCCCCTGATTTTAGTAAAAGCGCCAATTGTATCCCCATTTAACAGGTTTCTCTCTGATGAGAACAGATTTGTTTTCAATAATCTGAAACCTGCGATCAGTTTTGTTGTTCCTTGAATTCTTTCCACCGCCTGTATATCTGTTGATAAGTGCAGTGACCATCAGTGAACACAATGTCACTTGTGGTCTCACCAATACTTCTTGGATTGTCTGTATGGCTTCCTTGGATTTATATTCTATAATGCTTTTAATTTTAATTTTATTTGTGTTTTTAACTGCTGCTATACACTGAACACTTTTAGATAACCTGTGATATTTAAATCTCCCCCTTCACTTGTTGATCATACTTACCATATATATCTTTATTACTCATTCCTGGGATGTCGCTGGCAAGGCCAGCATTTATTGCCCATCCCTAATCGCCCTTGAGAAGGTAGTGGTGAGTCGCCTTCTTGAACCGCTGCAGTCTGTGTGGTGTTTTAATACCAGTACATGTCACCCTACATTTCTCAATATTAAATGGAATTTGCAATTCATCTCAGTCTCTTTCGATCTCCCTCAATTTTATCTTTCCTCTGAGTAGCCCGCACAACTTCATACCATATCCAAATGTAGACATTCGACTTTTAATACCTTCATCAGGATCATGCAGGCAAGAACAGAACTTGGGCCAATAAATATAAGATAGTCACTAATAAATCCAATAAGGGATTCAGGAAAAACTTCTTTACCAGGAGAGTGGTGAGAATGTGGAACTCGCTACCACAGGGTGGTTGAGGCGAATAGCATAGATGCATTTAAGGGGAAGCTAGATAATTACATGAGGGAGAAAGGAATAGAAGGATATGGTGATAGGGTGAGATGAAAAGGGGTGGGAGGAGGCTCGTGTGGAGCAATAAACACCAGCATAGACTGTCTGTAAATTCTATGTGCTCTCTCCAATCTTTTCTCCATGGATCCACACACATCTTCTATTGCTCCAATTACTGGATTATCACTTTCTACTGTCAGAATGTCCCAAAAAAAGTCATTGCTTTTCCCACTATCACATCTCCTTTACCTTTAGGAGGCCTCACTTGCACTGCAATATTTCGGTCAATATGAAAATATGCTAAAAGACTCTTTGTCATGGCTCAGTTGGTATCACTCTCACCTCTGAGTCAGAAGATCGTGGGTTCCAACTCAGGGGACTTGAGCACATATTCTAGTGCGGTACCGAGGGAGTGCTGCATTGTCGGAGGTGCCGTCCTTCAGATAAGACATTAAACCGTGGCCCCATCCGCCTGTTCTGATGAATGTAAGAGATCCCATAGCACTAATTGAAGAAGAGCACGGGGTTCTCCTAGTGTCCTGGCCAACAGTTATCCCTGAATAACAACACCACAACAGATTATCTAGGCATTAATCTCATTGTTGTTTGTGGGATCTTGCTGTGTGAAAATTGGCCCGCTACATTTGCCTACACAATAACAGTGCCTAAAGTTGTGAAGAACTTTGAGATGTCCTGAGGAGGTGAAAGGTGTATTATAAATGCAAGCTCATTCATCTTTCTTTGTATTCCTCCCCAATATCCACATACACAAATTTTTGAAGGTCAAGTTGGCAGGACAAGTTGATAAGGATCCTGAGCTTTATAAATAGAGGCATAAAAGCAAGGAATTTATGCTAAATCTTTATAAATTACTTGTTAGACCTTAGCTGGTGTATTCTGTCCAATTCTGGGAACCACACTTTAGAAAGGATGTCAAGGCCTTGGAGAGGGTGCAGAGGAGATTTACTAGAATGGTACCAGGGATGAGGGACTTTAGTTATGTGGAGAGACTGGAGAAGCTGGGATTGTTCTCCTTAGAGCAGAGAAGGTTAAGGGGAGATTTAATAGAGGTGTTCAAAATCATGAAGGGTTTTGCTAGATGTGGAGAAACTGTTTCCAGTGGCAGAAGGGTCAGTAACAGATTTAAAATTATAGGCAGAAGAGCCAGGGAGGAGATGAGGAGAATTTTTTTAATGCAGCGAATTGTTATGATCTGGAATGCATGGCCTGAAAGGATGGTGAAAGCCCAATCAATAGTAACTTTCAAAAGGGAATTGGATAAATACTTAAAACAGAAAAATTTGCAGGGCTATGGGGAAAGAGCAGGGGAGTGGGACGAGTTGGTAATTCTTTCAGAGAGCCGGCACAGGCACAACGGGCTGAATGGCCTCCTTCTATGCTGTGTGATTCTATGATAGCCCTTGCAATTTCTTATTCGAGTATTATTGCTTAATTCTGTATTAGCATTTCAATGGTATATTAATATTGTGTACATTTTCAAATATTCCATCTCCACTTCCTTAAATCTTAAAAAAAGGAACAGGAGTCGACCATTCAGCCCCTCGAACCTGTTACATAGAAACATAGAAACATAGAAGATAGGAGCAGGAGTAGGCCATTCAGCCCCTCGAGCCTGCTCCACCAATCATTTAGACCATGGCTGTTCTGTACCTCAACTCCATTTACCCGCCTTTGATCCATATCCCTTAATACCATTAACCAACAAAAATTTATCGATCTCAGTCTTAAAACTTTCAATTGACCCAGCAGCTACAGCCTTTTGGGGAAGCGAATTCCAGACTTCTACTACCCAAACTGTGAAAAAGTGCTTCCTGATTTCAGTCCCGAATGGCCTGGCTCTAATTTCATGATTGTGACCCCTTGTACTGTATTCCCCCACCAGAGGAAATAGTTTCTCTTATCTACCCCATCATTTTAAACAGCTCAATTAGATCACCCCCTATACCTTCTAAACTCAAGTGTATACAAACCAAGTCTATGCAGCCTGTACTCTTAATTTAACCCTTTTAGCCCTGGTATCATTCTGGTGATTCTGCACTATACACCATCCAAAGCCTTCCTGAGGTGTGGTGCCAGGAACTGACCAAGACTTTGTACAACTAAAGCATCACTTCCACCCCTTTGTGTTCCAGTCCCCTGAGATAAAGGCCAACATTCCATTAGCCCTTTTGATTACTTTTTAGTGATATGTGCACATGGCCACCTAAATCCCTTTGCTCCTCCACAGCTCCGAGTCTCTCATTGTTAAGAAAACATTTTAATTTGTCTTTCTCAGATTCAACGTTGATGACTGCACACATTCCTGGTTTTCCATTGCATTGTTTTCAAGTTCCATTCTTCATTAGTTTTGCCTGGCATTCTGAGTTACCCATCTATGATGTACCTGTCTCCAGGACAAGCTTTAAAATGTTGGTACACTTGAGTATACTTCAACCCTCATGCTTTTAAAATCGGTTTCCTTGTAATCTGAAGCATCACGCAATCTTTTGCTGCTGTTTGTCTTCTTCTCTTCTTAGGCAGTCCCTCGGAACCGAGGATGACTTGCTTCCACATTAAAAATGAGTATGCAGGTGACTGATGAGTCCAATGCGGGACCTCCAGTCTCTGTCACAGGTGGGACAGACAGTGGTTGAAGGGGCAGGTGGGTGGGGTGCTTGGGTTGACGTGCGCTCCTTGCGCTGCTTGCACTTGGCTTCCACTTGCTCCCGGCAAAGAGACTCGAGGTGTTCGGCGCCTTCCCGGATGCTTCTCCTCCACTTTGTGCGGTCTTGGGCCAGGGATTCCCAGGTATCGGTGGGGATGTTGCACTTTTTCAAGGAGGCTTTGAGGGAACTTTGAAGCGTTTCCTCTGCCCACCTGGGGCTCTCTTGCCGTGCCGGAGCTCCGAGTAGAGCGCTTGTTTGGGAGTCTCGTATCGGGCATGCGGACAATGTGACCCGTCCATCGGAGCTGATCGAGCGTGGTCAAAGCTTCGATACTGGGGATGTTGGCCTGAGTGAGAACACTGACGTTGGTTCGCCTATCCTGCCAATGGATTTGCAGGATCTTGCGGAGGCAGCGTTGGTGGTACCTCTCCAGTACTTTGAGGTGCCTGCTGTACATGGTCCATGTCTCTGAGGCATACAGCAGGGCGGGTATCACTACTGCTCTGTAGACCATGAGCTTGGTGCTGGGCTTGAGGTCCTGGTCTTCAAACACTCTCTTCCTCAGTCAACCGAAGGCTGCATTGGCACACTGAAGGCGGTGTTGGACTTCGTCATCGACGTCTGCCCTTGTTGACAGTAGGCTCCCGAGGTATGGAAAGTGGTCCACGTTGTCCAAAGCCTTGTCGTGGATTTTGATAATCGGGGGGCAGTACTGTGTGGCGGGGGCAGGTTGGTAGAGGACCTTTGTCTTACGGATGTTTAGTGTAAGGGCCATGCTCTCGTATGCTTCGGTGAAGGTGTTGATGATGGTTTGGAGTTCGACCTCCGAGTGAGCGCAGACGCAAGCGTCGTCTGCATACTGTAATTCGATGACAGAGGATGGGACAACCTTGAATCTGGACTGGAGGCGACGGAGGTTGAACAGTTTCCCGTTTGTTCTGTAAATTAGCTCCACTCCAGCGGGGAGCTTACTGAGAGTGAGATGGAGCATTGCAGCAAGGAAGATCGAGAAGAGCGTTGGTGCGATGACACAGCCTTGCTTGACCCCGGTTCGTACGTGAATTGGGTCTGTGGTGGAACCGTTGGTCAGGATCACGGCTTGCATGTCATCGTGAAGCAGGCGGAGGATGGCGACAAACTTTTGAGGGCAGCCGAATTTGAGGAGGACACTCCATAATCCCTCACGGTTGACAGTGTCGAAGGCCTTTGTGAGATCAAAGAAGGCCTTGTACAGCGGTTGGTGCTGTTCCCTGCATTTCTTTTGTAATTGACGTGCGGTGAAGATCATGTCCATTGCGCCCCTTAGTGGGCGGAATCCGCATTGTGACTCTGGTATGAGCTCTTCGGCCACTGGGAGAAGGCGATTGAGGAGGATTCTTGCGATGACTTTCCCTGTGGCAGACAGCAGGGAAACTCCTCTGTAATTACTGCAATCGGACTTGTCACCTTTCTTGAAGATGGTCACAATTACGGCGTCTCTGAGATCCCCTGGCATGCTCTCCTCCTTCCAGATAAGAGAAATGAGTTCATGAATTCGCGCCAGTAGTGCTTCTCCACCATGCTTTAGTGCCTCGGTGGGGATTCCATCTGCTCCTGAGGCCTTGTTGTTCTTCAGTTGTCGGATGGCCTTTTCAACCTCATGCCGGGCTGGGGTTGTGCTAAGATGGTGGCGGGTAGCATGCTGCGGGATGGAGTTGAGGACACTCGTGTCGAAGACAGAGTCGCGGATAAGGAGATCTTCGAAGTGCTCCTTCCAGCGGGCACTGACTGCCTCTCTGTCCTTGATGAGTACCTCTCCGTTCTTGGTCCGCAGTGGGGTAGGGCCTTGGGTGCTTGGGCCGTAGATGGTCTTGACTGCGCTAAAGAATCCACGCACGTCGTGGTTGTCGGCTAGCTGCTGGATTTCCTGCGCTTTCTCCACCCACCATCTGTTCTTTAGGTCGCGAGTTTTTTGTTGGCCCTCGGCCTTCAGGCGTCTGTAGAGCTGCTTTCTTGCTCTCGAGTTCTGTTGCTGTTTCCAGATCAGGACTGCCTTGCGCTTGCGGCTTATTAGCTCCTGGATCTCCTGGTCGGTCTCGTCGAACCAGTCTTGGTGTTCCCTGGTCGAGTGATCGAGCGTCTCTTCACAGGTGCTGATTATGGAGGCCTTGAGTGCAGACCAGGCGCTGTGGACACTCTGTGTCTCTGCATCACTGGGAGTCGTCAGGTTGGTTGTGAGGTGCAGGCTGAATAGGGCTTTCTTAGCGGGGTCTTTGAGTGCTCCAGCGTTAGTTTTCCTGTGGCATTGTTTCTGTTGCCGCCGCTGTTTTGGGGCTACATTGATGGAGATGACAGAGCGGATTAGGCGGTGGTCTGTCCAGCAGTCGTCAGCTCCTGTCATGACGCGGACGTCCTTGCGGTCCCTCGCTCGGACAATGACGTAGTCCAGCAGATGCCAGTGCTTGGAACGAGGGTGCTGCCATGAAGCCTCGTACTTGTCTCTCTGACGGAACAAGGTGTTGGTTATGACAAGGCCATGTTCTAAGCATTTCGTCAGGAGGAGGGTACCGTTGGAGTTGGCTTTCCCTATCCCCTCTCTGCCGATCACACCTCCCCAGAGGTCTGTGTCCTTTCCAACTCTGGCGTTAAAGTCTCCAAGGAGGATCAGCTTGTCGCCCGTTGGGACTCGGGACAGGGATTGTTCGAGGCTGGAATAGAATTCCTCTTTGGTCTCGTCTGTGGCTTCCAGTTTTGGGGCGTACGCACTGATGACCGTAGCGCACTGGTTCCGGGCTAGGGTGAGCCGAAGAGTCATGAGGCGCTCGTTTATTCCTTTTTTTGAAACAAGATGGTTCCTGTGCTGGCTGCTCCCTCGGGAGCTCCTTTGCCATCCTTGGCCATCCGTTGCCATCCTTTGCTCTTTCTCCCCCAGTCTCCTCTCTTCTGCTGTTTAAGTTCTTCTGGCTCTAATGGTGGGTGCATTTTATCCCTAACTGCAAGTTCAAGCTGCAAGGTTAAAGTTACCTGAGCCCACTGCCCATCCCCCGACCATGCCTGTTCTTTGTTCTCAGTGAGCACTGGCTCTTCACTTAAACTTAGCTTCCAAATTCCCAGACCTCTCTGCCGTCAAGACTACACTTCTCCACTGGACTAGTGATCTAGTGACATAGAAACATAGAAACTAGGAGCAGGAGTAGGCCATTCGGCCCGTCGAGCCTGCTCCACCATTCAATACGATCATGGCTGATCATCCAAATCCAGTACCCTGTCCCTGCTTTCTTACACAGAATCCCCATCGAGCCTGCACCGACACATATCCCACCCTATCCCCGTAACCCCACGTATTTAATTCCCCCTAACATATCCCATCCTATCCCCATAACCCCACATATTTAATCCCCCCCTAACACTAAGGGTCAATTTATCATAGCCAAATCAACCTAACCCGCACATTTTTGGACTGTGGGAGGAAACCGGAGCACCCGGAGGAAACCCACGCAGACACGGGGAGAATGTGCAAACTCCACACAGACAGTCACCCGAGGCCAGATTCGAACCCGGGTCCCTGGTGCTGTGAGGCACCAGTGCTAACCACTATGCCACCGTGTTGACCAGTGGATCGCGAGTGGAGCTCGGGGCCAGGGATTGCGAGAATATCAGTGCTAATTTAATCCTGTGAGAGACAACATCACTCATGTCTGAGGCCATGACCCAGGAGCGAGGATGAGCCCAGCAGCGAGGTCAAGGCCCAGGAGTGGCGCAGCGTTGACAAGCAGCGGGGTCGGGGCCCAGGGAAGGTGCGGCACGGGCCAACAGCGAGGTCGGGAGGACCACAATGCATCCTACGAAACCCAGGCAGAGAGGACCTGCGGGAAGGAGGGAGGAGGACAGTCGTATTATGTTTGTGTGTGTGTGCTAGGCTGTTGTAGCAGAGCCTGGTCTCCAATCGTCTTGCTGTTTGTATGGATATAATGTTCTACAGTTTTGATAATTCAAAGTCAATTGTTTTCGTGCTACAGAAATTTGATATTATCCGGTAATTTGAAATAAGTGATGTAAGTAACACAGGGAAGTAGCACTAAAAAAAAATGGACTTATCAGATCATTTGAATTGAGTAACTTTGAATTCAGAAGGACAGACTGAAATTGCAATTTCCAAAACCCATCTATACTCCGTGCTGCCACTTTTCCATTGGTTTTGTGCTGGGATTCCTGTTGTTTTCACCCCATGGCCACTCACCTCTTGATAGTGCTGCTGATCAATGCTGTCAAACAGCTGAGAGGCCCTGAATGGCACTTTATAGAGCTGATCAATCACCCTCTCCGACCAGCTACTCCTCTCAATATCAGCTGTGCTTAATATCCATACCTTTGTTTTGTTGTAGCTTCATTCAGTCCCTAGCTGACCCGTGAGCAGAATGCTGCTCAGCACTTAAACAATTGCACGTCACTCTGAGGGCTTTGAGACATAAAACGTGCTATATCAACGTAAGTTGTTGTTGCTGAACAGCATTGCCCAGCAGTAATATCAGGAGTTGCCTTTCCTGATCGGTTGGTTATAGGCGACTGGCCGAATCGATCACCAGAACCAGTATCCACTGCACTGATCCGCCTCCTGCCCATAGCAGCCTTTGGTTTCGTGAAATCGCATCGTGCTCAGGATATGTGCTGCCTGGTCTGTGTCTGGCCCAGGGAAAGAGCTGATGATGATGATGTGAGCTGGGATTATGGGATGTGGTGACTGGGAAGAGGGGCTCCACGATGCAAGCGAGCAGCGGAACCAGCCTCCAAGAAGGAAGTGCACCACTTGGGTGCTCAGCCAAGGGCAAATCTTTGTCGTCTTTCATGTACTGTCACACCGCACTGCAATCAGACCCAACAAACTCCCACAAATTCCCCACCATCTCTAAACAATTGCACAGGAGTGGGAAGCAGGCTAGAATGACAAGGATTAGATCTGAACAGAGAGACCCCAGACCTTCACTGGCTGGCTTCAAATCCACCCCGGACCGATGGGACGAAAGTCTGCTCTGCTGGCTGTGAGGGTCCGACGTGAGCTGGGTTTGGGCCACCTCGGCCCAGTTCCTGGTAGGCATGAACCCGATTACAGCACAAGCCTCCAGCGTGGCTCATGAACTGAAGCAATGTCACACTGAGAATGCTCTGAGGTTGGGGCTGAGCTTCACTGGTGAGGCAGAGGAGAGGGAGCTTTACTCTGCACTCAACACTTGCTATAAATTGGCTAAGTGACAGGAAACAGAGAGTAGTGGTGAACAGTTATTTTTTGGACTGGAGGAAGGTACACAGTGGTGTTCCCCAGGGGTCGGTACTAGGACCGCTGCTTTTCTTGATATATATTAATGACTTGGACTTGGCACAGTTTCTAAATTTGCAGATGACACAAAACTTGGAAGTATAGTGAACAGTGAGGAGGATAGTGATAGACTGCAAGGGGACGTAGACAGGCTGGTGCAATGGGCGGACACGTGGCAGATGAAATTTAATGCAGAAAAGTGCGAAGTGATACATTTTGGTAGGAAGAATGAGGAGAGGCAATATAAACTAAAGGGTACAATCCTAAAGGGGGTGCATGAACAGAGAGACTGGGGGTATATGTGCACAAATCGTTGACGGTGGCAGGGCAGGCTGAGAAAGCAGTTAAAAAAGCATACGGGATCCTGGGCTTCATCAATAGATGCGGAGATGCTGGTGTTAGACTGGGGTGGACAAAAATGAGAAGTCGCACACACCAGGTTATAGTCCAACAGATTTATTTAAAATTACAAGCTTTCGGAGCTGTCGCCCCTTCGTCAGGTAAAGGTACAGTGAGTGAATCTACAATATTACACAGTATATAAACACAGAAACTGCAGAGATACAATCTTTCAGGGAAGGTGTCCTTACATCAAAGACACACCAGAGCACAGCCAAGACAATGAGATGTGTCACAGGGGGTCCAACATGTCAAATCCTGCTGTCTGCAGTGGAGCTTTTTTGGGGGGTTTGTTTTTTTTAGTGTTTTTTTTTTATTTTAAAAACTGGAAAGACAGACAACGATGTCGAGTCACGTTCTGTAGCGTGACATGAACCCGATATCCCTATTGAGGCCGTCCTCATGGGTGCGGAACTTGGCTATCAGTTTCTGCTCGATGATTTTGCGTTGTCGTGTGTCTCGAAGGCCGCCTTGGAGAACGCGACTCATGTGACTCGGTCAACGTTGTCTACCTGATACGTTGCAGGAAAGGATGCCCTCTGAGTGAAGAAATTCCCCCTCATTTCTGTCCTAAATGGTTTAGCCCTTATCCTTAAATTATGTCCTCTAGTTCTGTTCTCACCCGCCAAGGGAAACATTCCTTCTGCATCTAGTCTGTCTAGACCTGTCAGAATTTTATACACTTCTATGAGGTCCCCTCTCAATCTTCTAAACTCCAGTGTGTACATCCCTAAACTACATAGTCTCTCCTCATAGGTCAATCCCGCCATTCCTGGTATCAGCCTGGTGAATCGCCGCTGCACCCCCTCCATGGCAAGAACATCTTTCCTCAGATGAGGCGACCAAAACTGTACACAGTACTCGAGGTGTGGTCTCACCAGTGTCCTGTACAGCTGCAGCAAGGTATCCCTGTTCCTGTATTCCAACCCTTTTGCTATGAAGGCCAGCATACCGTTTGCCTTCTTGACCGCCTGTTGCACCTGCATGCTCGCCTTCAGTAACTGGTGTACAAGAACACCAGTTATGATCTGGAATGCACTGCCTGAAAGGGTGGTGGAGGCAAACTCGATCATGGCTTTCAAAAGGGAATTGGATAAGTACCTGAAGGAAAATTTTTTGCAGGGCTACGGGGAAAGTGCAGGGGAGTGGGACTTGCTGAAGTGCTCTTGCAGAGAGCCAGCATGGGCTCGACGAGCCAAATGGCCTCCTTCTGTGCTGTAACCATTCTATGATTCTATGATTCTGTACCTGACCTGGGAGTGCTTGATACTCGCACTGAGTGTCCAAAATGGCAAGTGTTCCATTCCCCAGCACCAACCTCTCTCACCTCGATGAACAAAAAATTCTCTTAAAAAAATAATCTTAAAGATATGGATAAAACACCAAATTGCAATAATAAGAATTAATTGTTTTTTATTAAGTAGCAACTTCACATTGGCCCTACTGTGATATCTGCACTCAGCTGACAGTCCGAATGATCATTTATTACTCATCACATTACAATCCCTAAAATTAAGGCGGTTCTTCTTTCCCCAGTGAATCGTGGGCCTGTGGAACGGGCTGCCGGCTCATGTGGTGGATGCTGATTTGCTGAACTCCTTCAAGCGAGGGCTGGACCTATATCTGACTGGGGCGGAGATCACCTGGTACAACAGGTAGATACTGTATAACATTAATCAGGGCTGAGTGGGCTGCTGGACTAGCTTTGATCGCCTAACGTGGTCAGAGAGGAATTTCCCAGATTTTTACCACCCGAATTGAGCTGGGTTTTTAACTGTATTTTTGCCCCACCCAGGAGAGGAGGTGGGGTGGGGGAGTCTATATATTGCACAAGCCATCACAACTGCATGGGACAGGCTGGATGGACCAGTGTGTCTTTTCCTGTCTGGCATTTTTCATATGTTTGTATCTAAAACAAAGAACGATAATGAATCTTCAGGCCTATTCATTCCATACATTTCTTCTCTCTCCCTTCTCCTGTGAGCCGCTCACCACCAGTGCTTCCAGCAGGGGGCATGGTTTGTGCTGAACTGCATCAGTGCCACTCTGATCATCTGCCAGGAGGTAAAGTTCAACTCAGGCAGGTCTGACTACGTCAGTTTCTTCTTCTGCCACATATGGAGCTCCACCTAGAGGTCTCTCTGATAAACCACAATATCCACTTGACAGAGTGATAATTAGAAAATTATGAAGGAAAGGAAGAATTTATACAGTTTCTTTTACAACCTCAGGACGTCCCAAAGCGCTTTACAGCCAATGAAGTACTTCTTGATGTGTAGTCACTGTTGTAATGTAGGAAACGCAGCAGCCAATTGGCACACAGCAAGATCCCACAAACAGCAATGTGATAATGACCAGATAATCTGTTTTAGTGATGTTGATTGAGGGATAAATATTGGCCATGACACTTGGGATAACTCCCCTGCTCTTCCTCAAATAGTGCCATGGGATCTTTTATGTCCACCTGAGAGAGCAAATGGGGCCTCGGTTTAACGTCTCATCCGACAGTGCAGCGTTACCTCAGTACTGCACTGAAGTATCAGTCTGGATTATGTTCTCCAGTCCCTGGAGTGGGGCACTGGATACACTCAGCAGGTCAGGCAGCATCTATGCAGAGAGGAAGGTAGGATTAACGTTTCAGGTCAATGAATCTTCGGCAGAATCTCCATCTGAGGAAGACTAAGACCTGAAACATTCGCCCTTTCTCCACAGACGCTGCCTCACCTGCTGCGTGTTTCAGTTTTGCAGCATCTGCAGTATTTTGTGTTTTGTTTTCAGAGTGATAATTAGCCCTGGGACCCAAAGTCAGTCGATGCTACATCGGTGTTGCTGAAGCATTAGCCCGCCCTGAGATATTTGAAGCACAGAGAAATGTAACAAATTTGATCTGTTCTGGGCAGGATGTCACTGGAAAAAGGGAGGTTCAGAGGTGATCCGATTGATGTTTTTAGGACTCTGATGGGATTGGATAATGTCGACCATGAAAAGCTGTTTCAACTTGCCCAGAACAGTTGAACCATGGATACAGCCTGTGATTCAAGGGGGAAAATTAAAAATTAATATGCGGGAACAATATTTCAGTGAGCAAGTGGTCAGTCTATGGAACAGCAAGTGGTCAATCTATGGAACAGTGAGTGGTCAATCAATAGAAAAGTGAGTCGTCAATCAATAGAACAGTGAGTGGTCAGTCTATGGAAAAGCGAGTGGTCAGTCTATAGAACAGCGAGTGGTCAGTCTATGGAACAGCGAGTGGTCAATCAATAGAACAGCGAGTAGTCAGTCTATAGAACAGCGAGTGGTCAATCAATAGAACAGCGAGTCGTCAATCAATAGAACAGCGAGTCGTCAATCTATAGAACAGTGAGTGGTCAGTCTATGGAACAGTGAGTGGTCAATCTATGGAACAGAGAGTGGTCAATCTATGGAACAGCGAGTGGTCAGTCTATGGAACAGTGAGTGGTCAGTCAATGGAACAGCGAGTGGTCAGTCTATGGAACAGCGAGTGGTCAGTCTATGGAACAGCGAGTGTTCAGTCTAAAGAACAGCGAGTGGTCAATCTATAGAACAGCGAGTGGTCAGTCTATGGAACAGTGAGTGGTCCATCAATAGAACAGCGAGAGGTCAGTCTATGGAATAGCGAGTGGTCAATCTATAGAACAGTGAGTGGTCAGTCTATGGAACAGTGAGTGGTCAGTCTATGGAACAGGGAGTGGTCAGTCTATGGAACAGCGAATGTACATTCTGTGGAACAGCGAGTGGTCAGTTTATGGAACAGCGAGTGGTCAATCTATAGAACAGCAAGTAGTCAATCTATGGAACAGCGAGTGGTCAGTCTATAGAACAGCGAGTGGTCAATCTATAGAACAGCGAGTGGTCAATCTATAGAACAGTGAGTGGTCAATCTACAGAACAGCGAGTGCTCAATCTATAGAACAGCGAGTGGTCAATCTATAGAACAGTGAGTGGTCAATCTATAGAACAGCGAGTGATCAATCTACAGAACAGCGAGTGGTCAATCTATAAAACAGCGAGTGGTCAATCTATAGAACAGTGAGTGGTCAATCTATAGCACAGCGAGTGGTCAATCTACAGAACAGCGAGTGGTCAATCTATAGAACAGCGAGTGGTCAGTCTACAGAACAGTGAGTGGTCAGTCTATGGAACAGTGAATGGTCAATCTACAGAACAGCGAGTGGTCAGTCTATGGAACAGCGAGTGGTCAGTCTATGGAACAGCGAATAGTCAATTTATAGAACAGCGAATGTTCAATCTATGGAACAGTGAGTGGTCAGTCTATGGAACAGCGAATGGTCAGTCTATGGAACAGCGAGTGGTCAGTCTATGGAACAGCGAATGGTCAGTCTATGGAACAGCGAGTGGTCAGTCTATGGAACAGCGAGTGGTTAGTCAATGGAACAGCGAGTGGTCAGTCTATAGAAGAGCAAGTGGTCAGTCTATGGAACAGCGAGTGGTCAGTTTATAGAACAGTGAGTTGTCAGCCGATGGAACAACGAGTGTTCAGTCTAAGGAACAGCGAATGGTCAGTCTATAGAACAGCGAGTGGTCAATCTATAGAACAACGAGCGGTCAGTCTATGGAACAGCGAGTAGTCAGTCTATGGAACAGTGAGTGGTCAGTCGATGGAACAGTGAGTGGTCAGTCTATAGAAGAGCAAGTGGTCAGTCTATGGAACAGCGAGTGGTCAGTCTATAGAACAGCGAGTGGTCAGTCTATAGAACAGCGAGTGGCCAATCTATAGAACAGCGACTGGTTAGTCTATGAAACAGCGAGTGGTCAATCTATAGAACAGCAAGTGGTCAAACTATAGAACAGTGAGTGGTCAATCTATAGAACAGCAAGTGGTCAATCTATCGAACAGCGAGTGGTCAGTCTATAGATCAGCGAGTAGTCAGTCTATGGAACAGCGAATGGTCAGTCTATAGAACAGCGAGTGGTCAGTCTATAGAACAGTGAGTGGTCAGTCTCTCGAACAGTGAGTGGTCAGTCTATAGAACAGCAAGTGGTCAGTCTCTGGAACAGCGGGTGGTCAGTCTATGGAACAGTGAGTGGTCAATCTATACAACATTGAGTGGTCAGTCTATGGAAAAGCGAGTGGTCAATCTATGGAACAGTGAGTGGTCAGTGTATGGAACAGTGAGTGTTCAATCTATGGAACAGCGAGTGGTCAATCTATAGAACAGCGAGTGGTCAGTCTATGGAACAGCGAGTCGTCAATCTATAGAACAGCGAGTGGTCAGTCTATAGAACAGCGAGTGGTCAGTCTATGGAACAGCGAGTGGTCAGTCTATGGAACAGCGAGTCGTCAATCTATAGAACAGCAAGTGGTCAATCTATGGAACAGCGAGTGGTCAGTGTATGGAACAGTGAGTGGTCCGTGTATGGAACAGTGAGTGGTCAATCTATAGAACAGCGAGTGGTCAATCTATAGAACAGCGAGTGGTCAGTCTATGGAACAGCGAGTGGTCAGTGTATGGAACAGTGAGTGGTCAATCTATAGAACAGTGAGTGGTCAGTCTATGGAATAGTGAGTGGTCAATCTATAGAACAGTGAGTGGTCAATCTATAGAACAGTGAGTGGTCAGTCTATGGAACAGTGAGTGGTCAATCTATAGAACAGCGAGTGGTCAGTCTATGGAACAGTGAGTGTTCAATCTATAGAACAGCGAGTAGTCAGTCTATGGAACAGCGAGTGGTCAGTCTATAGAAGAGCAAGTGGTCAGTCTCTGGAACAGCGAGTGGTCAGTCTATAGAACAGCGAGTGGTCAATCTATAGAACAGTGAGTGGTCAGTCTATAGAACAGCGAGTGGTCAATCTATGGAACAGCGAGTGGTCAGTCTATGGAACAGCGAGTGGTCAATCTCTAAAACAGCGAGTGGTCAGTCTATAGAACAGCGAGTGGTCAGTCTACAGAACAGCGAGTGGTCCATCTATAGAACAGCGAGCGGTCAGTCTATAGAACAGCGAGTGGTCAGTCTATGGAACAGTGAGTGGTCAGTCTATGGAACAGCGAGTGGTCAGTCTATAGAACAGCGAGCGGTCAATCTATGGAACAGCGAGTGGTCAGTCTATGGAACAGCGAGTGGTCAATCTCTAAAACAGCGAGTGGTCAGTCTATAGAACAGCGAGTGGTCAATCTATGGAACAGCGAGTGCTCAGTCTATGGAACAGCGAGTGGTCAGTCTATAGAACAGCGAGTGGTCAGTCTATAGAACAGCGAGTTGTCCATCTATGGGGCAACGCGTGGTTAGTCTATGGAACAGCGAGTGGTCCATCTATAGAACAGCGAGCGGTCAGTCTATAGAACAGCGAGTGGTCAGTCTCTAGAACAGCGGGTGATCAATCTATAGAACAGCGAGTGGTCAGTCTATGGAACAGCGAGTGGTCAGTCTATGGAACAGCGAGTGGTCCATCTATAGAACAGCGAGTGATCAGTCTACAGAACAGCGAGTGGTCAATATATAGAACAGCGGGTGGTCAATCTATAGAACAGCGAGTGGCCAATCTAAAGAACAGCGAGTGGTCAATCTATAGAACAGCGAGTGGTCAGTCTATAGAACAGCGAGTGGTCAATCTATAGAACAGCGAGTGGCCAATCTAAAGAACAGCGAGAGGTCAATCAAGAGATTAGCGAGTGGTCAGTCTATAGAACAGCAAGTTGTCAGTCTCTAGAACAGTGAGTGGTCAGTCTATGGAACAGCGAGTGGTCAGTCTATAGAAGAGCAAGTGGTCAGTCTCTGGAACAGTGAGTGGTCAGTCTATGGAACAGCGAGTGTTCATTCTATAGAACAGCGAGTGGTCAATCTATGGAACAGTGAGTGGTCAGTCTGTGGAGCAGCGAGTGGTCAATCTATAGAACAGCGAGTGGTCAATCTATAGAACAGCGAGTGGTCAATCTATAGAAGAGCGAGTGGTCAGTCTATGGAACAGCGAGTGGTCAATCTTTAGAACAGTGAGTGGTCAGTCTATGGACCAGCGAGTGGTCAATCTATGGAACAGTGAGTGGTCAGTCTATGGAACAGCGAGTGGTCAGTCTATAGAACAGCGAATGGTCAGTCAATAGAACAGCGAGTGGTCAGTCTATGGAACAGCGAGTGGTCAATCTATAAAACAGCGAGTGGTCAATCTATAGAACAGCAAGTGGTCAATCTATTGAACAGCGAATGGTCAATCTATGAAACAGTGAGTGGTCAATCTATAGAACAGCGTGTGGTCAGTCTATGGAACAGCGAATGGTCAATCTATGAAACAGTGAGTGGTCAATCTATAGAACAGCATGTGGTCAGTCTATGGAACAGCTAGTGGTCAATCTATGGAACAACGAGTGGTCAGTCTATGGAACAGCGAATGGTCAATCTATGAAACAGTGAGTGGTCAAACTATAGAAAAGCGAGTGGTCAATCTATAGAACAGCGAGTGGTCAATCTATGGAACAGCGAGTGGTCAGTCTATGGAACAGCGAGTGGTCAATATATAGAACAGCGAGTGGTCAATCTATGGAACAGCGAGTGGTCAATCTTTCGAACAGCGAGTTGTCAGTCTATAGACCAGCGAGTGGTCAATCTATGAAACAGCGAGTGGTCAATATATAGAACAGCGAGTGGTCAATCTATAGAACAGCGAGTGGTCAATCTATAGAACAGCAAGTAGTCAATCTATGGATCAGTGAGTAGTCAATCTATAGAACAGCGAGTGGTCAATCTATGGAACAGCGAGTGGTCAGTCTATAGAACAGCGAGTGGTCAATCTATAGAACAGCGAGTGGCCAATCTAAAGAACAGCGAGTGGTCATTCAAGAGAATAGCGAGTGGTCAATCTATGGAACAGCGAGTGGTCAATCTATGGAACAGCGAGTGGTCAGTCTATGGAACAGCGAGTGGTCAATCTCTAAAACAGCGAGTGGTCAGTCTATAGAACAGCGAGTGGTCAGTCTACAGAACAGCGAGTGGTCAATCTATAGAACAGCGAGTTGTCCATCTATGGGGCAACGCGTGGTTAGTCTATGGAACAGCGAGTGGTCAGTCTATAGAACAGCGAGTGGTCCATCTATAGAACAGCGAGCGGTCAGTCTATAGAACAGCGAGTGGTCAGTCTCTAGAACAGCGGGTGATCAATCTATAGAACAGCGAGTGGTCAGTCTATGGAACAGCGAGTGGTCAGTCTATGGAACAGCGAGTGGTCCATCTATAGAACAGCGAGTGGTCAGTCTACAGAACAGCGAGTGGTCAATCTATAGAACAGCGGGTGGTCAATCTATAGAACAGCGAGTGGCCAATCTAAAGAACAGCGAGTGGTCAATCTATAGAACAGCGAGTGGTCAATCTAAAGAACAGCGAGTGGTCAATCTATAGAACAGCGAGTGGTCAATCTAAAGAACAGCGAGTGGTCAATCTATAGAACAGCGAGTGGTCAATCTAAAGAACAGCGAGTGGTCAATCAAGAGAATAGCGAGTGGTCAGTCTATAGAACAGCAAGTTGTCAGTCTCTAGAACAGTGAGTGGTCTGTCTATGGAACAGCGAGTGGTCAGTCTATAGAAGAGCAAGTGGTCAGTCTCTGGAACAGCGAGTGGTCAGTCTATGGAACAGCGAGTGTTCATTCTATAGAACAGCGAGTGGTCAATCTATGGAACAGTGAGTGGTCAGTCTGTGGAGCAGCGAGTGGTCAATCTAGAGAATAGCGAGTGGTCAGTCTATAGAACAGCAAGTTGTCAGTCTCTGGAACAGCGAGTGGTCAGTCTATAGAACAGCGAGTGGTCAAACTATAGAACAGCGAGTGGTCAGTCTATGGAACAGTGAGTGGTCAGTCTATGGAACAGCGAGTGGTCAGTCTATGGAACAGCGAGTGGTCAATCTATAGAACAGCGAGTGGCCAATCTAAAGAACAGCGAGTGGTCAATCTATAGAACAGCGAGTGGTCAGTCTATAGAACAGCGAGTGGTCAATCTATAGAACAGCGAGTGGCCAATCTAAAGAACAGCGAGTGGTCAATCAAGAGAATAGCGAGTGGTCAGTCTATATAACAGCAAGTTGTCAGTCTCTAGAACAGTGAGTGGTCAGTCTATGGAACAGCGAGTGGTCAGTCTATAGAAGAGCAAGTGGTCAGTCTGTGGAGCAGCGAGTGGTCAGTCTATGGAACAGCGCGTGTTCATTCTATAGAACAGCGAGTGGTCAATCTATGGAACAGTGAGTGGTCAGTCTGTGGAGCAGCGAGTGGTCAATCTATAGAACAGCGAGTGGTCAATCTATAGAACAGCGAGTGGTCAATCTATAGAAGAGCGAGTGGTCAGTCTATGGAACAGCGAGTGGTCAATCTTTAGAACAGTGAGTGGTCAGTCTATGGACCAGCGAGTGGTCAATCTATGGAACAGTGAGTGGTCAGTCTATGGAACAGCGAATGGTCAGTCAATAGAACAGCGAGTGGTCAGTCTATGGAACAGCGAGTGGTCAATCTATAAAACAGCGAGTGGTCAATCTATAGAACAGCGAATGGTCAATCTATGAAACAGTGAGTGGTCAATCTATAGAACAGCGTGTGGTCAGTCTATGGAACAGCGAATGGTCAATCTATGAAACAGTGAGTGGTCAATCTATAGAACAGCATGTGGTCAGTCTATGGAACAGCTAGTGGTCAATCTATGGAACAACGAGTGGTCAGTCTATGCAACAGCGAATGGTCAATCTATGAAACAGTGAGTGGTCAATCTATTGAACAGCGAATGGTCAATCTATGAAACAGTGAGTGGTCAATCTATAGAACAGCGTGTGGTCAGTCTATGGAACAGCGAATGGTCAATCTATGAAACAGTGAGTGGTCAATCTATAGAACAGCATGTGGTCAGTCTATGGAACAGCTAGTGGTCAATCTATGGAACAACGAGTGGTCAGTCTATGCAACAGCGAATGGTCAATCTATGAAACAGTGAGTGGTCAATCTATAGAACAGCTAGTGGTCAATCTATGGAACAACGAGTGGTCAGTCTATGGAACAGCGAATGGTCAATCTATGAAACAGTGAGTGGTCAATCTATAGAACAGCGAGTGGTCAATCTATAGAACAGCGAGTGGTCAATCTATGGAACAGCGAGTGGTCAGTCTATGGAACAGCGAGTGGTCAATATATAGAACAGCGAGTGGTCAATCTATGGAACAGCGAGTGGTCAATCTTTCGAACAGCGAGTGGTCAGTCTATAGACCAGCGAGTGGTCAATCTATGAAACAGCGAGTGGTCAATATATAGAACAGCGAGTGGTCAATCTATAGAACAGCGAGTGGTCAATCTATAGAACAGCAAGTAGTCAATCTATGGATCAGTGAGTGGTCAATCTATAGAACAGCGAGTGGTCAGTCTATAGAACAGCGAGTGGTCAATCTATAGAACAGCGAGTGGTCAATCTACAGAACAGCGAGTGGTCAATCTATAGAACAGCGAGTGGTCAATCTATAGAACAGTGAGTGGTCAATCTATAGAACAACGAGTGGTCAATCTACAGAATAGCGAGTGGTCGATCTATAGAACAGCGAGTGGTCAGTCTATGGAACAGCGAATGGTCAATCTATAGAACAGCGAATGGTCAGTCTATGGAACAGCGAGTGGTCATTCTATGGAACAGCGAGTGGTTAGTCAATGGAACAGCGAGTGGTCAGTCTATAGAAGAGCAAGTGGTCAGTCTATGGAACAGCGAGTGGTCAGTTTATAGAACAGTGAGTTGTCAGCCGATGGAACAGCGAGTGTTCAGTCTAAGGAACAGCGAATGGTCAGTCTATAGAACAGCGAGTGGTCAATCTATAGAACAACGAGCGGTCAGTCTATGGAACAGCGAGTAGTCAGTCTATGGAACAGTGAGTGGTCAGTCGATGGAACAGTGAGTGGTCAGTCTATAGAAGAGCAAGTGGTCAGTCTATGGAACAGCGAGTGGTCAGTCTATAGAACAGCGAGTGGTCAGTCTATAGAACAGCGAGTGGCCAATCTATAGAACAGCGACTGGTTAGTCTATGAAACAGCGAGTGGTCAATCTATAGAACAGCAAGTGGTCAAACTATAGAACAGTGAGTGGTCAATCTATAGAACAGCAAGTAGTCAGTCTATGGAACAGCGTATGGCCAGTCTATAGAACAGCGAGTGGTCAGTCTATAGAACAGTGAGTGGTCAGTCTCTCGAACAGTGAGTGGTCAGTCTATAGAACAGCAAGTGGTCAGTCTCTGGAACAGCGGGTGGTCAGTCTATGGAACAGTGAGTGGTCAATCTATACAACATTGAGTGGTCAGTCTATGGAAAAGCGAGTGGTCAATCTATGGAACAGTGAGTGGTCAGTGTATGGAACAGTGAGTGGTCAGTCTATGGAACAGCGAGTGGTCAATCTATAGAACAGCGAGTGGTCAGTCTATGGAACAGCGAGTGGTCAGTCTATGGAACAGCGAGTCGTCAATCTATAGAACAGCGAGTGGTCAGTCTATAGAACAGCGAGTGGTAAGTCTATGGAACAGCGAGTGGTCAATCTATGGAACAGCATGTGGTCAGTCTATAGAACAGCAAGTGGTCAGTCTATGGAACAGCGAGTGGTCAATCTATGGAACAGCGAGTGGTCAGTGTATGGAACAGTGAGTGGTCCGTGTATGGAACAGTGAGTGGTCAATCTATAGAACAGCGAGTGGTCAATCTATAGAACAGCGAGTGGTCAGTCTATGGAACAGCGAGTGGTCAGTGTATGGAACAGTGAGTGGTCAATCTATAGAACAGTGAGTGGTCAGTCTATGGAATAGTGAGTGGTCAATCTATAGAACAGTGAGTGGTCAGTCTATAGAATAGTCAGTGATCAGTCTATTGAAAAGCGAGTGGTCAGTCTATGGAACAGTGAGTGTTCAATCTATAGAACAGCGAGTGGTCAGTCTACAGAACAGCGAGTGGTCAATCTATAGAACAGCGGGTGGTCAATCTGTAGAACAGCGAGTGGCCAATCTAAAGAACAGCGAGTGGTCAATCTATAGAACAGCGAGTGGTCAGTCTATAGAACAGCGAGTGGTCAATCTATAGAACAGCGAGTGGCCAATCTAAAGAACAGCGAGTGGTCAATCAAGAGAATAGCGAGTGGTCAGTCTATAGAACAGCAAGTTGTCAGTCTCTAGAACAGTGAGTGGTCAGTCTATGGAACAGCGAGTGGTCAGTCTATAGAAGAGCAAGTGGTCAGTCTCTGGAACAGCGAGTGGTCAGTCTATGGAACAGCGAGTGTTCATTCTATAGAACAGCGAGTGGTCAATCTATGGAACAGTGAGTGGTCAGTCTGTGGAGCAGCGAGTGGTCAATCTATAGAACAGCGAGTGGTCAATCTATAGAACAGCGAGTGGTCAATCTATAGAAGAGCGAGTGGTCAGTCTATGGAACAGCGAGTGGTCAATCTTTACAACAGTGAGTGGTCAGTCTATGGACCAGCGAGTGGTCAATCTATGGAACAGTGAGTGGTCAGTCTATGGAACAGCGAGTGATCAGTCTATAGAACAGCGAATGGTCAGTCAATAGAACAGCGAGTGGTCAGTCTATGGAACAGCGAGTGGTCAATCTATAAAACAGCGAGTGGTCAATCTATAGAACAGCAAGTGGTCAATCTATTGAACAGCGAATGGTCAATCTATGAAACAGTGAGTGGTCAATCTATAGAACAGCGTGTGGTCAGTCTATGGAACAGCGAATGGTCAATCTATGAAACAGTGAGTGGTCAATCTATAGAACAGCATGTGGTCAGTCTATGGAACAGCTAGTGGTCAATCTATGGAACAACGAGTGGTCAGTCTATGGAACAGCGAATGGTCAATCTATGAAACAGTGAGTGGTCAATCTATAGAACAGCGAGTGGTCAATCTATAGAACAGCGAGTGGTCAATCTATGGAACAGCGAGTGGTCAGTCTATGGAACAGCGAGTGGTCAATATATAGAACAGCGAGTGGTCAATCTATGGAACAGCGAGTGGTCAATCTTTCGAACAGCGAGTGGTCAATCTATGGAACAGCGAGTGGTCAATCCATGAAACAGCGAGTGGTCAATATATAGAACAGCGAGTGGTCAATCTATAGAACAGCGAGTGGTCAATCTATAGAACAGCAAGTAGTCAATCTATGGATCAGTGAGTGGTCAATCTATAGAACAGCGAGTGGTCAGTCTATAGAACAGCGAGTGGTCAATCTATAGAACAGCGAGTGGTCAATCTATAGAACAGTGAGTGGTCAATCTACAGAACAGCGAGTGGTCAATCTATAGAACAGCGAGTGGTCAATCTATAGAACAGTGAGTGGTCAATCTATAGAACAACGAGTGGTCAATCTACAGAACAGCAAGTGGTCGATCTATAGAACAGCGAGTGGTCAGTCTATGGAACAGCGAATGGTCAGTCTATGGAACAGCGAGTGGTCAGTCTATGGAACAGCGAATGGTCAGTCTATGGAACAGCGAGTGGTCATTCTATGGAACAGCGAGTGGTCAGTCAATGGAACAGCGAGTGGTCAGTCTATAGAAGAGCAAGTGGTCAGTCTATGGAACAGCGAGTGGTCAGTTTATAGAACAGTGAGTTGTCAATCTATAGAACAGCGAGTGGTCAGTCTATGGAACAGCGAGTGGTCAGTCTATGGAACAGCGAGTCGTCAATCTATAGAACAGCGAGTGGTCAGTCTATAGAACAGCGAGTGGTCAGTCTATGGAACAGCGAGTGGTAAGTCTATGGAACAGCGAGTGGTCAATCTATGGAACAGAATGTGGTCAGTCTATAGAACAGCAAGTGGTCAGTCTATGGAACAGCGAGTGGTCAATCTATAGAACAGCGAGTGGTCAGTCTATAGAACAGCGAGTGGCCAATCTATAGAACAGCGACTGGTTAGTCTATGAAACAGCGAGTGGTCAATCTATAGAACAGCAAGTGGTCAAACTATAGAACAGTGAGTGGTCAATCTATAGAACAGCAAGTGGTCAATCTATCGAACAGCGTGTGGTCAGTCTATAGATCAGCGAGTAGTCAGTCTATGGAACAGCGTATGGTCAGTCTATAGAACAGCGAGTGGTCAGTCTATAGAACAGTGAGTGGTCAGTCTCTCGAACAGTGAGTGGTCAGTCTATAGAACAGCAAGTGGTCAGTCTCTGGAACAGTGAGTGGTCAATCTATACAACATTGAGTGGTCAGTCTATGGAAAAGCGAGTGGTCAATCTATGGAACAGTGCGTGGTCAGTGTATGGAACAGTGAGTGTTCAATCTATGGAACAGCGAGTGGTCAATCTATAGAACAGCGAGTGGTCAGTCTATGGAACAGTGAGTGGTCAGTCTATGGAACAGCGAGTGGTCAGTCTATGGAACAGCGAGTGGTCAATCTATAGAACAGCGAGTGGTCAGTCTATGGAACAGCGAGTGGTCAGTCTATGGAACAGCGAGTCGTCAATCTATAGAACAGCGAGTGGTCAGTCTATGGAACAGCGAGTGGTCAATCTATGGAACAGAATGTGGTCAGTCTATAGAACAGCAAGTGGTCAGTCTATGGAACAGCGAGTGGTCAATCTATGGAACAGCGAGTGGTCAGTGTATGGAACAGTGAGTGGTCCGTGTATGGAACAGTGAGTGGTCAATCTATAGAACAGCGAGTGGTCAATCTATAGAACAGCGAGTGGTCAGTCTATGGAACAGCGAGTGGTCAGTGTATGGAACAGTGAGTGGTCAATCTATAGAACAGTGAGTGGTCAGTCTATGGAATAGTGAGTGGTCAATCTATAGAACAGTGAGTGGTCAGTCTATAGAATAGTCAGTGATCAGTCTATTGAAAAGCGAGTGGTCAGTCTATGGAACAGTGAGTGTTCAATCTATGGAACAGCGAGTGGTCAGTCTATGGAACAGCGAGTGGTCAGTCTATGGAACAGTGAGTGGTCAGTCTATGGAACAGCGAGTAGTCAGTCTATGGAACAGTGAGTGGTCAGTCTATGGAACAGCGAGTGGTCAGTCTACAGAACAGCGAGTGGTCAATCTATAGAACAGCGAGTTGTCCATCTATGGGGCAACGCGTGGTTAGTCTATGGAACAGCGAGTGGTCCATCTATAGAACAGCGAGCGGTCAGTCTATAGAAGAGCGAGTGGTCAGTCTACAGAACAGCGAGTGGTCAATCTATAGAACAGCGGGTGGTCAATCTATAGAACAGCGAGTGGCCAATCTAAAGAACAGCGAGTGGTCAATCTATAGAACAGCGAGTGGTCAGTCTATAGAACAGCGAGTGGTCCATCTATAGAACAGCGAGTGGCCAATCTAAAGAAAAGCGAGTGGTCAATCAAGAGAATAGCGAGTGGTCAGTCTATAGAACAGCAAGTTGTCAGTCTCTAGAACAGTGAGAGGTCAGTCCATGGAACAGCGAGTGGTCAGTCTATAGAAGAGCAAGTAGTCAGTCTCTGGAACAGCGAGTGGTCAGTCTATGGAACAGCGAGTGTTCTTTCTATAGAACAGCGAGTAGTCAATCTATGGAACAGTGAGTGGTCAGTCTGTGGAGCAGCGAGTGGTCAATCTATAGAACAGCGAGTGGTCAATCTATGGAACAGTGAGTGTTCATTCTATAGAACAGCGAGTGGTCTATCTATGGAACAGTGAGTGGTCAGTCTGTGGAGCAGCGAGTGGTCAATCTATAGAACAGCAAGTGGTCAATCTATTGAACAGCGAGTGGTCAATCTATAGAACAGCATGTGGTCAGTCTATGGAACAGCTAGTGGTCAATCTATGGAACAACGAGTGGTCAGTCTATGGAACAGCGAATGGTCAATCTATGAAACAGTGAGTGGTCAATCTATAGAACAGCGAGTGGTCAATCTATAGAACAGCGAGTGGTCAGTCTATGGAACAGTGAGTGTTCAATCTATAGAACAGCGAGTGGTCAATCTATGGAACAGTGAGTGGTCAGTCTATGGAACAGCGAGTGGTCAGTCTATGGAACAGTGAGTGGTCAGTCTATGGAACAGCGAGTAGTCAGTCTATGGAACAGCGAGTGGTCAGTCTATGGAACAGCGAGTGGTCAGTCTATGGAACAGCGAGTGGTCAGTCTATGGAACAGCGAGTGCTAAGTCTATGGAACAGGGAGTGGTCAATCTATGGAACAGCATGTGGTCAGTCTATGGAACAGCGAGTGGTCAATCTATGGAACAGCGAGTGGTCAGTGTATGGAACAGTGAGTGGTCCGTGTATGGAACAGTGAGTGGTCAATCTATAGAACAGCGAGTGGTCAATCTGTAGAACAGCGAGTGGTCAGTCTATGGAACAGCGAGTGGTCAGTGTATGGAACAGTGAGTGGCCAATCTATAGAACAGTGAGTGGTCAGTCTATAGAATAGTCAGTGATCAGTCTATTGAAAAGCGAGTGGTCAGTCTATGGAACAGCGAGTGGTCAGTCTATGGAACAGCGAGTAGTCAGTCTATGGAACAGCGAGTGGTCAGTCTCTCGAACAGTGAGTGGTCAGTCTATAGAACAGCAAGTGGTCAGTCTCTGGAACAGCGGGTGGTCAGTCTATGGAACAGTGAGTGGTCAATCTATACAACATTGAGTGGTCAGTCTATGGAACAGCGAGTGTTCAATCTATGGAACAGCGAGTGGTCAGTCTATGGAACAGCGAGTGGTCAATCTATAGAACAGCGAGTGGTCAGTCTATGGAACAGCGAGTGGTCAGTCTATGGAACAGCGAGTCGTCAATCTATAGAACAGCGAGTGGTCAGTCTATAGAACAGCGAGTGGTAAGTCTATGGAACAGCGAGTGGTCAATCTATGGAACAGCGAGTGGTCAGTCTATAGAACAGCAAGTGGTCAGTCTATGGAACAGCGAGTGGTCAGTGTATGGAACAGTGAGTGGTCAGTCTACAGAACAGCGAGTGGTCAATCTATGGAACAGCGAGTTGTCCATCTATGGGGCAACGCGTGGTTAGTCTATGGAACAGCGAGTGGTCCATCTATAGAACAGCGAGCGGTCAGTCTATAGAAGAGCGAGTGGTCAGTCTACAGAACAGCGAGTGGTCAATCTATAGAACAGCGGGTGGTCAATCTATAGAACAGCGAGTGGCCAATCTAAAGAACAGCGAGTGGTCAATCTATAGAACAGCGAGTGGTCAGTCTATAGAACAGCGAGTGGTCCATCTATAGAACAGCGAGTGGCCAATCTAAAGAAAAGCGAGTGGTCAATCAAGAGAATAGCGAGTGGTCAGTCTATAGAAGAGCAAGTAGTCAGTCTCTGGAACAGCGAGTGGTCAGTCTATGGAACAGCGAGTGTTCATTCTATAGAACAGCGAGTAGTCAATCTATGGAACAGCGAGTGGTCAGTCTGTGGAGCAGCGAGTGGTCAATCTATAGAACAGCAAGTGGTCAATCTATTGAACAGCGAGTGGTCAATCTATGGAACAGCTAGTGGTCAATCTATGGAACAACGAGTGGTCAGTCTATGGAACAGCGAGTGGTCAGTCTATGGAACAGTGAGTGTTCAATCTATAGAACAGCGAGTGGTCAATCTATGGAACAGTGAGTGGTCAGTCTATGGAACAGCGAGTGGTCAGTCTATGGAACAGCGAGTAGTCAGTCTATGGAACAGCGAGTGGTCAGTCTATGGAACAGCGAGTGGTCAGTCTATGGAACAGCGAGTGGTCAGTCTATGGGAGAGCGAGTGGTCAGTCTATGGAACAGCGAGTAGTCAGTCTATGGAACAGCGAGTGGTCAGTCTATGGAACAGCGAGTGGTCAGTCTATGGAACAGCGAGTGGTCAGTCTATGGGAGAGCGAGTGGTCAGTCTATGGAACAGCGAGTGGTCAGTCTATGGGAGAGCGAGTGGTCAGTCTATGGAACAGTGAGTGGTCAATCTATAGAACAGCGAGTGGTCAATCTATAGAACAGCGAGTGGTCAGTCTATGGAACAGTGAGTGGTCAATCTATAGAACAGTGAGTGGTCAGTCTATAGAATAGTCAGTGATCAGTCTATTGAAAAGCGAGTGGTCAGTCTATGGAACAGCGAGTGGTCAGTCTATGGAACAGCGAGTGTTCATTCTATAGAATAGTCAGTGATCAGTCTATTGAAAAGCGAGTGGTCAGTCTATGGAACAGTGAGTGGTCAATCTATAGAACAGCAAGTGGTCAATCTATGGAACAGTGAGTGGTCAGTCTGTGGAGCAGCGAGTGGTCAGTCTGTGGAGCAGCGAGTGGTCAATCTATAGAACAGCAAGTGGTCAATCTATTGAACAGCGAGTGGTCAATCTATAGAACAGCATGTGGTCAGTCTATGGAACAGCTAGTGGTCAATCTATGGAACAACGAGTGGTCAGTCTATGGAACAGCGAGTGGTCAGTCTATGGAACAGCGAGTGGTCAGTCTATGGAACAGTGAGTGTTCAATCTATAGAACAGCGAGTGGTCAATCTATGGAACAGTGAGTGGTCAGTCTATGGAACAGCGAGTGGTCAGTCTATGGAACAGCGAGTAGTCAGTCTATGGAACAGCGAGTGGTCAGTCTATGGAACAGCGAGTGGTCAGTCTATGGAACAGCGAGTGGTCAATCTATGGAACAGCGAGTGGTCAGTCTATGGGAGAGCGAGTGGTCAGTCTATGGAACAGCGAGTGGTCAATCTATAGAACAGCGAGTGGTCAGTCTATGGAACAGTGAGTGGTCAGTCTATGGAACAGCGAGTGGTCAGTCTATGGAACAGCGAGTAGTCAGTCTATGGAACAGCGAGTGGTCAGTCTATGGAACAGCGAGTGGTCAGTCTATGGAACAGCGAGTGGTCAATCTATGGAACAGCGAGTGGTCAGTCTATAGAACAGCGAGTGGTCAGTCTATAGAACAGCGAGTGGTCAGTCTATGGAACAGCGAGTGGTCAGTCTATGGAACAGCGAGTGGTCAGTCTATGGAACAGCGAGTCGTCAATCTATAGAACAGCGAGTGGTCAGTCTATAGAACAGCGAGTGGTCAGTCTATGGAACAGCGAGTGCTAAGTCTATGGAACAGGGAGTGGTCAATCTATGGAACAGCGAGTGGTCAATCTATAGAACAGCGAGTGGTCAGTCTATGGAACAGTGAGTGGTCAATCTATAGAACAGTGAGTGGTCAGTCTATAGAATAATCAGTGATCAGTCTATTGAAAAGCGAGTGGTCAGTCTATGGAACAGCGAGTGGTCAGTCTATGGAACAGCGAGTAGTCAGTCTATGGAACAGCGAGTGGTCAGTCTATGGAACAGCGAGTGGTCAGTCTATAGAACAGCGAGTGGTCAATGTATGGAACAGCGAGTGGTCAGTCTATGGAACAGCGAGTGGTCAATCTCTAAAAGAACGAGTGGTCAGTCGATAGAACAGCGAGTGGTCAGTCTACAGAACAGCGAGTGGTCAATCTATAGAACAGCGAGTTGTCCATCTATGGGGCAACGCGTGGTTAGTCTATGGAACAGCGAGTGGTCCATCTATAGAACAGCGAGCGGTCAGTCTATAGAAGAGCGAGTGGTCAGTCTCTAGAACAGCGGGTGATCAATCTATAGAACAGCGAGTGGTCAGTCTATGGAACAGCGAGTGGTCAGTCTATGGAACAGCGAGTGGTCCATCTATAGAACAGCGAGTGGTCAGTCTACAGAACAGCGAGTGGTCAATCTATAGATCAGCGGGTGGTCAATCTATAGAACAGCGAGTGGCCAATCTAAAGAACAGCGAGTGGGCAATCTATAGAACAGCGAGTGGTCAGTCTATAGAACAGCGAGTGGTCAATCTATAGATCAGCGGGTGGTCAATCTATAGAACAGCGAGTGATCAGTCTACAGAACAGCGAGTGGTCAATCTATAGATCAGCGGGTGGTCAATCTATAGAACAGCGAGTGGCCAATCTAAAGAACAGCGAGTGGTCAATCTATAGAACAGCGAGTGGTCAGTCTATAGAACAGCGAGTGGTCAATCTATAGAACAGCGAGTGGCCAATCTAAAGAACAGCGAGTGGTCAATCAAGAGAATAGCGAGTGGTCAGTCTATAGAACAGCAAGTTGTCAGTTTCTAGAACAGTGAGAGGTCAGTCTCTGGAACAGCGAGTGTTCATTCTATAGAACAGCGAGTGGTCAATCTATGGAACAGTGAGTGGTCAGTCTGTGGAGCAGCGAGTGGTCAGTCTATGGAACAGCGAGTGTTCATTCTATAGAACAGCATGTGGTCAGTCTATGGAACAGCGAATGGTCAATCTATGAAACAGTGAGTGGTCAATCTATAGAACAGCATGTGGTCAGTCTATGGAACAGCTAGTGGTCAATCTATGGAACAACGAGTGGTCAGTCTATGGAACAGCGAATGGTCAATCTATGAAACAGTGAGTGGTCAATCTATAGAACAGCGAGTGGTCAATCTATAGAACAGCGAGTGGTCAATCTATGGAACAGCGAGTGGTCAGTCTATGGAACAGCGAGTGGTCAATATATAGAACAGCGAGTGGTCAGTCTATGAAACAGTGAGTGTTCAATCTATAGAACAGCGAGTGGTCAATCTATGGAACAGTGAGTGGTCAGTCTATGGAACAGCGAGTGGTCAGTCTATGGAACAGTGAGTGGTCAGTCTATGGAACAGCGAGTAGTCAGTCTATGGAACAGCGAGTGGTCAGTCTATGGAACAGCGAGTGGTCAGTCTATAGAACAGCGAGTGGTCAATCTATGGAACAGCGAGTGGTCAGTCTATGGAACAGCGAGTGGTCAATCTCTAAAACAGCGAGTGCTCAGTCTATAGAACAGCGAGTGGTCAGTCTACAGAACAGCGAGTGGTCAATCTATAGAACAGCGAGTTGTCCATCTATGGGGCAACGCGTGGTTAGTCTATGGAACAGCGAGCGGTCCATCTATAGAACAGCGAGCGGTCAGTCTATAGAACAGCGAGTGGTCAGTCTCTAGAACAGCGGGTGATCAATCTATAGAACAGCGAGTGGTCAGTCTATGGAACAGCGAGTGGTCAGTCTGTGGAACAGCGAGTGGTCCATCTATAGAACAGCGAGTGGTCAGTCTACAGAACAGCGAGTGGTCAATCTATAGAACAGCGGGTGGTCAATCTATAGAACAGCGAGTGGTCAATCTATAGAACAGCGAGTGGTCAGTCTATAGAACAGCGAGTGGTCAATCTATAGAACAGCGAGTGGCCAATCTAAAGAACAGCGAGTGGTCAATCAAGAGAATAGTGAGTGGTCAGTCTATAGAACAGCAAGTTGTCAGTCTCTAGAACAGTGAGTGGTCAGTCTATGGAACAGCGAGTGGTCAGTCTATAGAAGAGCAAGTGGTCAGTCTCTGGAACAGCGAGTGGTCAGTCTATGGAACAGCGAGTGTTCATTCTATAGAACAGCAAGTGGTCAATCTACGGAACAGTGAGTGGTCAGTCTGTGGAGCAGCGAGTGGTCAATCTATAGAACAGCGAGTGGTCAATCTATAGAACAGCGAGTGGTCAATCTATAGAACAGCGAGTGGTCAATCTATAGAAGAGCGAGTGGTCAGTCTATGGAACAGCGAGTGGTCAATCTATAGAAGAGCGAGTGGTCAGTCTATGGAACAGCGAGTGGTCAATCTTTAGAACAGTGAGTGGTCAGTCTATGGACAAGCGAGTGGTCAATCTATGGAACAGTGAGTGGTCAGTCTATGGAACAGCGAGTGGTCAGTCTATAGAACAGCGAATGGTCAGTCAATAGAACAGCGAGTGGTCAGTCTATGGAGCAGCGAGTGGTCAATCTATGGAACAACGAGTGGTCAGTCTATGGAACAGCGAATGGTCAATCTATGAAACAGTGAGTGGTCAATCTATAGAACAGCGAGTGGTCAATCTATAGAACAGCGAGTGGTCAATATATAGAACAGCGAGTGGTCAATCTATGGAACAGCGAGTGGTCAATCTTTCGAGAGCGAGTGGTCAGTCTATACAACAGCGAGTGGTCAATCTATGAAACATCGAGTGGTCAATATATAGAACAGCGAGTGGTCAATCTATAGAACAGTGGGTGGTCAATCTATGGAACAGCGAGTGGTCAATATACAGAACAGCGAGTGGTCAATCTATGAAACATCGAGTGGTCAATATATAAAACATCGAGTGGTCAATATATAGAACAGCGAGTGGTCAGTCTATGGAACA
The DNA here is from genome assembly GCA_030390025.1 of Squalus acanthias. Taxonomy (NCBI): domain Eukaryota; kingdom Metazoa; phylum Chordata; class Chondrichthyes; order Squaliformes; family Squalidae; genus Squalus; species Squalus acanthias. Next base: position 282,517 of record JASTWF010000480.1, on the reverse strand, counting down.
GTGAGTGTTCAATCTATAGAACAGCGAGTGGTCAATCTATGGAACAGTGAGTGGTCAGTCTATACAACAGCGAGTGGTCAATCTATGAAACATCGAGTGGTCAATATATAGAACAGCGAGTGGTCAATCTATAGAACAGTGGGTGGTCAATCTATGGAACAGCGAGTGGTCAATATACAGAACAGCGAGTGGTCAATCTTTCGAGCAGCGAGTGGTCAGTCTATGGAACAGCGAGTGGTCAATATATAGAACAGCGAGTGGTCAGTCTATGGAACAGTGAGTGTTCAATCTATAGAACAGCGAGTGGTCAATCTATGGAACAGTGAGTGGTCAGTCTATGGAACAGCGAGTGGTCAGTCTATGGAACAGTGAGTGGTCAGTCTATGGAACAGCGAGTAGTCAGTCTATGGAACAGCGAGTGGTCAGTCTATGGAACAGCGAGTGGTCAATATATAGAACAGCGAGTGGTCAGTCTATGGAACAGCGAGTGGTCAGTCTATGGAACAGCGAGTGGTCAATATATAGAACAGCGAGTGGTCAATCTATGGAACAGTGAGTGTTCAATCTATAGAACAGCGAGTGGTCAATCTATGGAACAGTGAATGGTCAGTCTATGGAACAGCAAGTGGTCAGTCTATGGAACAGTGAGTGGTCAGTCTATGGAACAGCGAGTAGTCAGTCTATGGAACAGCGAGTGGTCAGTCTATGGAACAGCGAGTGGTCAGTCTATGGAACAGCGAGTCGTCAATCTATAGAACAGCGAGTGGTCAGTCTATAGAACAGCGAGTGGTCAATCTATAGAACAGCGAGTGGTCAGTCTATGGAACAGCGAGTGCTAAGTCTATGGAACAGCGAGTGGTCAATCTATGGAACAGCATGTGGTCAGTCTATAGAACAGCAAGTGGTCAGTCTATGGAACAGCGAGTGGTCAATCTATGGAACAGCGAGTGGTCAGTGTATGGAACAGTGAGTGGTCCGTGTATGGAACAGTGAGTGGTCAATCTATAGAACAGCGAGTGGTCAATCTATAGAACAGCGAGTGGTCAATCTATAGAACAGCGAGTGGTCAGTCTATGGAACAGCGAGTGGTCAGTGTATGGAACAGTGAGTGGTCAATCTATAGAACAGTGAGTGGTCAGTCTGTGGAATAGTGAGTGGTCAATCTATAGAACAGTGAGTGGTCAGTCTATAGAATAGTCAGTGATCAGTCTATTGAAAAGCGAGTGGTCAGTCTATGGAACAGTGAGTGGTCAGTCTATGGAACAGCGAGTGGTCAGTCTATGGAACAGTGAGTGGTCAGTCTATGGAACAGCGAGTAGTCAGTCAATGGAACAGCGGTGGTCAGTCTATGGAACAGCGAGTGGTCAGTCTATAGAACAGCGAGTGGTCAATCTATGGAACAGCGAGTGGTCAGTCTATGGAACAGCGAGTGGTCAATCTCTAAAACAACGAGTGGTCAGTCGATAGAACAGCGAGTGGTCAGTCTACAGAACAGCGAGTGGTCAATCTATAGAACAGCGAGTTGTCCATCTATGGGGCAACGCGTGGTTAGTCTATGGAACAGCGAGTGGTCCATCTATAGAACAGCGAGCGGTCAGTCTATAGAAGAGCGAGTGGTCAGTCTCTAGAACAGCGGGTGATCAATCTATAGAACAGCGAGTGGTCAGTCTATGGAACAGCGAGTGGTCAGTCTATGGAACAGCGAGTGGTCCATCTATAGAACAGCGAGTGGTCAGTCTACAGAACAGCGAGTGGTCAATCTAAAGAACAGCGAGTGGTCAATCTATAGAACAGCGAGTGGTCAGTCTATAGAACAGCGAGTGGTCAATCTATAGATCAGCGGGTGGTCAATCTATAGAACAGCGAGTGATCAGTCTACAGAACAGCGAGTGGTCAATCTATAGATCAGCGGGTGGTCAATCTATAGAACAGCGAGTGGCCAATCTAAAGAACAGCGAGTGGTCAATCTATAGAACAGCGAGTGGTCAGTCTATAGAACAGCGAGTGGTCAATCTATAGAACAGCGAGTGGCCAATCTAAAGAACAGCGAGTGGTCAATCAAGAGAATAGCGAGTGGTCAGTCTATAGAACAGCAAGTTGTCAGTTTCTAGAACAGTGAGAGGTCAGTCTATGGAACAGCGAGTGGTCAGTCTATAGAAGAGCAAGTAGTCAGTCTCTGGAACAGCGAGTGGTCAGTCTATGGAACAGCGAGTGTTCATTCTATAGAACAGCGAGTGGTCAATCTATGGAACAGTGAGTGGTCAGTCTGTGGAGCAGCGAGTGGTCAGTCTATGGAACAGCGAGTGGTCTATCTAGGGAACAGTGAGTGGTCAGTCTGTGGAGCAGCGAGTGGTCAATCTATAGAACAGCAAGTGGTCAATCTATTGAACAGCGAGTGGTCAATCTATAGAACAGCATGTGGTCAGTCTATGGAACAGCGAATGGTCAATCTATGAAACAGTGAGTGGTCAATCTATAGAACAGCATGTGGTCAGTCTATGGAACAGCGAATGGTCAATCTATGAAACAGTGAGTGGTCAATCTATAGAACAGCGAGTGGTCAATCTATAGAACAGCGAGTGGTCAATCTATGGAACAACGAGTGGTCAGTCTATGGAACAGCGAATGGTCAATCTATGAAACAGTGAGTGGTCAATCTATAGAACAGCGAGTGGTCAATCTATAGAACAGCGAGTGGTCAATCTATGGAACAGCGAGTGGTCAGTCTATGGAACAGCGAGTGGTCACTATATAGAACAGCGAGTGGTCAGTCTATGAAACAGTGAGTGTTCAATCTATAGAACAGCGAGTGGTCAATCTATGGAACAGTGAGTGGTCAGTCTATGGAACAGCGAGTGGTCAGTCTATGGAACAGTGAGTGGTCAGTCTATGGAATAGCGAGTAGTCAGTCTATGGAACAGCGAGTGGTCAGTCTATGGAACAGCGAGTGGTCAGTCTATAGAACAGCGAGTGGTCAGTCTATGGAACAGCGAGTGGTCAATCTCTAAAACAGCGAGTGCTCAGTCTATAGAACAGCGAGTGGTCAGTCTACAGAACAGCGAGTGGTCAATCTATAGAACAGCGAGTTGTCCATCTATGGGGCAACGCGTGGTTAGTCTATGGAACAGCGAGCGGTCCATCTATAGAACAGCGAGCGGTCAGTCTATAGAACAGCGAGTGGTCAGTCTCTAGAACAGCGGGTGATCAATCTATAGAACAGCGAGTGGTCAGTCTATGGAACAGCGAGTGGTCAGTCTGTGGAACAGCGAGTGGTCCATCTATAGAACAGCGAGTGGTCAGTCTACAGAACAGCGAGTGGTCAATCTATAGAACAGCGGGTGGTCAATCTATAGAACAGCGAGTGGCCAATCTAAAGAACAGCGAGTGGTCAATCTATAGAACAGCGAGTGGTCAGTCTATAGAACAGCGAGTGGTCAATCTATAGAACAGCGAGTGGCCAATCTAAAGAACAGCGAGTGGTCAATCAAGAGAATAGTGAGTGGTCAGTCTATAGAACAGCAAGTTGTCAGTCTCTAGAACAGTGAGTGGTCAGTCTATGGAACAGCGAGTGGTCAGTCTATAGAAGAGCAAGTGGTCAGTCTCTGGAACAGCGAGTGGTCAGTCTATGGAACAGCGAGTGTTCATTCTATAGAACAGCAAGTGGTCAATCTTTAGAACAGTGAGTGGTCAGTCTATGGACAAGCGAGTGGTCAATCTATGGAACAGTGAGTGGTCAGTCTGTGGAGCAGCGAGTGGTCAATCTATAGAACAGCGAGTGGTCAATCTATAGAAGAGCGAGTGGTCAGTCTATGGAACAGCGAGTGGTCAATCTATGGAACAGTGAGTGGTCAGTCTATGGAACAGCGAGTGGTCAGTCTATAGAACAGCGAATGGTCAGTCAATAGAACAGCGAGTGGTCAATCTATGGAACAACGAGTGGTCAGTCTATGGAACAGCGAATGGTCAATCTATGAAACAGTGACTGGTCAATCTATAGAACAGTGAGTGGTCAATCTATAGAACAGTGAGTGTTCAATCTATAGAACAGCGAGTGGTCAATCTATGGAACAGCGAGTGGTCAGTCTATGGAACAGCGAGTGGTCAGTCTATGGAACAGTGAGTGGTCAGTCTATGGAACAGCGAGTAGTCAGTCTATAGAACAGCGAGTGGTCAGTCTATGGAACAGCGAGTGGTCAGTCTATAGAACAGCGAGTGGTCAATCTATGGAACAGCGAGTGGTCAGTCTATGGAACAGCGAGTGGTCAATCTCTAAAACAGCGAGTGGTCAGTCTATAGAACAGCGAGTGGTCAGTCTACAGAACAGCGAGTGGTCAATCTGTAGAACAGCGAGTTGTCCATCTATGGGGCAATGCGTGGTTAGTCTATGGAACAGCGAGTGGTCCATCTATAGAACAGCGAGCGGTCAGTCTATAGAACAGCGAGTGGTCAGTCTCTAGAACAGCGGGTGATCAATCTATAGAACAGCGAGTGGTCAGTCTATGGAACAGCGAGTGGTCAGTCTATGGAACAGCGAGTGGTCCATCTATAGAACAGCGAGTGGTCAGTCTACAGAACAGCGAGTGGTCAATCTATAGAACAGCGGGTGGTCAATCTATAGAACAGCGAGTGGCCAATCTAAAGAACAGCGAGTGGTCAATCTATAGAACAGCGAGTGGTCAGTCTCTAGAACAGCGGGTGATCAATCTATAGAACAGCGAGTGGTCAGTCTATGGAACAGCGAGTGGTCAGTCTATGGAACAGCGAGTGGTCCATCTATAGAACAGCGAGTGGTCAGTCTACAGAACAGCGAGTGGTCAATCTATAGAACAGCGGGTGGTCAATCTATAGAACAGCGAGTGGCCAATCTAAAGAACAGCGAGTGGTCAATCTATAGAACAGCGAGTGGTCAGTCTATAGAACAGCGAGTGGCCAATCTAAAGAACAGCGAGTGGTCAATCAAGAGAATAGTGAGTGGTCAGTCTATAGAACAGCAAGTTGTCAGTCTCTAGAGCAGTGAGTGGTCAGTCTATGGAACAGCGAGTGTTCATTCTATAGAACAGCGAGTGGTCAATCTATGGAACAGTGAGTGGTCAGTCTGTGGAGCAGCGAGTGGTCAGTCTATAGAACAGCGAGTGGTCAATCTATATAACAGCGAGTGGTCAATCTATAGAAGAGCAAGTGGTCAGTCTCTGGAACAGCGAGTGGTCAGTCTGTGGAGCAGCGAGTGGTCAGTCTATAGAACAGCGAGTGGTCAATCTATATAACAGCGAGTGGTCAATCTATAGAAGAGCGAGTGGTCAGTCTATGGAACAGCGAGTGGTCAATCTTTAGAACAGTGAGTGGTCAGTCTATGGACAAGCGAGTGGTCAATCTATGGATCAGTGAGTGGTCAGTCTATGGAACAGCGAGTGGTCAGTCTATAGAACAGCGAGTGGTCAGTCTATGGAACAGCGAGTGGTGAATCTATAAAACAGCGAGTGGTCAATCTATAGAACAGCAAGTGGTCAATCTATTGAACAGCGAATGGTCAATCTATGAAACAGTGAGTGGTCAATCTATAGAACAGCGTGTGGTCAGTCTATGGAACAGCGAATGGTCAATCTATGAAACAGTGAGTGGTCAATCTATAGAACAGCATGTGGTCAGTCTATGGATCAGCTAGTGGTCAATCTATGGAACAACGAGTGGTCAGTCTATGGAACAGCGAATGGTCAATCTATGAAACAGTGAGTGGTCAATCTATAGAACAGCGAGTGGTCAATCTATAGAACAGCGAGTGGTCAATCTATGGAACAGCGAGTGGTCAGTCTATGGAACAGCGAGTGGTCAATATATAGAACAGCGAGTGGTCAATCTATGGAACAGCGAGTGGTCAATCTTTCGAGAGCGAGTGGTCAGTCTATACAACAGCGAGTGGTCAATCTATGAAACATCGAGTGGTCAATATATAGAACAGCGAGTGGTCAATCTATAGAACAGTGGGTGGTCAATCTATGGAACAGCGAGTGGTCAATATACAGAACAGCGAGTGGTCAATCTATGAAACATCGAGTGGTCAATATATCGAACATCGAGTGGTCAATATATAGAACAGCGAGTGGTCAGTCTATGGAACAGTGAGTGTTCAATCTATAGAACAGCGAGTGGTCAATCTATGGAACAGTGAGTGGTCAGTCTATGGAACAGCGAGTGGTCAGTCTATAGAACAGCGAGTGGTCAATCTATGGAACAGTGAGTGGTCAGTCTATGGAACAGCGAGTGGTCAATCTATGGAACAGCGAGTGGTCAGTCTATGGAACAGCGAGTAGTCAGTCTATGGAACGGCGAGTGGTCAGTCTATGGAACAGCGAGTGGTCAATATATAGAACAGCGAGTGGTCAGTCTATGGAACAGTGAGTGTTCAATCTATAGAACAGCGAGTGGTCAATCTATGGAACAGTGAATGGTCAGTCTATGGAACAGCAAGTGGTCAGTCTATGGAACAGTGAGTGGTCAGTCTATGGAACAGCGAGTGGTCAGTCTATGGAACAGCGAGTGGTCAGTCTACGGAACAGCGAGTGGTCAGTCTATGGAACAGCGAGTGGTCAGTCTATAGAACAGCGAGTGGTCAGTCTATAGAACAGCGAGTGGTCAGTCTATGGAACAGCGAGTGGTCAATCTATGGAACAGCGAGTGGTCAGTGTATGGAACAGTGAGTGGTCCGTGTATGGAACAGTGAGTGGTCAATCTATAGAACAGCGAGTGGTCAATCTATAGAACAGCGAGTGGTCAATCTATAGAACAGCGAGTGGTCAGTCTATGGAACAGCGAGTGGTCAGTGTATGGAACAGTGAGTGGTCAATCTATAGAACAGTGAGTGGTCAGTCTGTGGAATAGTGAGTGGTCAATCTATAGAACAGTGAGTGGTCAGTCTATAGAATAGTCAGTGATCAGTCTATTGAAAAGCGAGTGGTCAGTCTATGGAACAGTGAGTGTTCAATCTATAGAACAGCGAGTGGTCAATCTATGGAACAGCGAGTGGTCAGTCTATGGAACAGTGAGTGGTCAGTCTATGGAACAGTGAGTGGTCAGTCTATGGAACAGCGAGTAGTCAGTCTATGGAACAGCGGTGGTCAGTCTATGGAACAACAAGTGGTCAGTCTATAGAACAGCGAGTGGTCAATCTATGGAACAGCGAGTGGTCAGTCTATGGAACAGCGAGTGGTCAATCTCTAAAACAACGAGTGGTCAGTCGATAGAACAGCGAGTGGTCAGTCTACAGAACAGCGAGTGGTCAATCTATAGAACAGCGAGTTGTCCATCTATGGGGCAACGCGTGGTTAGTCTATGGAACAGCGAGTGGTCCATCTATAGAACAGCGAGCGGTCAGTCTATAGAAGAGCGAGTGGTCAGTCTCTAGAACAGCGGGTGATCAATCTATAGAACAGCGAGTGGTCAGTCTATGGAACAGCGAGTGGTCAGTCTATGGAACAGCGAGTGGTCCATCTATAGAACAGCGAGTGGTCAGTCTACAGAACAGCGAGTGGTCAATCTATAGAACAGCGGGTGGTCAATCTATAGAACAGCGAGTGGCCAATCTAAAGAAGAGCGAGTGGTCAATCTATAGAACAGCGAGTGGTCAGTCTATAGAACAGCGAGTGGTCAATCTATAGAACAGCGAGTGGCCAATCTAAAGAACAGCGAGTGGTCAATCAAGAGAATAGCGAGTGGTCAGTCTATAGAACAGCAAGTTGTCAGTCTCTAGAACAGTGAGAGGTCAGTCTCTGGAACAGCGAGTGGTCAGTCTATGGAACAGCGAGTGTTTATTCTACAGAACAGCGAGTGGTCAATCTATGGAACAGTGAGTGGTCAGTCTGTGGAGCAGCTAGTGGTCAGTCTATGGAACAGCGAGTGTTCATTCTATAGAACAGCGAGTGGTCTATCTATGGAACAGTGAGTGGTCAATCTATTGAACAGCGAGTGGTCAATCTATAGAACAGCATGTGGTCAGTCTATGGAACAGCGAATGGTCAATCTATGAAAAAGTGAGTGGTCAATCTATAGAACAGCATGTGGTCAGTCTATGGAACAGCTAGTGGTCAATCTATGGAACAACGAGTGGTCAGTCTATGGAACAGCGAGTGGTCAGTCTATGGAACAGCGAGTGGTCAATATATAGAACAGCGAGTGGTCAGTCTATGAAACAGTGAGTGTTCAATCTATAGAACAGCGAGTGGTCAATCTATGGAACAGTGAGTGGTCAGTCTATGGAACAGCGAGTGGTCAGTCTATGGAACAGTGAGTGGTCAGTCTATGGAACAGCGAGTAGTCAGTCTATGGAACAGCGAGTGGTCAGTCTATGGAACAGCGAGTGGTCAGTCTATAGAACAGCGAGTGGTCAATCTATGGAACAGCGAGTGGTCAGTCTATGGAACAGCGAGTGGTCAATCTCTAAAACAGCGAGTGGTCAGTCTATAGAACAGCGAGTGGTCAGTCTACAGAACAGCGAGTGGTCAATCTATGGAACAGCGAGTGGTCCATCTATAGAACAGCGAGTGGTCAGTCTATAGAACAGCGAGTGGTCAGTCTCTAGAACAGCGGGTGATCAATCTATAGAACAGCGAGTGGTCAGTCTATGGAACAGCGAGTGGTCAGTCTATGGAACAGCGAGTGGTCCATCTATAGAACAGCGAGTGGTCAGTCTACAGAACAGCGAGTGGTCAATCTATAGAACAGCGGGTGGTCAATCTATAGAACAGCGAGTGGCCAATCTAAAGAACAGCGAGTGGTCAATCTATAGAACAGCGAGTGGTCAGTCTATAGAACAGCGAGTGGTCAATCTATAGAACAGCGAGTGGCCAATCTAAAGAACAGCGAGTGGTCAATCAAGAGAATAGTGAGTGGTCAGTCTATAGAACAGCAAGTTGTCAGTCTCTAGAACAGTGAGTGGTCAGTCTATGGAACAGCGAGTGGTCAGTCTATAGAAGAGCAAGTGGTCAGTCTCTGGAACAGTGAGTGGTCAGTCTGTGGAGCAGCGAGTGGTCAATCTATAGAACAGCGAGTGGTCAATCTATAGAAGAGCGAGTGGTCAGTCTATGGAACAGCGAGTGGTCAATCTTTAGAAGAGTGAGTGGTCAGTCTATGAACAAGCGAGTGGTCAATCTATGGAACAGTGAGTGGTCAGTCTATGGAACAGCGAGTGGTCAGTCTATAGAACAGCGAATGGTCAGTCAATAGAACAGCGAGTGGTCAGTCTATGGAGCAGCGAGTGGTCAATCTATAAAACAGCGAGTGGTCAATCTATAGAACAGCAAGTGGTCAATCTATTGAACAGTGAGTGTTCAATCTATGGAACAGCTAGTGGTCAATCTATGGAACAACGAGTGGTCAGTCTATGGAACAGCGAATGGTCAATCTATGAAACAGTGACTGGTCAATCTATAGAACAGTGAGTGGTCAATCTATAGAACAGTGAGTGTTCAATCTATAGAACAGCGAGTGGTCAATCTATGGAACAGCGAGTGGTCAGTCTATGGAACAGTGAGTGGTCAGTCTATGGAACAGTGAGTGGTCAGTCTATGGAACAGCGAGTGGTCAGTCTATGGAACAGCGAGTGGTCAATCTATAGAACAGTGAGTGTTCAATCTATAGAACAGTGAGTGGTCAATCTATAGAACAGTGAGTGTTCAATCTATAGAACAGCGAGTGGTCAGTCTATGGAACAGCGAGTGGTCAGTCTATGGAACAGTGAGTGGTCAGTCTATGGAACAGCGAGTGGTCAGTCTATGGAACAGCGAGTGGTCAGTCTATGGAACAGCGAGTCGCCAATCTATAGAACAGTGAGTGGTCGGTCGATGGAACAGCGAGTGGTCAGTCTATGGAACAGCGAGTGGTCAGTCTATGGAACAGCGAGTGGTCAATCTATAGAACAGCGAGTGGCCAATCGAAAGAACAGCGAGTGGTCTGTCTATGAAACAGTGATTGGTCAGTCTATAGAACAGTGAATGGTCTGTCTATAGAACAGTGATGGTCAAACTATAAAACAATGAGTGGTCAGTCTATAGAACAGCGAGAGGACAATCTATAGAACAGCGAATGGTCAGTCTATAGAACAGCGAGTGGTCAGTCTATGGAACAGCGAGTGGTCAGTCTATGGAACAGTGAGTGGTCAATCTATGGAACAGTGAGTGGTCAGTCTATGGAAACGCGAGTGGTCAATCTATGGAACAGTGAGTGGTCAGTCTGTGGAACAGTGAGTGGTCAATCTATGGAACAGTGAGTGGTCAGTCTATGCAACAGCGAGTGGTCAGTCTATGGAACAGTGAGTGGTCAATCTATGGAACAGCGAGTGGTCAATCTTTAGAACAGTGAGTGGTCAGTCTATGGACAAGCGAGTGGTCAATCTATGGAACAGTGAGTGGTCAGTCTATGGAACAGCGAGTGGTCAGTCTATAGAACAGCGAATGGTCAGTCAATAGAACAGCGAATGGTCAGTCAATAGAACAGCGAGTGGTCAGTCTATGGAACAGCGAGTGGTCAATCTATAAAACATCGAGTGGTCAATCTATAGAACAGCAAGTGGTCAATCTATTGAACAGCGAATGGTCAATCTATGAAACAGTGAGTGGTCAATCTATGGAACAGCGTGTGGTCAGTCTATGGAACAGCGAATGGTCAATCTATGAAACAGTGAGTGGTCAATCTATAGAACCGCATGTGGTCAGTCTATGGAACAGCTAGTGGTCAATCTATGGAACAACGAGTGCTCTGTCTGTGGAACAGCGAATGGTCAATCTATGAAACAGTGACTGGTCAATCTATAGAACAGCGAGTGGTCAATCTATAGAACAGTGAGTGTTCAATCTATAGAACAGCGAGTGGTCAATCTATGGAACAGCGAGTGGTCAGTCTATGGAACAGCGAGTGGTCAGTCTATGGAACAGTGAGTGGTCAGTCTATGGAACAGCGAGTAGTCAGTCTATGGAACAGCGAGTGGTCAGTCTATAGAACAGCGAGTGGTCAATCTATGGAACAGCGAGTGGTCAGTCTATGGAACAGCGAGTGGTCAATCTCTAAAACAGTGAGTGGTCAGTCTATAGAACAGCGAGTGGTCAGTCTACAGAACAGCAAGTGGTCAATCTGTAGAACAGCGAGTTGTCCATCTATGGGGCAATGCGTGGTTAGTCTATGGAACAGCGAGTGGTCCATCTATAGAACAGCGAGCGGTCAGTCTATAGAACAGCGAGTGGTCAGTCTCTAGAACAGCGGGTGATCAATCTATAGAACAGCGAGTGGTCAGTCTATGGAACAGCGAGTGGTCAGTCTATGGAACAGCGAGTGGTCCATCTTTCGAACAGCGAGTGGTCAGTCTACAGAACAGCGAGTGGTCAATCTATAGAACAGCGGGTGGTCAATCTATAGAACAGCGAGTGGCCAATCTAAAGAACAGCGAGTGGTCAATCTATAGAACAGCGAGTGGTCAGTCTATAGAACAGCGAGTGGCCAATCTAAAGAACAGCGAGTAGTCAATCAAGAGAATAGTGAGTGGTCAGTCTATAGAACAGCAAGTTGTCAGTCTCTAGAACAGCGAGTGGTCAGTCTATAGAAGAGCAAGTGGTCAGTCTCTGGAACAGCGAGTGGTCAGTCTATGGAACAGCGAGTGTTCATTCTATAGAACAGCGAGTGGTCAATCTATGGAACAGTGAGTGGTCAGTCTGTGGAGCAGCGAGTGGTCAATCTATAGAACAGCGAGTGGTCAATCTATAGAACAGCGAGTGGTCAATCTATAGAAGAGCGAGTGGTCAGTCTATGGAACAGCGAGTGGTCAATCTTTAGAACAGTGAGTGGTCAGTCTATGGACAAGCGAGTGGTCAATCTATGGAACAGTGAGTGGTCAGTCTATGGAACAGCGAGTGGTCAGTCTATAGAACAGCGAATGGTCAGTCAATAGAACAGCGAGTGGTCAGTCTATGGAACAGCGAGTGGTCAATCTATAAAACAGCGAGTGGTCAATCTATAGAACAGCAAGTGGTCAATCTATTGAACAGCGAATGGTCAATCTATGAAACAGTGAGTGGTCAATCTATAGAACAGCGTGTGGTCAGTCTATGGAACAGCGAATGGTCAATCTATGAAACAGTGAGTGGTCAATCTATAGAACAGCATGTGGTCAGTCTATGGATCAGCTAGTGGTCAATCTATGGAACAACGAGTGGTCAGTCTATGGAACAGCGAATGGTCAATCTATGAAACAGTGAGTGGTCAATCTATAGAACAGCGAGTGGTCAATCTATAGAACAGCGAGTGGTCAATCTATGGAACAGCGAGTGGTCAGTCTATGGAACAGCGAGTGGTCAATATATAGAACAGCGAGTGGTCAATCTATGGAACAGCGAGTGGTCAATCTTTCGAACAGCGAGTGGTCAGTCTATACAACAGCGAGTGGTCAATCTATGAAACAGCGAGTGGTCAATATATAGAACAGCGAGTGGTCAATCTGTAGAACAGTGGGTGGTCAATCTATGGAACAGCGAGTGGTCAATATACAGAACAGCGAGTGGTCAATCTTTCGAGCAGCGAGTGGTCATTCTATAGAACAGCGAGTGGTCAATCTATAGAACAGCGAGTGGTAAATCTATAGAACAGCAAGTGGTCAATCTATTGAACAGCGAATGGTCAATCTATGAAACAGTGAGTGGTCAATCTATGGAACAGCGTGTGGTCAGTCTATGGAACAGCGAATGGTCAATCTATGAAACAGTGAGTGGTCAATCTATAGAACCGCATGTGGTCAGTCTATGGAACAGCTAGTGGTCAATCTATGGAACAACGAGTGCTCTGTCTATGGAACAGCGAATGGTCAATCTATGAAACAGTGACTGGTCAATCTATAGAACAGCGAGTGGTCAATCTATAGAACAGTGAGTGTTCAATCTATAGAACAGCGAGTGGTCAATCTATGGAACAGCGAGTGGTCAGTCTATGGAACAGCGAGTGGTCAGTCTATGGAACAGTGAGTGGTCAGTCTATGGAACAGCGAGTAGTCAGTCTATGGAACAGCGAGTGGTCAGTCTATAGAACAGCGAGTGGTCAATCTATGGAACAGCGAGTGGTCAGTCTATGGAACAGCGAGTCGTCAATCTCTAAAACAGTGAGTGGTCAGTCTATAGAACAGCGAGTGGTCAGTCTACAGAACAGCAAGTGGTCAATCTGTAGAACAGCGAGTTGTCCATCTATGGGGCAATGCGTGGTTAGTCTATGGAACAGCGAGTGGTCCATCTATAGAACAGCGAGCGGTCAGTCTATAGAACAGCGAGTGGTCAGTCTCTAGAACAGCGGGTGATCAATCTATAGAACAGCGAGTGGTCAGTCTATGGAACAGCGAGTGGTCAGTCTATGGAACAGCGAGTGGTCCATCTTTCGAACAGCGAGTGGTCAGTCTACAGAACAGCGAGTGGTCAATCTATAGAACAGCGGGTGGTCAATCTATAGAACAGCGAGTGGCCAATCTAAAGAACAGCGAGTGGTCAATCTATAGAACAGCGAGTGGTCAGTCTATAGAACAGCGAGTGGCCAATCTAAAGAACAGCGAGTAGTCAATCAAGAGAATAGTGAGTGGTCAGTCTATAGAACAGCAAGTTGTCAGTCTCTAGAACAGCGAGTGGTCAGTCTATAGAAGAGCAAGTGGTCAGTCTCTGGAACAGCGAGTGGTCAGTCTATGGAACAGCGAGTGTTCATTCTATAGAACAGCGAGTGGTCAATCTATGGAACAGTGAGTGGTCAGTCTGTGGAGCAGCGAGTGGTCAATCTATAGAACAGCGAGTGGTCAATCTATAGAACAGCGAGTGGTCAATCTATAGAAGAGCGAGTGGTCAGTCTATGGAACAGCGAGTGGTCAATCTTTAGAACAGTGAGTGGTCAGTCTATGGACAAGCGAGTGGTCAATCTATGGAACCGTGAGTGGTCAGTCTATGGAACAGCGAGTGGTCAGTCTATAGAACAGCGAATGGTCAGTCAATAGAACAGCGAGTGGTCAGTCTATGGAACAGCGAGTGGTCAATCTATAAAACAGCGAGTGGTCAATCTATAGAACAGCAAGTGGTCAATCTATTGAACAGCGAATGGTCAATCTATGAAACAGTGAGTGGTCAATCTATAGAACAGCGTGTGGTCAGTCTATGGAACAGCGAATGGTCAATCTATGAAACAGTGAGTGGTCAATCTATAGAACAGCATGTGGTCAGTCTATGGATCAGCTAGTGGTCAATCTATGGAACAACGAGTGGTCAGTCTATGGAACAGCGAATGGTCAATCTATGAAACAGTGAGTGGTCAATCTATAGAACAGCGAGTGGTCAATCTATAGAACAGCGAGTGGTCAATCTATGGAACAGCGAGTGGTCAGTCTATGGAACAGCGAGTGGTCAATATATAGAACAGCGAGTGGTCAATCTATGGAACAGCGAGTGGTCAATCTTTCAAACAGCGAGTGGTCAGTCTATACAACAGCGAGTGGTCAATCTATGAAACAGCGAGTGGTCAATATATAGAACAGCGAGTGGTCAATCTATAGAACAGTGGGTGGTCAATCTATGGAACAGCGAGTGGTCAATATACAGAACAGCGAGTGGTCAATCTTTCGAGCAGCGAGTGGTCATTCTATAGAACAGCGAGTGGTCAATCTATAGAACAGCGAGTGGTAAATCTATAGAACAGCGAGTGGTCAGTCTATAGAACAGCGAGTGGTCAATCTCTAAAACAGCGAGTGGTCAATCTCTAAAACAGCGAGTGGTCAGTCTATACAATAGCGAGTGGTCAATCTCTAAAACAGCGAGTGGTCAGTCTATAGAACAGCGAGTGGTCAATCTACAGAACAGCGAGTGGTCAGTCTATGGAACAGTGAGTGGTCAGTCTGAGGAACAGCGAGTGGTCCATCTATAGAACAGCGAGTGGTCAGTCTACAGAACAGAAAGTGGTCAATCTATAGAACAGCGAGTGGTCAATCTGAAGAACAGCGAGTGGTCAATCTATAGAACAGCGAGTGGTCAATCTATAGAACAGCGAGTGGTCAATCAAGAGAACAGCGAGTGGTCAGTCTATAGAACAGCGAGTGGTCAATCTTGAAAACAGCAAGTGGTCAGTCTCCAGAACAGCGAGAGGTCAATCTATAGAACAGCGAGTGGTCAATCTATAGAACAGCGAGTGGTCAGTCTATGGAACAGCGAGTGGTCAATCTTTAGAACAGTGAGTGGTCAGTCTATGGACCAGCGAGTGGTCAATCTATGGAACAGTGAGTGGTCAGTCTATGGAAGAGCGAGTGGTCAGTCTAGAGAACAGCGAATGGTCAGTCAATAGAACAGCGAGTGGTCAGCCTATGGAACAGCGAGTGGTCAATCCATAGAACAGCGAGTGGTCAGCCTATGGAACAGCGAGTGGTCAGTCTATAGAACAGCGAGTGGTCAGTCTAAAGAACAGGGAGTGGTCAGTCTATGGAACAGCGAGTGGTCAGTCTATAGAACAGCGAGTGGTCTGTCTATAGAACAGCGAATGGTCAATCTATGGAACAGCGAGTGGTCAATCTATGGAACAGCGTGTGGTCTATCTAAGGGACAGTGAGTGGTCAGTCTATGGAAAAGTGTGTGGTCAGCCTATAGAACGGTGAGCGGTCAATCTATAGAACAGTGAGTGGTCAGTCTACAGAACAGCGTGTGGTCAATCGATGGAACAGCGAGAGTCCAGTCTATGGAACAGCGAGTGGTCAATCTATTTAACAGCGAGTGGTCAATCTATAGAACAGTGAGTGGTCAGTCTATGGAACAGTGACTGGTCAGTCTAAGGAACAACGAATGGTCAGTCTATGGAACAGCGAATGGTCTGTCTATGGAACAGCGAGCGGTCAGTCGATGGAACTGCGAGTGGTCAGTCTATGGAACAGCGAGTGGTCAGTCAATGGAACAGCGAGTGGCCAGTCTATGGAAGAGCAAGTGGTCAGTCTATAGAACAGCAAGTGGTCAATCTATAGAACAGCGAGTGGTCAGTCTATCGAACAGCGTGTGGTCAATCTCTGGAACAGGCAGTGGTCAGTATTAGAACAGCGAGCGGTCAATCTATAGAACAGCGAGTGGTCAGTCTATGGAACAGGGAGTGGTCAGTCTATCGAAAAGTGAGTGGTCAATCTATGGAACAGGGAGTGGTCAGTCTATGGAACAGCGAGTGTTCAATCTATAGAACAGCGAGTGGTCAATCTATAGAACAGCGAGTGGTCAATCTATAGAAGAGCGAGTGGTCAATCTATAGAAGAGCGAGTGGTCAATATTTAGAACAGTGAGTGGTCAGTCTATGGACCAGCGAGTGGTCAATCTATGGAACAGTGAGTGGTCAGTCTATGGAACAGCGAGTGGTCAGTCTATAGAACAGCGAATGGTCAGTCAATAGAACAGCGAGTGGTCAGTCTATGGAACAGCGAGTGGTCAATCTATAAAACAGCGAGTGGTCAGTCGACAGAACAGAAAGTGGTCAATCTATAGAACAGCGAGTGGTCAATCTGAAGAACAGCGAGTGGTCAGTCTATAGAACAGCGAGTGGTCAATCTTGAAAACAGCAAGTGGTCAGTCTCCAGAACAGCGAGAGGTCAATCGATAGAACAGCGAGTGGTCAATCTATAGAACAGCGAGTGGTCAGTCTATGGAACAGCGAGTGGTCAATCTTTAGAACAGTGAGTGGTCAGTCTATGGACCAGCGAGTGGTCAATCTATGGAACAGTGAGTGGTCAGTCTATGGAAGAGCGAGTGGTCAGTCTAGAGAACAGCGAATGGTCAGTCAATAGAACAGCGAGTGGTCAGCCTATGGAACAGCGAGTGGTCAATCCATAGAACAGCGAGTGGTCAGCCTATGGAACAGCGAGTGGTCAGTCTATAGAACAGCGAGTGGTCAGTCTAAAGAACAGGGAATGGTCAGTCTATGGAACAGCGAGTGGTCAGTCTATAGAACAGCGAGTGGTCTGTCTATAGAACAGCGAATGGTCAATCTATGGAACAGCGAGTGGTCAATCTATGGAACAGCGTGTGGTCAATCTAAGGGACAGTGAGTGGTCAGTCTATGGAAAAGTGTGTGGTCAGCCTATAGAACGGTGAGCGGTCAATCTATAGAACAGTGAGTGGTCAGTCTACAGAACAGCGTGTGGTCAATCGATGGAACAGCGAGAGTCCAGTCTATGGAACAGCGAGTGGTCAATCTATTTAACAGCGAGTGGTCAATCTATAGAACAGTGAGTGGTCAGTCTATGGAACAGTGACTGGTCAGTCTAAGGAACAACGAATGGTCAGTCTATGGAACAGCGAATGGTCTGTCTATGGAACAGCGAGCGGTCAGTCGATGGAACTGCGAGTGGTCAGTCTATGGAACAGCGAGTGGTCAGTCAATGGAACAGCGAGTGGCCAGTCTATGGAAGAGCAAGTGGTCAGTCTATAGAACAGCAAGTGGTCAATCTATAGAACAGCGAGTGGTCAGTCTATCGAACAGCGTGTGGTCAATCTCTGGAACAGGCAGTGGTCAGTATTAGAACAGCGAGCGGTCAATCTATAGAACAGCGAGTGGTCAGTCTATGGAACAGGGAGTGGTCAGTCTATCGAAAAGTGAGTGGTCAATCTATGGAACAGGGAGTGGTCAGTCTATGGAACAGCGAGTGTTCAATCTATAGAACAGCGAGTGGTCAATCTATAGAACAGCGAGTGGTCAATCTATAGAAGAGCGAGTGGTCAATCTATAGAAGAGCGAGTGGTCAATATTTAGAACAGTGAGTGGTCAGTCTATGGACCAGCGAGTGGTCAATCTATGGAACAGTGAGTGGTCAGTCTATGGAACAGCGAGTGGTCAGTCTATAGAACAGCGAATGGTCAGTCAATAGAACAGCGAATGGTCAGTCAATAGAACAGCGAGTGGTCAGTCTATGGAACAGCGAGTGGTCAATCTATAAAACAGCGAGTGGTCAATCTATAGAACAGCAAGTGGTCAATCTATTGAACAGCGAATGGTCAATCTATGAAACAATGAGTGGTCAATCTATGGAACAGCGTGTGGTCAGTCTATGGAACAGCGAATGGTCAATCTATGAAACAGTGAGTGGTCAATCTATAGAACCGCATGTGGTCAGTCTATGGAACAGCTAGTGGTCAATCTATGGAACAACGAGTGGTCAGTCTATGGAACAGCGAATGGTCAATCTATGAAACAGTGACTGGTCAATCTATAGAACAGCGAGTGGTCAATCTATAGAACAGTGAGTGTTCAATCTATAGAACAGCGAGTGGTCAATCTATGGAACAGCGAGTGGTCAGTCTATGGAACAGCGAGTGGTCAGTCTATGGAACAGTGAGTGGTCAGTCTATGGAACAGCGAGTAGTCAGTCTATGGAACAGCGAGTGGTCAGTCTGTGGAACAGCGAGTGGTCAGTCTATAGAACAGCGAGTGGTCAATCTATGGAACAGCGAGTGGTCAGTCTATGGAACAGCGAGTGGTCAATCTCTAAAACAGTGAGTGGTCAGTCTATAGAACAGCGAGTGGTCAGTCTACAGAACAGCAAGTGGTCAATCTGTAGAACAGCGAGTTGTCCATCTATGGGGCAATGCGTGGTTAGTCTATGGAACAGCGAGTGGTCCATCTATAGAACAGCGAGCGGTCAGTCTATAGAACAGCGAGTGGTCAGTCTCTAGAACAGCGGGTGATCAATCTATAGAACAGCGAGTGGTCAGTCTATGGAACAGCGAGTGGTCAGTCTATGGAACAGCGAGTGGTCCATCTTTCGAACAGCGAGTGGTCAGTCTACAGAACAGCGAGTGGTCAATCTATAGAACAGCGGGTGGTCAATCTATAGAACAGCGAGTGGCCAATCTAAAGAACAGCGAGTGGTCAATCTATAGAACAGCGAGTGGTCAGTCTATAGAACAGCGAGTGGCCAATCTAAAGAACAGCGAGTGGTCAATCAAGAGAATAGTGAGTGGTCAGTCTATAGAACAGCAAGTTGTCAGTCTCTAGAACAGCGAGTGGTCAGTCTATAGAAGAGCAAGTGGTCAGTCTCTGGAACAGCGAGTGGTCAGTCTATGGAACAGCGAGTGTTCATTCTATAGAACAGCGAGTGGTCAATCTATGGAACAGTGAGTGGTCAGTCTGTGGAGCAGCGAGTGGTCAGTCTATGGAACAGCGAGTGGTCAATCTATGGAACAGTGAGTGGTCAGTCTATAGAAGAGCGAGTGGTCAGTCTATGGAACAGCGAGTGGTCAATCTTTAGAACAGTGAGTGGTCAGTCTATGGAACAGCGAGTGGTCAATCTATGGAACAGTGAGTGGTCAGTCTATGGAACAGCGAGTGGTCAGTCTATAGAACAGCGAATGGTCAGTCAATAGAACAGCGAGTGGTCAGTCTATGGAACAGCGAGTGGTCAATCTATAAAACAGCGAGTGGTCAATCTATAGAACAGCAAGTGGTCAATCTATTGAACAGCGAATGGTCAATCTATGAAACAGTGAGTGGTCAATCTATAGAACAGCGTGTGGTCAGTCTATGGAACAGCGAGTGGTCAATCTATGGAACAGCGAGTGGTCAGTCTATGGAACAGCGAATGGTCAATCTATGAAACAGTGAGTGGTCAATCTATAGAACAGCATGTCGTCAGTCTATGGATCAGCTAGTGGTCAATCTATGGAACAACGAGTGGTCAGTCTATGGAACAGCGAATGGTCAATCTATGAAACAGTGAGTGGTCAATCTATAGAACAGCGAGTGGTCAATCTATAGAACAGCGAGTGGTCAATCTATGGAACAGCGAGTGGTCAGTCTATGGAACAGCGAGTGGTCAATATATAGAACAGCGAGTGGTCAATCTATGGAACAGCGAGTGGTCAATCTTTCGAACAGCGAGTGGTCAGTCTATACAACAGCGAGTGGTCAATCTATGAAACAGCGAGTGGTCAATATACAGAACAGCGAGTGGTCAATCTTTCGAGCAGCGAGTGGTCATTCTATAGAACAGCGAGTGGTCAATCTATAGAACAGCGAGTGGTAAATCTATAGAACAGCGAGTGGTCAGTCTATAGAACAGCGAGTGGTCAATCTCTAAAACAGCGAGTGGTCAATCTCTAAAACAGCGAGTGGTCAGTCTATACAACAGCGAGTGGTCAATCTCTAAAACAGCGAGTGGTCAGTCTATAGAACAGCGAGTGGTCAATCTACAGAACAGCGAGTGGTCAGTCTATGGAACAGTGAGTGGTCAGTCTGAGGAACAGCGAGTGGTCCATCTATAGAACAGCGAGTGGTCAGTCTATAGAACAGCGAGTGGTCAATCTTGAAAACAGCAAGTGGTCAGTCTCCAGAACAGCGAGTGGTCAATCTATAGAACAGCGAGTGGTCAATCTATAGAACAGCGAGTGGTCAATCAAGAGAACAGCGAGTGGTCAGTCTATAGAACAGCGAGTGGTCAATCTTGAAAACAGCAAGTGGTCAGTCTCCAGAACAGCGAGAGGTCAATCTATAGAACAGCGAGTGGTCAATCTATAGAACAGCGAGTGGTCAGTCTATGGAACAGCGAGTGGTCAATCTTTAGAACAGTGAGTGGTCAGTCTATGGACCAGCGAGTGGTCAATCTATGGAACAGTGAGTGGTCAGTCTATGGAAGAGCGAGTGGTCAGTCTAGAGAACAGCGAATGGTCAGTCAATAGAACAGCGAGTGGTCAGCCTATGGAACAGCGAGTGGTCAATCCATAGAACAGCGAGTGGTCAGCCTATGGAACAGCGAGTGGTCAGTCTATAGAACAGCGAGTGGTCAGTCTAAAGAACAGGGAGTGGTCAGTCTATGGAACAGCGAGTGGTCAATCTCTAAAACAGCGAGTGGTCAGTCTATACAACAGCGAGTGGTCAATCTCTAAAACAGCGAGTGGTCAGTCTATAGAACAGCGAGTGGTCAATCTACAGAACAGCGAGTGGTCAGTCTATGGAACAGTGAGTGGTCAGTCTGAGGAACAGCGAGTGGTCCATCTATAGAACAGCGAGTGGTCAGTCTACAGAACAGAAAGTGGTCAATCTATAGAACAGCGAGTGGTCAATCTGAAGAACAGCGAGAGGTCAATCTATAGAACAGCGAGTGGTCAATCTATAGAACAGCGAGTGGTCAGTCTATGGAACAGCGAGTGGTCAATCTTTAGAACAGTGAGTGGTCAGTCTATGGACCAGCGAGTGGTCAATCTATGGAACAGTGAGTGGTCAGTCTATGGAAGAGCGAGTGGTCAGTCTAGAGAACAGCGAATGGTCAGTCAATAGAACAGCGAGTGGTCAGCCTATGGAACAGCGAGTGGTCAATCCATAGAACAGCGAGTGGTCAGCCTATGGAACAGCGAGTGGTCAGTCTATAGAACAGCGAGTGGTCAGTCTAAAGAACAGGGAGTGGTCAGTCTATGGAACAGCGAGTGGTCAGTCTATAGAACAGCGAGTGGTCTGTCTATAGAACAGCGAATGGTCAATCTATGGAACAGCGAGTGGTCAATCTATGGAACAGCGTGTGGTCTATCTAAGGGACAGTGAGTGGTCAGTCTATGGAAAAGTGTGTGGTCAGCCTATAGAACGGTGAGCGGTCAATCTATAGAACAGTGAGTGGTCAGTCTACAGAACAGCGTGTGGTCAATCGATGGAACAGCGAGAGTCCAGTCTATGGAACAGCGAGTGGTCAATCTATTTAATAGCGAGTGGTCAATCTATAGAACAGTGAGTGGTCAGTCTATGGAACAGTGACTGGTCAGTCTAAGGAACAACGAATGGTCAGTCTATGGAACAGCGAATGGTCTGTCTATGGAACAGCGAGCGGTCAGTCTATGGAACTGCGAGTGGTCAGTCTATGGAACAGCGAGTGGTCAGTCAATGGAACAGCGAGTGGCCAGTCTATGGAAGAGCAAGTGGTCAGTCTATAGAACAGCAAGTGGTCAATCTATAGAACAGCAAGTGGTCAGTCTATCGAACAGCGTGTGGTCAATCTATGGAACAGGCAGTGGTCAGTATTAGAACAGCGAGCGGTCAATCTATAGAACAGCGAGTGGTCAGTCTATGGAACAGGGAGTGGTCAGTCTATCGAAAAGTGAGTGGTCAATCTATGGAACAGGGAGTGGTCAGTCTATGGAACAGCGAGTGTTCAATCTATAGAACAGCGAGTGGTCAATCTATAGAACAGCGAGTGGTCAATCTATAGAAGAGCGAGTGGTCAATCTATAGAAGAGCGAGTGGTCAATATTTAGAACAGTGAGTGGTCAGTCTATGGACCAGCGAGTGGTCAATCTATGGAACAGTGAGTGGTCAGTCTATGGAACAGCGAGTGGTCAGTCTATAGAACAGCGAATGGTCAGTCAATAGAACAGCGAGTGGTCAGTCTATGGAACAGCGAGTGGTCAATCTATAAAACAGCGAGTGGTCAGTCGACAGAACAGAAAGTGGTCAATCTATAGAACAGCGAGTGGTCAATCTGAAGAACAGCGAGTGGTCAATCTATAGAACAGCGAGTGGTCAATCTATAGAACAGCGAGTGGTCAATCATGAGAACAGCGAGTGGTCAGTCTATAGAACAGCGAGTGGTCAATCTTGAAAACAGCAAGTGGTCAGTCTCCAGAACAGCGAATGGTCAATCTATAGAACAGCGAGTGGTCAATCTATAGAACAGCGAGTGGTCAGTCTATGGAATAGCGAGTGCTCAATCTATGGAACAACGAGTGGTCAGTCTATGGAACAGCGAATGGTCAATCTATGAAACAGTGAGTGGTCAATCTATAGAACAGCGAGTGGTCAATCTATAGAACAGCGAGTGGTCAATCTATGGAACAGCGAGTGGTCAGTCTATGGAACAGCGAGTGGTCAATATATAGAACAGCGAGTGGTCAATCTATGGAACAGCGAGTGGTCAATCTTTCGAACAGCGAGTGGTCAGTCTATACAACAGCGAGTGGTCAATCTATGAAACAGCGAGTGGTCAATATACAGAACAGCGAGTGGTCAATCTTTCGAGCAGCGAGTGGTCATTCTATAGAACAGCGAGTGGTCAATCTATAGAACAGCGAGTGGTAAATCTATAGAACAGCGAGTGGTCAGTCTATAGAACAGCGAGTGGTCAATCTCTAAAACAGCGAGTGGTCAATCTCTAAAACAGCGAGTGGTCAGTCTATACAACAGCGAGTGGTCAATCTCTAAAACAGCGAGTGGTCAGTCTATAGAACAGCGAGTGGTCAATCTACAGAACAGCGAGTGGTCAGTCTATGGAACAGTGAGTGGTCAGTCTGAGGAACAGCGAGTGGTCCATCTATAGAACAGCGAGTGGTCAGTCTATAGAACAGCGAGTGGTCAATCTTGAAAACAGCAAGTGGTCAGTCTCCAGAACAGCGAGTGGTCAATCTATAGAACAGCGAGTGGTCAATCTATAGAACAGCGAGTGGTCAATCAAGAGAACAGCGAGTGGTCAGTCTATAGAACAGCGAGTGGTCAATCTTGAAAACAGCAAGTGGTCAGTCTCCAGAACAGCGAGAGGTCAATCTATAGAACAGCGAGTGGTCAATCTATAGAACAGCGAGTGGTCAGTCTATGGAACAGCGAGTGGTCAATCTTTAGAACAGTGAGTGGTCAGTCTATGGACCAGCGAGTGGTCAATCTATGGAACAGTGAGTGGTCAGTCTATGGAACAGCGAGTGGTCAGTCTAGAGAACAGCGAATGGTCAGTCAATAGAACAGCGAGTGGTCAGCCTATGGAACAGCGAGTGGTCAATCCATAGAACAGCGAGTGGTCAGCCTATGGAACAGCGAGTGGTCAGTCTATAGAACAGCGAGTGGTCAGTCTAAAGAACAGGGAGTGGTCAGTCTATGGAACAGCGAGTGGTCAATCTCTAAAACAGCGAGTGGTCAGTCTATACAACAGCGAGTGGTCAATCTCTAAAACAGCGAGTGGTCAGTCTATAGAACAGCGAGTGGTCAATCTACAGAACAGCGAGTGGTCAGTCTATGGAACAGTGAGTGGTCAGTCTGAGGAACAGCGAGTGGTCCATCTATAGAACAGCGAGTGGTCAGTCTACAGAACAGAAAGTGGTCAATCTATAGAACAGCGAGTGGTCAATCTGAAGAACAGCGAGTGGTCAATCTATAGAACAGCGAGTGGTCAATCTATAGAACAGCGAGTGGTCAATCAAGAGAACAGCGAGTGGTCAGTCTATAGAACAGCGAGTGGTCAATCTTGAAAACAGCAAGTGGTCAGTCTCCAGAACAGCGAGAGGTCAATTTATAGAACAGCGAGTGGTCAATCTATAGAACAGCGAGTGGTCAGTCTATGGAACAGCGAGTGGTCAATCTTTAGAACAGTGAGTGGTCAGTCTATGGACCAGCGAGTGGTCAATCTATGGAACAGTGAGTGGTCAGTCTATGGAAGAGCGAGTGGTCAGTCTAGAGAACAGCGAATGGTCAGTCAATAGAACAGCGAGTGGTCAGCCTATGGAACAGCGAGTGGTCAATCCATAGAACAGCGAGTGGTCAGCCTATGGAACAGCGAGTGGTCAGTCTATAGAACAGCGAGTGGTCAGTCTAAAGAACAGGGAGTGGTCAGTCTATGGAACAGCGAGTGGTCAGTCTATAGAACAGCGAGTGGTCTGTCTATAGAACAGCGAATGGTCAATCTATGGAACAGCGAGTGGTCAATCTATGGAACAGCGTGTGGTCTATCTAAGGGACAGTGAGTGGTCAGTCTATGGAAAAGTGTGTGGTCAGCCTATAGAACGGTGAGCGGTCAATCTATAGAACAGTGAGTGGTCAGTCTACAGAACAGCGTGTGGTCAATCGATGGAACAGCGAGAGTCCAGTCTATGGAACAGCGAGTGGTCAATCTATTTAACAGCGAGTGGTCAATCTATAGAACAGTGAGTGGTCAGTCTATGGAACAGTGACTGGTCAGTCTAAGGAACAACGAATGGTCTGTCTATGGAACAGCGAGCGGTCAGTCTATGGAACTGCGAGTGGTCAGTCTATGGAACAGCGAGTGGTCAGTCAATGGAACAGCGAGTGGCCAGTCTATGGAAGAGCAAGTGGTCAGTCTATAGAACAGCAAGTGGTCAATCTATAGAACAGCGAGTGGTCAGTCTATCGAACAGCGTGTGGTCAATCAATGGAACAGGCAGTGGTCAGTATTAGAACAGCGAGCGGTCAATCTATAGAACAGCGAGTGGTCAGTCTATGGAACAGGGAGTGGTCAGTCTATCGAAAAGTGAGTGGTCAATCTATGGAACAGGGAGTGGTCAGTCTATGGAACAGCGAGTGTTCAATCTATAGAACAGCGAGTGGTCAATCTATAGAACAGCGAGTGGTCAATCTATAGAAGAGCGAGTGGTCAATCTATAGAAGAGCGAGTGGTCAATATTTAGAACAGTGAGTGGTCAGTCTATGGACCAGCGAGTGGTCAATCTATGGAACAGTGAGTGGTCAGTCTATGGAACAGCGAGTGGTCAGTCTATAGAACAGCGAATGGTCAGTCAATAGAACAGCGAGTGGTCAGTCTATGGAACAGCGAGTGGTCAATCTATAAAACAGCGAGTGGTCAGTCGACAGAACAGAAAGTGGTCAATCTATAGAACAGCGAGTGGTCAATCTGAAGAACAGCGAGTGGTCAATCTATAGAACAGCGAGTGGTCAATCTATAGAACAGCGAGTGGTCAATCAAGAGAACAGCGAGTGGTCAGTCTATAGAACAGCGAGTGGTCAATCTTGAAAACAGCAAGTGGTCAGTCTCCAGAACAGCGAGAGGTCAATCTATAGAACAGCGAGTGGTCAATCTATAGAACAGCGAGTGGTCAGTCTATGGAATAGCGAGTGGTCAATCTTTAGAACAGTGAGTGGTCAGTCTATGGACCAGCGAGTGGTCAATCTATGGAACAGTGAGTGGTCAGTCTATGGAAGAGCGAGTGGTCAGTCTAGAGAACAGCGAATGGTCAGTCAATAGAACAGCGAGTGGTCAGCCTATGGAACAGCGAGTGGTCAATCCATAGAACAGCGAGTGGTCAGCCTATGGAACAGCGAGTGGTCAGTCTATAGAACAGCGAGTGGTCAGTCTAAAGAACAGGGAGTGGTCAGTCTATGGAACAGCGAGTGGTCAGTCTATAGAACAGCGAGTGGTCTGTCTATAGAACAGCGAATGGTCAATCTATGGAACAGCGAGTGGTCAATCTATGGAACAGCGTGTGGTCTATCTAAGGGACAGTGAGTGGTCAGTCTATGGAAAAGTGTGTGGTCAGCCTATAGAACGGTGAGCGGTCAATCTATAGAACAGTGAGTGGTCAGTCTACAGAACAGCGTGTGGTCAATCGATGGAACAGCGAGAGTCCAGTCTATGGAACAGCGAGTGGTCAATCTATTTAACAGCGAGTGGTCAATCTATAGAACAGTGAGTGGTCAGTCTATGGAACAGTGACTGGTCAGTCTAAGGAACAAAGAATGGTCAGTCTATGGAACAGCGAATGGTCTGTCTATGGAACAGCGAGCGGTCAGTCTATGGAACTGCGAGTGGTCAGTCTATGGAACAGCGAGTGGTCAGTCAATGGAACAGCGAGTGGCCAGTCTATGGAACAGCAAGTGGTCAGTCTATAGAACAGCAAGTGGTCAATCTATAGAACAGCGAGTGGTCAGTCTATCGAACAGCGTGTGGTCAATCTATGGAACAGGCAGTGGTCAGTATTAGAACAGCGAGCGGTCAATCTATAGAACAGCGAGTGGTCAGTCTATGGAACAGGGAGTGGTCAGTCTATCGAAAAGTGAGTGGTCAATCTATGGAACAGGGAGTGGTCAGTCTATGGAACAGCGAGTGTTCAATCTATAGAACAGCGAGTGGTCAATCTATAGAACAGCGAGTGGTCAATCTATAGAAGAGCGAGTGGTCAATCTATAGAAGAGCGAGTGGTCAATATTTAGAACAGTGAGTGGTCAGTCTATGGACCAGCGAGTGGTCAATCTATGGAACAGTGAGTGGTCAGTCTATGGAACAGCGAGTGGTCAGTCTATAGAACAGCGAATGGTCAGTCAACAGAACAGCGAGTGGTCAGTCTATGGAACAGCGAGTGGTCAATCTATAAAACAGCGAGTGGTCAGTCGACAGAACAGAAAGTGGTCAATCTATAGAACAGCGAGTGGTCAATCTGAAGAACAGCGAGTGGTCAATCTATAGAACAGCGAGTGGTCAATCTATAGAACAGCGAGTGGTCAATCAAGAGAACAGCGAGTGGTCAGTCTATAGAACAGCGAGTGGTCAATCTTGAAAACAGCAAGTGGTCAGTCTCCAGAACAGCGAGAGGTCAATCTATAGAACAGCGAGTGGTCAATCTATAGAACAGCGAGTGGTCAGTCTATGGAATAGCGAGTGGTCAATCTTTAGAACAGTGAGTGGTCAGTCTATGGACCAGCGAGTGGTCAATCTATGGAACAGTGAGTGGTCAGTCTATGGAAGAGCGAGTGGTCAGTCTAGAGAACAGCGAATGGTCAGTCAATAGAACAGCGAGTGGTCAGCCTATGGAACAGCGAGTGGTCAATCCATAGAACAGCAAGTGGTCAGCCTATGGAACAGCGAGTGGTCAGTCTATAGAACAGCGAGTGGTCAGTCTAAAGAACAGGGAGTGGTCAGTCTATGGAAAAGCGAGTGGTCAGTCTATAGAACAGCGAGTGGTCTGTCTATAGAACAGCGAATGGTCAATCTATGGAACAGCGAGTGGTCAATCTATGGAACAGCGTGTGGTCAATCTAAGGGACAGTGAGTGGTCAGTCTATGGAAAAGTGTGTGGTCAGCCTATAGAACGGTGAGCGGTCAATCTATAGAACAGTGAGTGGTCAGTCTACAGAACAGCGTGTGGTCAATCGATGGAACAGCGAGAGTCCAGTCTATGGAACAGCGAGTGGTCAATCTATTTAACAGCGAGTGGTCAATCTATAGAACAGTGAGTGGTCAGTCTATGGAACAGTGACTGGTCAGTCTAAGGAACAACGAATGGTCAGTCTATGGAACAGCGAATGGTCTGTCTATGGAACAGCGAGCGGTCAGTCGATGGAACTGCGAGTGGTCAGTCAATGGAACAGCGAGTGGCCAGTCTATGGAAGAGCAAGTGGTCAGTCTATAGAACAGCAAGTGGTCAATCTATAGAACAGCGAGTGGTCAGTCTATCGAACAGCGTGTGGTCAATCTATGGAACAGGCAGTGGTCAGTATTAGAACAGCGAGCGGTCAATCTATAGAACAGCGAGTGGTCAGTCTATGGAACAGGGAGTGGTCAGTCTATCGAAAAGTGAGTGGTCAATCTATGGAACAGGGAGTGGTCAGTCTATGGAACAGCGAGTGTTCAATCTATAGAACAGCGAGTGGTCAATCTATAGAACAGCGAGTGGTCAATCTATAGAAGAGCGAGTGGTCAATCTATAGAAGAGCGAGTGGTCAATATTTAGAACAGTGAGTGGTCAGTCTATGGACCAGCGAGTGGTCAATCTATGGAACAGTGAGTGGTCAGTCTATGGACCAGCGAGTGGTCAATCTATGGAACAGCGAGTGGTCAGTCTATAGAACAGCGAATGGTCAGTCAATAGAACAGCGAGTGGTCAGTCTATGGAACAGCGAGTGGTCAATCTATAAAACAGCGAGTGGTCAATCTATAGAACAGCAAGTGGTCAATCTATTGAACAGCGTGTGGTCAGTCTATGGAACAGCGAGTGGTCAATCTATGGAACAACGAGTGGTCAGTCTATGGAACAGCGAATGGTCAATCTATGAAACAGTGAGTGGTCAATCTATAGAACAGCGTGTGGTCAGTCTATGGAACAGCTAGTGGTCAATCTATGGAACAACGAGTGGTCAGTCTATGGAACAGCGAATGGTCAATCTATGAAACAGTGAGTGGTCAATCTATAGAACAGCGAGTGGTCAATCTATAGAACAGCGAGTGGTCAATCTATGGAACAGCGAGTGGTCAGTCTATGGAACAGCGAGTGGTCAATATATAGAACAGCGAGTGGTCAATCTATGGAACAGCGAGTGGTCAATCTTTCGAACAGTGAGTGGTCAGTCTATAGAACAGCGAGTGGTCAGTCTATAGAACAGCGAGTGGTCAATCTATAGAACAGCGAGTGGTCAATCTATAGAACAGCGAGTGGTCAGTCCATAGAACAGCGAGTGGTCAATCTCTAAAACAGCGAGTGGTCAGTCTATAGAACAGCGAGTGGTCAATCTACAGAACAGCGAGTGGTCAGTCTATGGAACAGCGAGTGGTCAGTCTATGGAACAGCGAGTGGTCCATCTATAGAACAGCGAGTGGTCAGTCTACAGAACAGCAAGTGGTCAATCTATAGAACAGCGAGTGGTCAATCTAAAGAACAGCGAGTGGTCAATCTATAGAACAGCGAGTGGTCAATCTATAGAACAGCGAGTGGTGAGTCTATAGAACAGCGAGTGGTCAATCTCGAAAACAGCAAGTGGTCAGTCTCCAGAACAGCGAGAGGTCAATCTATAGAACAGCGAGTGGTCAATCTATAGAACAGCGAGTGGTCAGTCTATGGAACAGCGAGTGGTCAATCTTTAGAACAGTGAGTGGTCAGTCTATGGGCCAGCGAGTGGTCAATATATGGAACAGTGAGTGGTCAGTCTATGGAACAGCGAGTGGTCAGTCTAGAGAACAGCGAATGGTCAGTCAATAGAACAGCGAGTGGTCAGTCTATAGAACAGCGAGTGGTCAGTCTATAGAACAGCGAGTGGTCAGTCTATAGAACAGCGAATGGTCAATCTATGGAACAGCGAATGGTCAATCTATGGAACAGCGTGTGGTCAATCTAAGGAACAGTGAGTGGTCAGTCTATGGAACAGTGTGTGGTCAGCCTATAGAACAGTGAGCCGTCAATCTATAGAACAGTGAGTGGTCAGTCTACAGAACAGCGAGTGGTCAATCGATGGAACAGCGACTGTCCAGTCTATGGAACAGTGAGTGGTCAATCTATTTAACAGCGAGTGGTCAGTCTAAGGAACAACGAATGGTCAGTCTATGGAACAGCGAATGGTCTGTCTATGGAACAGCGAGCGGTCAGTCTATGGAACTGCGAGTGGTCAGTCTATGGAACAGCGAGTGGTCAGTCAATGGAACAGCGAGTGGCCAGTCTATGGAAGAGCAAGTGGTCAGTCTATAGAACAGCGAGTGGTCAATCTATAGAACAGCGAGTGGTCAGTCTATGGAACAGCGTGTGGTCAATCTATGGAACAGGCAGTGGTCAGTATTAGAACAGCGAGTGGTCAATCTATAGAACAGCGAGTGGTCAGTCTATGGAACAGGGAGTGGTCAGTCTATCGAAAAGTGAGTGGTCAATCTATGGAACAGGGAGTGGTCAGTCTATGGAACAGCGAGTGGTCAATCTATAGAACAGCGAGTGCTCAGTCTATGGAACAGGGAGTGGTCAATCTTGGAACAATGAGTGGTCAGTCTATGGAACAGCGAGTGGTCAGTCTATGGAACAGTGAGTGGTCAATCTATGGAACAGTGAGTGGTCAGTCTATGGAACAGCGAGTGTTCAGTCAATGGAACAGTGAATGGTCAGTCTATAGAACCGTGAGTGGTCAGTCTATAGAACAGCGAGTGGCCAATCTATAGAACAGCGAGTGGTCAATCTATGGAACAGCGAGTGGTCAGTCTATGGAACAGCGAGTGGTCAGTCTATGGAACAGCGAGTGGTCAGTCTATGGAACAGCGAGTCGCCAATCTATAGAACAGTGAGTGGTCGGTCTATGGAACAGCGAGTGGTCAGTCTATGGAACAGTGAGTGGTCAGTCTATGGAACAGCGAGTGGTCAGTCTATGGAACAGCGAGTGGTCAATCTATAGAACAGCGAGTGGCCAATCGAAAGAACAGCGAGTGGTCTGTCTATGAAACAGTGATTGATCAGTCTATAGAACAGTCAATGGTCTGTCTATAGAACAGTGATGGTCAAACTATAAAACAATGAGTGGTCAGTCTATAGAACAGCGAGAGGACAATCTATAGAACAGCGAATGGCCAGTCTATAGAACAGCGAGTGGTCAGTCTATGGAACAGCGAGTGGTCAGTCTATGGAACAGTGAGTGGTCAATCTATGGAACAGTGAGTGGTCAGTCTATGGAAAGGCGAGTGGTCAATCTATGGAACAGTGAGTGGTCAGTCTGTGGAACAGTGAGTGGTCAATCTATGGAACAGTGAGTGGTCAGTCTATGCAACAGCGAGTGGTCAGTCTATGGAACAGTGAGTGGTCAATCTATGGAACAGTGAGTGGTCAGTCTATGGAAAGGCGAGTGGTCAATCTATGGAACAGTGAGTGGTCAGTCTGTGGAACAGTGAGTGGTCAATCTATGGAACAGTGAGTGGTCAGTCTATCGGACAGCGAGTGGTCAGTCTATGGAACCGTGAGCGGTCAGTCTACGGAAGAGCGAGTGGTCAGTCTGTGGAACAGCGAGTGGTCAGTCTATGGAACAGCAAGTGGTCAGTCTATGGAACAGTGAGTGGTCCGTCTATGGAACAGCGAGTGGTCAGTGTATAGAACAGCGAGTGGTCAATCTATGGAACAGCGAGTGGTCAGTCTATGGAACAGTGAGTGGTCACTGTATGGAACAGTGAGTGGTCCGTCTATGGAACAGCGAGTGGTCAGTCTATGGAACAGTGAGTGGTCAGTCTATGGTACAGCGAGTGGTCAGTCTATGGAACAGCGAGTGGTCAGTCTATGGAACAGTGAGTGGTCAGTCTGTAGAACAGCGAGAGGTCATTCTGTGGAACAGTGAGTAGTCAGTCTATGGAACAGTGAGTGGTCAGTCTATGAAACAGTGAGTGGTCAGTCTATGGAACAGCGAGTGGTCAGTCTATGGAACAGTGAGTAGTCAGTCTATGGAACAGTGAGTGGTCAGTCTATGGAACAGCGAGTCATCAGTCTGTGGAACAGCGAGTGGTCAGTCTATGGAACAGCGAGTGGTCAGACTATGGAACAGCAAGTGGTCAATCTATAGACCAGCGAGTGGTCAATCTATGGAACAGCAAGTGGTCAATCTATAGAACAGCGAGTGGTCAGTCTATGGAACAGCGAGTGCTCAGTCAATGGGAGAGTGAGTTGTCAGTCTATGGAACAGCGTGTGGTCAGTCTATGGGAGAGCAAGTGGTCAGTCTATGGAACAGCGAGTGGTCAGTCTATGGAACAGCGAGTGGTCAATCTATAGAACA
This sequence comes from Squalus acanthias, assembly GCA_030390025.1. Classification (NCBI taxonomy): domain Eukaryota; kingdom Metazoa; phylum Chordata; class Chondrichthyes; order Squaliformes; family Squalidae; genus Squalus; species Squalus acanthias. The sequence goes on along the minus strand of JASTWF010000480.1, from coordinate 250,284 downwards.
GCGAGTGGTCAGTCTATGGAAGATTGAGTGGTCAGTCTATGGGAGAGCGAGTGGTCAGTCTATGCAACAGTCAGTGGTTAGTCTATGGAACAGCAAATGATCAGTCCAAGGAACAGCGAGTGTTCATTCTGTGGAAAAGCGTGTGGTCAATATATGGAACAGAGCATGTTCAATATATGGAATAGCGAGTGGTCAGTTTATGGAACAGCAAGTGGTCAGTCTATAGAACAGCGAGTGGTCAATCTATGGACCAGGGAGTGGTCAGTCTATAGAACAGCGAGAGGTAATTCTGTGGAACAGCGAGTGGTCAATCTATGGAACAGTGAGTGGTCAACCTATGGAACAGCGAATGGTCAGTTTGTATAACAGTGAGTGGTCAATCTATGGCAGAGCGAGTGGTCAATATATGGAACAGCGAATGGTCAGTCTGTGGAACAGCGAGTGGTCAGTCTATGGAACAGCAAGTGGTCAGTCTATGGAACAGCATGTGGTCAGACTATGGAACAGCAAGTGGTCGAACTATAGACCAGTGAGTGGTCAGTCTATGGGACAGCATGTGGTCAGTATATGGAACAGCTAGTGGTAAGTCTATGGAACAGTGAGTAGTCAGTGTATGGAACAGTGAGTGGTCAGTCTATGGAACAGTGAGTAGTCAGTCTATGGAACAGCTAGTGGTCAGTCTATGGAACAGTGAGTAGTCAGTCTATGGAACAGCTAGTGGTCAGTCTATGGAACAGTGAGTAGTCAGTCTATGGAACAGTGAGTGGTCAGTCTATGGAACAGTGAGTAGTCAGTCTATGGAACAGTGAGTGGTCAGTCTATGGAACAGTGAGTAGTCAGTGTATGGAACAGTGAGTGGTCAGTCTATGGAACAGTGAGTAGTCAGTCTATGGAACAGCTAGTGGTCAGTCTATGGAACAGTGAGTAGTCAGTCTGTGGAACAGCGAGTGGTCAGTCTGTGGAACAGCGAGTGGTCAGTCTATGGAACAGCGAGTGGTCAGTCTATGGAACAGCGAGTGGTCAGTCTATGGAACAGCAAGTGGTCAATCTATAGACCAGCGAGTGGTCAGTCTATGGAACAGCGAGTGGTCAATCTATAGAACAGCGAGTGGTCAGTCTATGGAACAGCGAGTGGTCAGTCTATGGAACAGCAAGTGGTCAATCTATAGACCAGCGAGTGGTCAATCTATAGAACAGCGAGTGGTCAGTCTATGGAACAGTGAGTGGTCAATCTATGGAACAGCGAGTGGTCAGTTTGTGTAACAGTGAGTGGTTAATCTATGGAACATTGAATGGTCAGTCTATGGAACAGTGAGTGGTCAGTCTATGGAACAGTGAGGGGTCAGTCCAGGGAACAGCGAGTGCTCAGTCAATGGGAGAGTGAGTGGTGAGTCTATGGAACAGTGAGTGGTCAGTCTATGGAACAGCATGTGGTCAGTCTATGGGAGAGCAAGTGGTCAATCTATAGAACAGCGAGTGGTCAGTCTATGGAACAGCGAGTGGTCAATCTATAGAACAGCGAGTGGTCATTCTATGCAACAGTCAGTGGTCAGTCTATGGACCAGCGAGTGATCAGTCCAAGGAACAGCGAGTGTTCATTCTGTGGAAAAGTGTGTGGTCAATATATGGAACAGAGAATGTTCAATATATGGAATAGCGAGTGGTCAGTCTATGGAACAGCAAGTGGTCAGTCTATAGAACAGCGAGTGGTCAATCTATGGAACAGGGAGTGGTCAGTCTTTGGAACAGCGAGTGGTCAGTCTGTAGAACAGCGAGAGGTCATTCTGTGGAACAGTGAGTGGTCAACCTATGGAACAGCGAATGGTCAGTTTGTGTAACAGTGAGTGGTCAATCTATGGGAGAGCGAGTGGTCAATATATGGAACAGCGAATGGTCAGTCTGTGGAACAGCGAGTGGTCAGTCTATGGAACTGCGAGTGGTCAGTCTGTGGAACAGCGAGTGGTTAATCTATGGAACAGCGAGTGGTCAGTCTATGGAACAGCGAGTGGTCAGTCTATGGAACAGCGAGTGGTCAGTCTATGGAACTGCGAGTGGTCAGTCTATGGGAGAGCGAGTGGTCAGTCTATGGGAGAGCGAGTGGTCAGTCTATGGAACTGCGAGTGCTCAGTCTATGGGAGAGCGAGTGGTCAGTCTATGGAACAGCGATTGGTCATTCTATGCAACAGTCAGTGGTCAGTCTATGGACCAGCGAGTGATCAGTCCAAGGAACAGCGAGTGGTCAATCTATGGAACAGCGAGTGGTCAGTCTGTGGAACAGGGAGTGGTCAGTCTGTAGAACAGCGAGAGGTCAATCTGTGGAACAGTGAGTAGTCAGTCTATGGAACAGTGAGTGGTCAGTCTATGAAACAGTGAGTGGTCAGTCTATGGAACAGCGAGTCATCAGTCTGTGGAACAGCGAGTGGTCAGTCTATGGAACAGCGAGTGGTCAATCTATAGACCAGCGAGTGGTCAATCTATGGAACAGCGAGTGGTCAATCTATGGAACAGCGAGTGGTCAGTCTGTGGAACAGGGAGTGGTCAGTCTGTAGAACAGCGAGAGGTCAATCTGTGGAACAGTGAGTAGTCAGTCTATGGAACAGTGAGTGGTCAGTCTATGAAACAGTGAGTGGTCAGTCTATGGAACAGCGAGTCATCAGTCTGTGGAACAGCGAGTGGTCAGTCTATGGAACAGCGAGTGGTCAATCTATAGACCAGCGAGTGGTCAATCTATGGAACAGCGAGTGGTCAATCTATAGAACAGCGAGTGGTCAGTCTATGGAACAGTGAGTGGTCAATCTATGGAACAGCGAGTGGTCAGTTTGTGTAACAGTGAGTGGTTAATCTATGGAACATTGAATGGTCAGTCTATGGAACAGTGAGTGGTCAGTCTATGGAACAGTGAGTGGTCAGTCTATGGAACAGCGAGTGGTCAGTCAATGGGAGAGCGAGTGGTCAGTCTATGGAACAGCGTGTGGTCAGTCTATGGGAGAGCAAGTGGTCAGTCTATGGAACAGCGAGTGGTCAGTCTATGGAACAGCGAGTGGTCATTCTATAGAACAGCGAGTGGTCAGTCTATGCAACAGCGAGTGGTCAGTCTGTGGATCAGCGATTGGTCATTCTATGCAACAGTCAGTGGTCAGTCTATGGAACAGCGAGTGATCAGTCCAAGGAACATCGAGTGTTCATTCTGTGGAAAAGCGTGTGGTCAATATATGGAACAGAGAATGTTCAATATATGGAATAGCGAGTGGTCAGTCTATGGAACAGCAAATGGTCAGTCTATAGAACAGCGAGTGGTCAATCTATGGAACAGGGAGTGGTCAGTCTATGGAACAGCGAGAGGTCATTCTGTGGAACAACAAGTGGTCAATCTGTGGGAGAGCGAGTGGTCAGTCTATGGAACAGGGAGTGGTCAGTCTATGGAACAGCGAGAGGTCATTCTGTGGAACAACAAGTGGTCAGTCTATGGGAGAGCGAGTGGTCAATCTATAGAACAGTGAGTGGTCAGTCAATGGGAGAGCGAGTGGTCAGTCTATGGAACAGCGAGTGCTCAGTCTATGGGAGAGCGAGTGGTCAATCTATAGAACAGCGAGTGGTCAGTCTATGGAACAGCGAGTGGTCAATCTATAGAACAGCGAGTGGTCAGTCTATGGAACAGCGAGTGGTCAATCTATGGAACAGCGAGTGGTCAGTTTGTGTAACAGTGAGTGGTTAATCTATGGAACAGCGAGTGGTCAGTCTATGGGAGAGCGAGTGGTCAATCTATAGAACAGCGAGTGGTCAGTCTATGGAACAGCGAGTGGTCAATCTATAGAACAGCGAGTGGTCAGTCTATGGAACAGCGAGTGGTCAATCTATGGAACAGCGAGTGGTCAGTTTGTGTAACAGTGAGTGGTTAATCTATGGAACAGCGAGTGGTCAGTCTATGGAACAGCGAGTGGTCAGTCTATGGAACAGTGAGTGGTCAGTCTATGGTACAGCGAGTGGTCAGTCTATGGAACAGCGAGTGGTCAGTCTATGGAACAGTGAGTGGTCAGTCTATAGAACAGTAAATGGTCTGTCTATAGAACAGTGATGGTCAAACTATAAAACAGCGAGTGGTCAGTCTATAGAACAGCGAATGGTCAGTCTATAGAACAGCGAATGCCCAATCGATAGAACAGCGAGTGGTCAGTCTATGGAACAGCGAGTGGTCAGTCTGAAGAACAGCGAATGGTCTGTCTATGGAACAGCGAGTGGTCAGTCTATGGAACAGTGAGTGGTCAATCTATGGAACAGTGAGTGGTCAGTCTATGGAACCGTGAGCGGTCAGTCTATGGAAGAGCGAGTGGTCAGTCTATGGAACAGCGAGTGGTCAGTCTATGAAACAGTGAGTGGTCAGTCTATGGAACAGCGAGTGATCAGTCTATGGAACAGTGAGTGGTCAGTCTATGGAACAGCGTGTGGTCAGTCGATGGAACAGCGAGTGGTCAGTCTATGGGAGAGCAAGTGGTCAGTCTATGGAACAGTGAGTGGTCAATCTATGGAACAGTGAGTGGTCAGTCTATGGGAGAGCGAGTGGTCAGTCTATGGAACAGCGAGTGGTCAGTCTGTGGATCAGCGATTGGTCATTCTATGCAACAGTCAGTGGTCAGTCTATGGACCAGCGAGTGATCAGTCCAAGGGACAGCGAGTGGTCAATCTATGGAACAGCGAGTGGTCAGTCTGTAGAACAGCGAGAGGTCATTCTGTGGAACAGTGAGTAGTCAGTCTATGGAACAGTGAGTGGTCAGTCTATGAAACAGTGAGTGGTCAGTCTATGGAACAGTGAGTGGTCAGTCTATGGAACAGTGAGTGGTCAGTCTATGAAACAGTGAGTGGTCAGTCTATGGAACAGCGAGTGGTCAGTCTATGGAACAGCGAGTCATCAGTCTGTGGAACAGTGAGTGGTCAGTCTATGGAACAGTGAGTGGTCAGTCTATGGAACAGCGAGTGGTCAGTCTATGGAACAGTGAGTGGTCAGTCTATGGAACAGTGAGTGGTCAGTCTATGGAACAGCGAGTGGTCAGTCTATGGAACAGCGAGTGGTCAGTCTATGGAACAGCGAGTCATCAGTCTGTGGAACAGTGAGTGGTCAGTCTATGGAACAGTGAGTAGTCAGTCTATGGAACAGCGAGTGGTCAGTCTATGGAACAGTGAGTAGTCAGTCTATGGAACAGCGAGTGGTCAGTCTATGGAACAGCGAGTCATCAGTCTGTGGAACAGCGAGTGGTCAGTCTATGGAACAGCGAGTGGTCAGACTATGGAACAGCAAGTGGTCAATCTATAGACCAGCGAGTGGTCAATCTATGGAACAGCAAGTGGTCAATCTATAGAACAGCGAGTGGTCAGTCTATGGAACAGCGAGTGCTCAGTCAATGGGAGAGTGAGTTGTCAGTCTATGGAACAGCGTGTGGTCAGTCTATGGGAGAGCAAGTGGTCAGTCTATGGAACAGCGAGTGGTCAGTCTATGGAACAGCGAGTGGTCAATCTATAGAACAGCGAGTGGTCAGTCTATGGAAGATTGAGTGGTCAGTCTATGGGAGAGCGAGTGGTCAGTCTATGCAACAGTCAGTGGTTAGTCTATGGAACAGCAAATGATCAGTCCAAGGAACAGCGAGTGTTCATTCTGTGGAAAAGCGTGTGGTCAATATATGGAACAGAGCATGTTCAATATATGGAATAGCGAGTGGTCAGTTTATGGAACAGCAAGTGGTCAGTCTATAGAACAGCGAGTGGTCAATCTATGGACCAGGGAGTGGTCAGTCTATAGAACAGCGAGAGGTAATTCTGTGGAACAGCGAGTGGTCAGTCTATGGAACAGCAAGTGGTCAGTCTATGGAGCAGCAAGTCGTCAGTCTATGGAACAGCTAGTGGTCAGTCTATGGAACAGCGAGTGGTCAGTCTATGGAGCAGCAAGTCGTCAGTCTATGGAACAGCTAGTGGTCAGTCTATGGAACAGTGAGTGCTCAGTCTATGGAACAGCGAGTGGTCAATATATGGAACACCAAGTGGTCAATCTATAGGACAGCGTGTGGTCAGTCTATGGGACAGTGAGTGGTCAGTCTATGGAACAGCGAGTGGTCAGTCTATGGAACAGCGAGTGGTCAGTCTATGGGACAGTGATTAGTCAGTCTATGGAACAGCGAGTGGTCAGTCTATGGAACAGCGAGTGGTCAGTCTATGGAACAGCGAGTGGTCAGTTTATGGAACAGCGAGTGGTCAGTCTATGGGACAGCGAGTTGTCAGTCTATGGAACAGCGAGTGGTCAGTCTATGGAACAGCAAGTGGTCGAACTATAGACCAGCGAGTGGTCAGTCTATGGGACAGCATGTGGTCAATATATGGAACAGCTAGTGGTTAGTCTATGGAACAGTGAGTAGTCAGTCTATGGAACAGTGAGTGGTCAGTCTATGGAACAGTGAGTAGTCAGTGTATGGAACAGTGAGTGGTCAGACTATGGAACAGCAAGTGGTCGAACTATAGACCAGCGAGTGGTCAGTCTATGGGACAGCATGTGGTCAATATATGGAACAGCTAGTGGTAAGTCTATGGAACAGTGAGTAGTCAGTCTATGGAACAGTGAGTGGTCAGTCTATGGAACAGTGAGTAGTCAGTGTATGGAACAGTGAGTGGTCAGTCTATGGAACAGTGAGTAGTCAGTCTATGGAACAGCTAGTGGTCAGTCTGTGGAACAGCGAGTGGTCAGTCTGTGGAACAGCGAGTGGTCAGTCTATGGAACAGCGAGTGGTCAGTCTATGGAACAGCGAGTGGTCAATCTATAGAACAGCGAGTGGTCAGTCTATGGAACAGCGAGTGGTCAGTCTATGGAACAGCAAGTGGTCAATCTATAGACCAGCGAGTGGTCAATCTATAGAACAGCGAGTGGTCAGTCTATGGAACAGTGAGTGGTCAATCTATGGAACAGCGAGTGGTCAGTTTGTGTAACAGTGAGTGGTTAATCTATGGAACATTGAATGGTCAGTCTATGGAACAGTGAGTGGTCAGTCTATGGAACAGTGAGGGGTCAGTCCAGGGAACAGCGAGTGCTCAGTCAATGGGAGAGTGAGTGGTGAGTCTATGGAACAGTGAGTGGTCAGTCTATGGAACAGCATGTGGTCAGTCTATGGGAGAGCAAGTGGTCAATCTATAGAACAGCGAGTGGTCAGTCTATGGAACAGCGAGTGGTCAATCTATAGAACAGCGAATGGTCAATCTATAGAACAGCGAGTGGTCAGTCTATGGAACAGTGAGTGGTCAATCTATGGAACAGCGAGTGGTCAGTTTGTGTAACAGTGAGTGGTTAATCTATGGAACATTGAATGGTCAGTCTATGGAACAGTGAGTGGTCAGTCTATGGAACAGTGAGTGGTCAGTCTATGGAACAGCGAGTGGTCAGTCAATGGGAGAGCGAGTGGTCAGTCTATGGAACAGCGTGTGGTCAGTCTATGGGAGAGCAAGTGGTCAGTCTATGGAACAGCGAGTGGTCAGTCTATGGAACAGCGAGTGGTCATTCTATAGAACAGCGAGTGGTCAGTCTATGCAACAGCGAGTGGTCAGTCTGTGGATCAGCGATTGGTCATTCTATGCAACAGTCAGTGGTCAGTCTATGGAACAGCGAGTGATCAGTCCAAGGAACATCGAGTGTTCATTCTGTGGAAAAGCGTGTGGTCAATATATGGAACAGAGAATGTTCAATATATGGAATAGCGAGTGGTCAGTCTATGGAACAGCAAATGGTCAGTCTATAGAACAGCGAGTGGTCAATCTATGGAACAGGGAGTGGTCAGTCTATGGAACAGCGAGAGGTCATTCTGTGGAACAACAAGTGGTCAATCTGTGGGAGAGCGAGTGGTCAGTCTATGGAACAGGGAGTGGTCAGTCTATGGAACAGCGAGTGGTCATTCTGTGGAACAACAAGTGGTCAGTCTATGGGAGAGCGAGTGGTCAATCTATAGAACAGTGAGTGGTCAGTCAATGGGAGAGCGAGTGGTCAGTCTATGGAACAGCGAGTGGTCAGTCTATGGAACAGTGAGTAGTCAGTCTATGGAACAGCGAGTGCTCAGTCTATGGGAGAGCGAGTGGTCAATCTATAGAACAGCGAGTGGTCAGTCTATGGAACAGCGAGTGGTCAATCTATAGAACAGCGAGTGGTCAGTCTATGGAACAGTGAGTGGTCAATCTATGGAACAGCGAGTGGTCAGTTTGTGTAACAGTGAGTGGTTAATCTATGGAACATTGAATGGTCAGTCTATGGAACAGTGAGTGGTCAGTCTATGGAACAGCGAGTGGTCAGTCAATGGGAGAGCGAGTGGTCAGTCTATGGAACAGTGAGTGGTCAGTCTATGGAACAGTGAGTGGTCAATCTATGGAACGGCGAGTGGTCAGTTTGTGTAACAGTGAGTGGTTAATCTATGGAACATTGAATGGTCAGTCTATGGAACAGTGAGTGGTCAGTCTATGGAACAGCGTGTGGTCAGTCTATGGGAGAGCAAGTGGTCAGTCTATGGAACAGCGAGTGGTCAGTCTGTGGATCAGCGATTGGTCATTCTATGCGACAGTCAGTGGTCAGTCTATGGACCAGCGAGTGATCAGTCCAAGGAACAGCGAGTGCTTTTTCTATGAAACAGCGAGTGGTCAGTCTGTGGAACAGGGAGTGGTCAGTCTGTAGAACAGCGAGAGGTCAATCTGTGGAACAGTGAGTAGTCAGTCTATGGAACAGTGAGTGGTCAGTCTATGGAACAGCGAGTGGTCAATCTATGGAACAGTGAGTGGTCAATCTATGGAACGGCGAGTGGTCAGTTTGTGTAACAGTGAGTGGTTAATCTATGGAACATTGAATGGTCAGTCTATGGAACAGTGAGTGGTCAGTCTATGGAACAGCGTGTGGTCAGTCTATGGGAGAGCAAGTGGTCAGTCTATGGAACAGCGAGTGCTCAGTCTATGGAACAGCGAGTGGTCATTCTATAGAACAGCGAGTGGTCGGTCTATGGAAGATTGAGTGGTCAGTCTATGGGAGAGCGAGTGGTCAGTCTATGCAACAGCGAGTGGTCAGTCTGTGGATCAGCGATTGATCAGTCCAAGGAACATCGAGTGTTCATTCTGTGGAAAAGCGTGTGGTCAATATATGGAACAGAGAATGTTCAATATATGGAATAGCGAGTGGTCAGTCTATGGAACAGCAAATGGTCAGTCTATAGAACAGCGAGTGGTCAATCTTTAGAACAGTGAGTGGTCAGTCTATGGGCCAGCGAGTGGTCAATCTATGGAACAGTGAGTGGTCAGTCTATGGAACAGCGAGTGGTCAGTCTAGAGAACAGCGAATGGTCAGTCAATAGAACAGCGAGTGGTCAGTCTATAGAACAGCGAGTGGTCAGTCTATAGAACAGCGAGTGGTCAGTCTATAGAACAGCGAATGGTCAATCTATGGAACAGCGAATGGTCAATCTATGGAACAGCGTGTGGTCAATCTAAGGAACAGTGAGTGGTCAGTCTATGGAACAGTGTGTGGTCAGCCTATAGAACAGTGAGCCGTCAATCTATAGAACAGTGAGTGGTCAGTCTACAGAACAGCGAGTGGTCAATCGATGGAACAGCGACTGTCCAGTCTATGGAACAGTGAGTGGTCAATCTATTTAACAGCGAGTGGTCAGTCTAAGGAACAACGAATGGTCAGTCTATGGAACAGCGAATGGTCTGTCTATGGAACAGCGAGCGGTCAGTCTATGGAACTGCGAGTGGTCAGTCTATGGAACAGCGAGTGGTCAGTCAATGGAACAGCGAGTGGCCAGTCTATGGAAGAGCAAGTGGTCAGTCTATAGAACAGCGAGTGGTCAATCTATAGAACAGCGAGTGGTCAGTCTATGGAACAGCGTGTGGTCAATCTATGGAACAGGCAGTGGTCAGTATTAGAACAGCGAGTGGTCAATCTATAGAACAGCGAGTGGTCAGTCTATGGAACAGGGAGTGGTCAGTCTATCGAAAAGTGAGTGGTCAATCTATGGAACAGGGAGTGGTCAGTCTATGGAACAGCGAGTGGTCAATCTATAGAACAGCGAGTGCTCAGTCTATGGAACAGGGAGTGGTCAATCTTGGAACAATGAGTGGTCAGTCTATGGAACAGCGAGTGGTCAGTCTATGGAACAGTGAGTGGTCAATCTATGGAACAGTGAGTGGTCAGTCTATGGAACAGCGAGTGTTCAGTCAATGGAACAGTGAATGGTCAGTCTATAGAACCGTGAGTGGTCAGTCTATAGAACAGCGAGTGGCCAATCTATAGAACAGCGAGTGGTCAATCTATGGAACAGCGAGTGGTCAGTCTATGGAACAGCGAGTGGTCAGTCTATGGAACAGCGAGTGGTCAGTCTATGGAACAGCGAGTCGCCAATCTATAGAACAGTGAGTGGTCGGTCTATGGAACAGCGAGTGGTCAGTCTATGGAACAGTGAGTGGTCAGTCTATGGAACAGCGAGTGGTCAGTCTATGGAACAGCGAGTGGTCAATCTATAGAACAGCGAGTGGCCAATCGAAAGAACAGCGAGTGGTCTGTCTATGAAACAGTGATTGATCAGTCTATAGAACAGTCAATGGTCTGTCTATAGAACAGTGATGGTCAAACTATAAAACAATGAGTGGTCAGTCTATAGAACAGCGAGAGGACAATCTATAGAACAGCGAATGGCCAGTCTATAGAACAGCGAGTGGTCAGTCTATGGAACAGCGAGTGGTCAGTCTATGGAACAGTGAGTGGTCAATCTATGGAACAGTGAGTGGTCAGTCTATGGAAAGGCGAGTGGTCAATCTATGGAACAGTGAGTGGTCAGTCTGTGGAACAGTGAGTGGTCAATCTATGGAACAGTGAGTGGTCAGTCTATGCAACAGCGAGTGGTCAGTCTATGGAACAGTGAGTGGTCAATCTATGGAACAGTGAGTGGTCAGTCTATGGAAAGGCGAGTGGTCAATCTATGGAACAGTGAGTGGTCAGTCTGTGGAACAGTGAGTGGTCAATCTATGGAACAGTGAGTGGTCAGTCTATCGGACAGCGAGTGGTCAGTCTATGGAACCGTGAGCGGTCAGTCTACGGAAGAGCGAGTGGTCAGTCTGTGGAACAGCGAGTGGTCAGTCTATGGAACAGCAAGTGGTCAGTCTATGGAACAGTGAGTGGTCCGTCTATGGAACAGCGAGTGGTCAGTGTATAGAACAGCGAGTGGTCAATCTATGGAACAGCGAGTGGTCAGTCTATGGAACAGTGAGTGGTCACTGTATGGAACAGTGAGTGGTCCGTCTATGGAACAGCGAGTGGTCAGTCTATGGAACAGTGAGTGGTCAGTCTATGGTACAGCGAGTGGTCAGTCTATGGAACAGCGAGTGGTCAGTCTATGGAACAGTGAGTGGTCAGTCTGTAGAACAGCGAGAGGTCATTCTGTGGAACAGTGAGTAGTCAGTCTATGGAACAGTGAGTGGTCAGTCTATGAAACAGTGAGTGGTCAGTCTATGGAACAGCGAGTGGTCAGTCTATGGAACAGTGAGTAGTCAGTCTATGGAACAGTGAGTGGTCAGTCTATGGAACAGCGAGTCATCAGTCTGTGGAACAGCGAGTGGTCAGTCTATGGAACAGCGAGTGGTCAGACTATGGAACAGCAAGTGGTCAATCTATAGACCAGCGAGTGGTCAATCTATGGAACAGCAAGTGGTCAATCTATAGAACAGCGAGTGGTCAGTCTATGGAACAGCGAGTGCTCAGTCAATGGGAGAGTGAGTTGTCAGTCTATGGAACAGCGTGTGGTCAGTCTATGGGAGAGCAAGTGGTCAGTCTATGGAACAGCGAGTGGTCAGTCTATGGAACAGCGAGTGGTCAATCTATAGAACAGCGAGTGGTCAGTCTATGGAAGATTGAGTGGTCAGTCTATGGGAGAGCGAGTGGTCAGTCTATGCAACAGTCAGTGGTTAGTCTATGGAACAGCAAATGATCAGTCCAAGGAACAGCGAGTGTTCATTCTGTGGAAAAGCGTGTGGTCAATATATGGAACAGAGCATGTTCAATATATGGAATAGCGAGTGGTCAGTTTATGGAACAGCAAGTGGTCAGTCTATAGAACAGCGAGTGGTCAATCTATGGACCAGGGAGTGGTCAGTCTATAGAACAGCGAGAGGTAATTCTGTGGAACAGCGAGTGGTCAATCTATGGAACAGTGAGTGGTCAACCTATGGAACAGCGAATGGTCAGTTTGTATAACAGTGAGTGGTCAATCTATGGCAGAGCGAGTGGTCAATATATGGAACAGCGAATGGTCAGTCTGTGGAACAGCGAGTGGTCAGTCTATGGAACAGCAAGTGGTCAGTCTATGGAACAGCATGTGGTCAGACTATGGAACAGCAAGTGGTCGAACTATAGACCAGTGAGTGGTCAGTCTATGGGACAGCATGTGGTCAGTATATGGAACAGCTAGTGGTAAGTCTATGGAACAGTGAGTAGTCAGTGTATGGAACAGTGAGTGGTCAGTCTATGGAACAGTGAGTAGTCAGTCTATGGAACAGCTAGTGGTCAGTCTATGGAACAGTGAGTAGTCAGTCTATGGAACAGCTAGTGGTCAGTCTATGGAACAGTGAGTAGTCAGTCTATGGAACAGTGAGTGGTCAGTCTATGGAACAGTGAGTAGTCAGTCTATGGAACAGTGAGTGGTCAGTCTATGGAACAGTGAGTAGTCAGTGTATGGAACAGTGAGTGGTCAGTCTATGGAACAGTGAGTAGTCAGTCTATGGAACAGCTAGTGGTCAGTCTATGGAACAGTGAGTAGTCAGTCTGTGGAACAGCGAGTGGTCAGTCTGTGGAACAGCGAGTGGTCAGTCTATGGAACAGCGAGTGGTCAGTCTATGGAACAGCGAGTGGTCAGTCTATGGAACAGCAAGTGGTCAATCTATAGACCAGCGAGTGGTCAGTCTATGGAACAGCGAGTGGTCAATCTATAGAACAGCGAGTGGTCAGTCTATGGAACAGCGAGTGGTCAGTCTATGGAACAGCAAGTGGTCAATCTATAGACCAGCGAGTGGTCAATCTATAGAACAGCGAGTGGTCAGTCTATGGAACAGTGAGTGGTCAATCTATGGAACAGCGAGTGGTCAGTTTGTGTAACAGTGAGTGGTTAATCTATGGAACATTGAATGGTCAGTCTATGGAACAGTGAGTGGTCAGTCTATGGAACAGTGAGGGGTCAGTCCAGGGAACAGCGAGTGCTCAGTCAATGGGAGAGTGAGTGGTGAGTCTATGGAACAGCATGTGGTCAGTCTATGGGAGAGCAAGTGGTCAATCTATAGAACAGCGAGTGGTCAGTCTATGGAACAGCGAGTGGTCAATCTATAGAACAGCGAGTGGTCATTCTATGCAACAGTCAGTGGTCAGTCTATGGACCAGCGAGTGATCAGTCCAAGGAACAGCGAGTGTTCATTCTGTGGAAAAGTGTGTGGTCAATATATGGAACAGAGAATGTTCAATATATGGAATAGCGAGTGGTCAGTCTATGGAACAGCAAGTGGTCAGTCTATAGAACAGCGAGTGGTCAATCTATGGAACAGGGAGTGGTCAGTCTTTGGAACAGCGAGTGGTCAGTCTGTAGAACAGCGAGAGGTCATTCTGTGGAACAGCGAATGGTCAGTTTGTGTAACAGTGAGTGGTCAATCTATGGGAGAGCGAGTGGTCAATATATGGAACAGCGAATGGTCAGTCTGTGGAACAGCGAGTGGTCAGTCTATGGAACTGCGAGTGGTCAGTCTGTGGAACAGCGAGTGGTCAGTCTATGGAACAGCGAGTGGTCAGTCTATGGAACAGCGAGTGGTCAGTCTATGGAACAGCGAGTGGTCAGTCTATGGAACAGCGAGTGGTCAGTCTATGGAACAGCGAGTGGTCAGTCTATGGAACAGTGAGTGGTCAACCTATGGAACAGCGAATGGTCAGTTTGTGTAACAGTGAGTGGTCAATCTATGGGAGAGCGAGTGGTCAATATATGGAACAGCGAATGGTCAGTCTGTGGAACAGCGAGTGGTTAATCTATGGAACAGCGAGTGGTCAGTCTATGGAACAGCGAGTGGTCAGTCTATGGGAGAGCGAGTGGTCAGTCTATGGAACAGCGATTGGTCATTCTATGCAACAGTGAGTGGTCAACCTATGGAACAGCGAATGGTCAGTTTGTGTAACAGTGAGTGGTCAATCTATGGGAGAGCGAGTGGTCAATATATGGAACAGCGAATGGTCAGTCTGTGGAACAGCGAGTGGTTAATCTATGGAACAGCGAGTGGTCAGTCTATGGAACAGCGAGTGGTCAGTCTATGGGAGAGCGAGTGGTCAGTCTATGGAACAGCGATTGGTCATTCTATGCAACAGTCAGTGGTCAGTCTATGGACCAGCGAGTGATCAGTCCAAGGAACAGCGAGTGGTCAATCTATGGAACAGCGAGTGGTCAGTCTGTGGAACAGGGAGTGGTCAATCTGTGGAACAGTGAGTAGTCAGTCTATGGAACAGTGAGTGGTCAGTCTATGAAACAGTGAGTGGTCAGTCTATGGAACAGCGAGTGGTCAGTCTGTAGAACAGCGAGAGGTCAATCTGTGGAACAGTGAGTAGTCAGTCTATGGAACAGTGAGTGGTCAGTCTATGAAACAGTGAGTGGTCAGTCTATGGAACAGCGAGTGGTCAGTCTATGGAACAGCGAGTCATCAGTCTGTGGAACAGTCAGTGGTCAGTCTATGGAACAGCGAGTGATCAGTCCAAGGGACAGCAAGTGGTCAATCTGTGGAAAAGCGTGTGGTCAATATATGGAACAGAGAATGTTCAATATATGGAATAGCGAGTGGTCAGTCTATGGAACAGCAAATGGTCAGTCTATAGAACAGCGAGTGGTCAATCTATGGAACAGGGAGTGGTCAGTCTATGGAACAGCGAGAGGTCATTCTGTGGAACAACAAGTGGTCAATCTGTGGGAGAGCGAGTGGTCAGTCTATGGAACAGGGAGTGGTCAGTCTATGGAACAGCGAGAGGTCATTCTGTGGAACAACAAGTGGTCAGTCTATGGGAGAGCGAGTGGTCAATCTATAGAACAATGAGTGGTCAGTCAATGGGAGAGCGAGTGGTCAGTCTATGGAACAGCGAGTGCTCAGTCTATGGGAGAGCGAGTGGTCAATCTATAGAACAGCGAGTGGTCAGTCTATGGAACAGCGAGTGGTCAATCTATAGAACAGCGAGTGGTCAGTCTATGGAACAGCGAGTGGTCAATCTATGGAACAGCGAGTGGTCAGTTTGTGTAACAGTGAGTGGTTAATCTATGGAACAGCGAGTGGTCAGTCTATGGGAGAGCGAGTGGTCAATCTATAGAACAGCGAGTGGTCAGTCTATGGAACAGCGAGTGGTCAATCTATAGAACAGCGAGTGGTCAGTCTATGGAACAGCGAGTGGTCAATCTATGGAACAGCGAGTGGTCAGTTTGTGTAACAGTGAGTGGTTAATCTATGGAACAGCGAGTGGTCAGTCTATGGAACAGCGAGTGGTCAGTCTATGGAACAGTGAGTGGTCAGTCTATGGTACAGCGAGTGGTCAGTCTATGGAACAGCGAGTGGTCAGTCTATGGAACAGTGAGTGGTCAGTCTATAGAACAGTAAATGGTCTGTCTATAGAACAGTGATGGTCAAACTATAAAACAGCGAGTGGTCAGTCTATAGAACAGCGAATGGTCAGTCTATAGAACAGCGAATGCCCAATCGATAGAACAGCGAGTGGTCAGTCTATGGAACAGCGAGTGGTCAGTCTGAAGAACAGCGAATGGTCTGTCTATGGAACAGCGAGTGGTCAGTCTATGGAACAGTGAGTGGTCAATCTATGGAACAGTGAGTGGTCAGTCTATGGAACCGTGAGCGGTCAGTCTATGGAAGAGCGAGTGGTCAGTCTATGGAACAGCGAGTGGTCAGTCTATGAAACAGTGAGTGGTCAGTCTATGGAACAGCGAGTGATCAGTCTATGGAACAGTGAGTGGTCAGTCTATGGAACAGCGTGTGGTCAGTCGATGGAACAGCGAGTGGTCAGTCTATGGGAGAGCAAGTGGTCAGTCTATGGAACAGTGAGTGGTCAATCTATGGAACAGTGAGTGGTCAGTCTATGGGAGAGCGAGTGGTCAGTCTATGGAACAGCGAGTGGTCAGTCTGTGGATCAGCGATTGGTCATTCTATGCAACAGTCAGTGGTCAGTCTATGGACCAGCGAGTGATCAGTCCAAGGGACAGCGAGTGGTCAATCTATGGAACAGCGAGTGGTCAGTCTGTAGAACAGCGAGAGGTCATTCTGTGGAACAGTGAGTAGTCAGTCTATGGAACAGTGAGTGGTCAGTCTATGAAACAGTGAGTGGTCAGTCTATGGAACAGTGAGTGGTCAGTCTATGGAACAGTGAGTGGTCAGTCTATGAAACAGTGAGTGGTCAGTCTATGGAACAGCGAGTGGTCAGTCTATGGAACAGCGAGTCATCAGTCTGTGGAACAGTGAGTGGTCAGTCTATGGAACAGTGAGTGGTCAGTCTATGGAACAGCGAGTGGTCAGTCTATGGAACAGTGAGTGGTCAGTCTATGGAACAGTGAGTGGTCAGTCTATGGAACAGCGAGTGGTCAGTCTATGGAACAGCGAGTGGTCAGTCTATGGAACAGCGAGTCATCAGTCTGTGGAACAGTGAGTGGTCAGTCTATGGAACAGTGAGTAGTCAGTCTATGGAACAGCGAGTGGTCAGTCTATGGAACAGTGAGTAGTCAGTCTATGGAACAGCGAGTGGTCAGTCTATGGAACAGCGAGTCATCAGTCTGTGGAACAGCGAGTGGTCAGTCTATGGAACAGCGAGTGGTCAGACTATGGAACAGCAAGTGGTCAATCTATAGACCAGCGAGTGGTCAATCTATGGAACAGCAAGTGGTCAATCTATAGAACAGCGAGTGGTCAGTCTATGGAACAGCGAGTGCTCAGTCAATGGGAGAGTGAGTTGTCAGTCTATGGAACAGCGTGTGGTCAGTCTATGGGAGAGCAAGTGGTCAGTCTATGGAACAGCGAGTGGTCAGTCTATGGAACAGCGAGTGGTCAATCTATAGAACAGCGAGTGGTCAGTCTATGGAAGATTGAGTGGTCAGTCTATGGGAGAGCGAGTGGTCAGTCTATGCAACAGTCAGTGGTTAGTCTATGGAACAGCAAATGATCAGTCCAAGGAACAGCGAGTGTTCATTCTGTGGAAAAGCGTGTGGTCAATATATGGAACAGAGCATGTTCAATATATGGAATAGCGAGTGGTCAGTTTATGGAACAGCAAGTGGTCAGTCTATAGAACAGCGAGTGGTCAATCTATGGACCAGGGAGTGGTCAGTCTATAGAACAGCGAGAGGTAATTCTGTGGAACAGCGAGTGGTCAGTCTATGGAACAGCAAGTGGTCAGTCTATGGAGCAGCAAGTCGTCAGTCTATGGAACAGCTAGTGGTCAGTCTATGGAACAGCGAGTGGTCAGTCTATGGAGCAGCAAGTCGTCAGTCTATGGAACAGCTAGTGGTCAGTCTATGGAACAGTGAGTGCTCAGTCTATGGAACAGCGAGTGGTCAATATATGGAACACCAAGTGGTCAATCTATAGGACAGCGTGTGGTCAGTCTATGGGACAGTGAGTGGTCAGTCTATGGAACAGCGAGTGGTCAGTCTATGGAACAGCGAGTGGTCAGTCTATGGGACAGTGATTAGTCAGTCTATGGAACAGCGAGTGGTCAGTCTATGGAACAGCGAGTGGTCAGTCTATGGAACAGCGAGTGGTCAGTTTATGGAACAGCGAGTGGTCAGTCTATGGGACAGCGAGTTGTCAGTCTATGGAACAGCGAGTGGTCAGTCTATGGAACAGCAAGTGGTCGAACTATAGACCAGCGAGTGGTCAGTCTATGGGACAGCATGTGGTCAATATATGGAACAGCTAGTGGTAAGTCTATGGAACAGTGAGTAGTCAGTCTATGGAACAGTGAGTGGTCAGTCTATGGAACAGTGAGTAGTCAGTGTATGGAACAGTGAGTGGTCAGTCTATGGAACAGTGAGTAGTCAGTCTATGGAACAGCTAGTGGTCAGTCTGTGGAACAGCGAGTGGTCAGTCTGTGGAACAGCGAGTGGTCAGTCTATGGAACAGCGAGTGGTCAGTCTATGGAACAGCGAGTGGTCAATCTATAGAACAGCGAGTGGTCAGTCTATGGAACAGCGAGTGGTCAGTCTATGGAACAGCAAGTGGTCAATCTATAGACCAGCGAGTGGTCAATCTATAGAACAGCGAGTGGTCAGTCTATGGAACAGTGAGTGGTCAATCTATGGAACAGCGAGTGGTCAGTTTGTGTAACAGTGAGTGGTTAATCTATGGAACATTGAATGGTCAGTCTATGGAACAGTGAGTGGTCAGTCTATGGAACAGTGAGGGGTCAGTCCAGGGAACAGCGAGTGCTCAGTCAATGGGAGAGTGAGTGGTGAGTCTATGGAACAGTGAGTGGTCAGTCTATGGAACAGCATGTGGTCAGTCTATGGGAGAGCAAGTGGTCAATCTATAGAACAGCGAGTGGTCAGTCTATGGAACAGCGAGTGGTCAATCTATAGAACAGCGAATGGTCAATCTATAGAACAGCGAGTGGTCAGTCTATGGAACAGTGAGTGGTCAATCTATGGAACAGCGAGTGGTCAGTTTGTGTAACAGTGAGTGGTTAATCTATGGAACATTGAATGGTCAGTCTATGGAACAGTGAGTGGTCAGTCTATGGAACAGTGAGTGGTCAGTCTATGGAACAGCGAGTGGTCAGTCAATGGGAGAGCGAGTGGTCAGTCTATGGAACAGCGTGTGGTCAGTCTATGGGAGAGCAAGTGGTCAGTCTATGGAACAGCGAGTGGTCAGTCTATGGAACAGCGAGTGGTCATTCTATAGAACAGCGAGTGGTCAGTCTATGGAAGAGCGAGTGGTCAGTCTATGCAACAGCGAGTGGTCAGTCTGTGGATCAGCGATTGGTCATTCTATGCAACAGTCAGTGGTCAGTCTATGGAACAGCGAGTGATCAGTCCAAGGAACATCGAGTGTTCATTCTGTGGAAAAGCGTGTGGTCAATATATGGAACAGAGAATGTTCAATATATGGAATAGCGAGTGGTCAGTCTATGGAACAGCAAATGGTCAGTCTATAGAACAGCGAGTGGTCAGTCTATGGAACAGGGAGTGGTCAGTCTATGGAACAGCGAGAGGTCATTCTGTGGAACAACAAGTGGTCAATCTGTGGGAGAGCGAGTGGTCAGTCTATGGAACAGGGAGTGGTCAGTCTATGGAACAGCGAGAGGTCATTCTGTGGAACAACAAGTGGTCAGTCTATGGGAGAGCGAGTGGTCAATCTATAGAACAGTGAGTGGTCAGTCAATGGGAGAGCGAGTGGTCAGTCTATGGAACAGCGAGTGGTCAGTCTATGGAACAGTGAGTAGTCAGTCTATGGAACAGCGAGTGCTCAGTCTATGGGAGAGCGAGTGGTCAATCTATAGAACAGCGAGTGGTCAGTCTATGGAACAGCGAGTGGTCAATCTATAGAACAGCGAGTGGTCAGTCTATGGAACAGTGAGTGGTCAATCTATGGAACAGCGAGTGGTCAGTTTGTGTAACAGTGAGTGGTTAATCTATGGAACATTGAATGGTCAGTCTATGGAACAGTGAGTGGTCAGTCTATGGAACAGCGAGTGGTCAGTCAATGGGAGAGCGAGTGGTCAGTCTATGGAACAGTGAGTGGTCAGTCTATGGAACAGTGAGTGGTCAATCTATGGAACGGCGAGTGGTCAGTTTGTGTAACAGTGAGTGGTTAATCTATGGAACATTGAATGGTCAGTCTATGGAACAGTGAGTGGTCAGTCTATGGAACAGCGTGTGGTCAGTCTATGGGAGAGCAAGTGGTCAGTCTATGGAACAGCGAGTGGTCAGTCTGTGGATCAGCGATTGGTCATTCTATGCGACAGTCAGTGGTCAGTCTATGGACCAGCGAGTGATCAGTCCAAGGAACAGCGAGTGCTTTTTCTATGAAACAGCGAGTGGTCAGTCTGTGGAACAGGGAGTGGTCAGTCTGTAGAACAGCGAGAGGTCAATCTGTGGAACAGTGAGTAGTCAGTCTATGGAACAGTGAGTGGTCAGTCTATGGAACAGCGAGTGGTCAATCTATGGAACAGTGAGTGGTCAATCTATGGAACGGCGAGTGGTCAGTTTGTGTAACAGTGAGTGGTTAATCTATGGAACATTGAATGGTCAGTCTATGGAACAGTGAGTGGTCAGTCTATGGAACAGCGTGTGGTCAGTCTATGGGAGAGCAAGTGGTCAGTCTATGGAACAGCGAGTGCTCAGTCTATGGAACAGCGAGTGGTCATTCTATAGAACAGCGAGTGGTCGGTCTATGGAAGATTGAGTGGTCAGTCTATGGGAGAGCGAGTGGTCAGTCTATGCAACAGCGAGTGGTCAGTCTGTGGATCAGCGATTGATCAGTCCAAGGAACATCGAGTGTTCATTCTGTGGAAAAGCGTGTGGTCAATATATGGAACAGAGAATGTTCAATATATGGAATAGCGAGTGGTCAGTCTATGGAACAGCAAATGGTCAGTCTATAGAACAGCGAGTGGTCAATCTATGGAACAGCGAGTGCTCAGTCTATGGGAGAGCGAGTGGTCAATCTATAGAACAGCGAGTGGTCAGTCTATGGAACAGCGAGTGCTCAGTCTATGGAACAGCGAGTGCTCAGTCTATGGGAGAGCGAGTGGTCAATCTATAGAACAGCGAGTGGTCAGTCTATGGAACAGTGAGTGGTCAGTCTATGGAACAGTGAGTGGTCAATCTATAGAACAGCGAGTGGTCAGTCTATGGAACAGCGAGTGGTCAATCTATAGAACAGCGAGTGGTCAGTTTGTGTAACAGTGAGTGGTTAATCTATGGAACATTGAATGGTCAGTCTATGGAACAGTGAGTGGTCAGTCTATGGAACAGCGAGTGGTCAGTCAATGGGAGAGCGAGTGGTCAGTCTATGGAACAGCGTGTGGTCAGTCTATGGAACAGCGAGTGGTCAATCTATAGAACAGCGAGTGGTCAGTCTATGGAACATTGAGTGGTCAGTCTATGGGAGAGCGAGTGGTCAGTCCAAGGAACAGCGAGTGTTCATTCTGTGGAAAAGCGTGTGGTCAATATATGGAACAGAGAATGTTCAATATATGGAATAGCGAGTGGTCAGTCTATGGAACAGCAAGTGTTCAGTCTATAGAACAGCGAGTGGTCAGTCTGTGGAACAGGGAGTGGTCAGTCTGTAGAACAGCGAGAGGTCATTCTGTGGAACAGCGTGTGGTCAGTCTATGGAACAGCGAGTGGTCAGTCTGTAGAACAGCGAGAAGTCATTCTGTGGAACAGCGTGTGGTCAGTCTATGGAACAGTGAGCGGTCAATCTATGGAACAGCGAGTGGTCAGTCTATGGAACAGCGAGTGGTCAGTCTATGGAACAGCGAGTGGTCAGTCTATGGGAGAACGAGTGGTCAGTCTATGGAACAGTGAGTGCTCAGTCTATGGATCAGCGAGTGGTCAGTCTATGGGATGAGTGGTCAGTCTATGGAACAGTGAATGTTCAGGCTGTGGATCAGCGAGTGGTCAGTCTATGGAACAGTGAGTGGTCAGTCTATGGGATGAGTGGTCAATCTGTGGAACAGTGAGTGGTCAGTCTTTGGAACAGCGAGCGATCAATCTATGGAACAGGCTCCCTGGGGAGACGGTGAAAGCCGATACTGTTGATTCATTCATCAGAACATAAGAAATAGGAGCAGGAGTAGGCCATTCGACCCCTGCTCTACCATTTAGCAAGATCATGTCTGATCTTCTACCTCAACTCCACCTTTCCGCACTATCCCAATATCATTTAATTCCCTTAGTACCCCAAAATTTATCGACCTCTCTCTTGAATATACTCAACAGCTGAGCATCCACAGCCCTCTGGGGAAGAGAATTACAAAGATTCACCACCCTTTGAGTGAAGAAATGTCTCCTCAACTCAGTCCTATATGGCTGACCCCTTATTCTGAGATTGTGACCCCTGGTTCTAGACTCCCCAGCCAGGGGAAACATCCTCCCTCCATCTACCCCATCAAGCCCTGTAAGAATTTTCAATGTTTCAATTAGATCACCTCTTATTCTTCTGAACTCCAAGGAATATAGACGTAGTCTACTCAATCTCTCCTCATAGGGCATTCCCCTCATCCCAGGAATCAATCTGGTGAACCTTTATTGCACTCCCTCTGTGGCAAGTTTATCTTTCCTTTGGTATGGAGACCAAAACTGTACACAATACTCCAGGTATGGTTTCACCAGGGCCCTATATAATTGTATGTCCATTGTGCCCCTTAGTGGGCGGAATCCGCATTGCGACTCTGGGAGGAGCTCTTCAGCCACTGGGAGAAGGCGATTGAGGAGGATTCTTGTGATGACTTTCCCTGTGGCAGACAGCAGGGAAACTCCTCTGTAATTACCGCAATCGGACTTGTCACCTTTCTTGAAGATGGTCACAATTACGGCATCTCTGAGATCCCCTGGCAGCTCTCCTCCTTCCAGATAAGAGAAATGAGTTCATGAATTCGCGCCAGTAGTGCTTCTCCGCCATGCTTTAGTGCCTCGGCGGGGATTCCATCTGCTCCTGAGGCCTTGTTGTTCTTCAGTTGTCGGATGGCCTTTACAACCTCATGCCGGGCTGGGGTTGTACTGAGATGGTGGTGGGTAGCATGCTGCGGGATGGAGTTGAGGACACTTGCGTCGAAGACAGAGTCGCGGTTAATGAGATCTTCGAAGTGATCCTTCCAGCGGGTACTGACTGCCTCTCTGTCCTTGATGAGTACCTCTCCGTTCTTGGCCCACAGTGGGGTAGGGCCTTGGGTGCTTGGGCCGTAGATGGTCTTGACTGCGCTAAAGAATCCACGCACGTCGTGGTTGTCGGCTAGCTGCTGGATCTCCTGCGCTTTCTCCACCCACCATCTGTTCTTTAGGTCGCGAGTTTTTTGTTGGACCTCAGCCTTCAGGCGTCTGTAGAGCTGTTTCTTGCTCTCGAGTTCTGTTGCTGTTTCCAGATCAGGACTGCTTTGCGCTTGCGACTTATTAGCTCCTGGATCTCCTGGTCGTTCTCGTCAAACCAGACTTGGCGTTTCGTGGTCGAGTAACCGAGCGTCTCTTCACAGGTGCTGATTATGGAGGCCTTGAGTGCAGACTAGGCGCTGTGGACACTCTGGGGGAGAAATTCAGTATCGCCCCATTTGGGGCGCAATTATCGGCAAGGCGTAAAGATTAGCGCCTGGCGCAAATTATCACCACCGACTGCAAACTTGACTTTTATCGACCCTGGAGGTGATTGGAGCGCTAAATCAGGCGCTTCACACCTGTCTTAAGGCGCAAAGGCCGAGGAGCGAGGCGCTACCTCAGAGCGCTGGCGAAGCTCATGTGATGTCAGTCAGCAATGGAACACACACACAATGGCACGGGCCAGTTCTTAAAGGGGATGGTTAATCTTGCTTTCCATCCACATCCTGCTCATTGCAGCCTTGAATCTCGGCCTGGAGAGACCTGCACATCAAATCTGCTGGAAAGAACAATGGAGAGTACGAGGCAAAGAGCTCAGAGTGCAGCCCCCACAGTCTCTTCTAAATCGATGCAAGGAATGGCAAATCAAAATGAACCTGCAAAGTGCTGCTCAGTACCCAAAATTCCTTCACACAACGTTGAATCTCTCCAGAAGTCTCTCTCTCTCTCTCTCAGAATGCGTAGTTCAAAAATGGCACCAACAATAAAAGGCAGGAAGCGGTCACCTTTAAATAGCGCTCCCCCTTTCCCTTCATGACTGCAGAACGCTCCCCTCAACCTGTCGTTGCTAGCGTCAGGGGGTAAGGCAGGGGGCGCCACTCAATATCCGCTCCGGGGCGATACCAGGGCGTTGCGCACTCGACTGACGTCACGATCTGCCGGCGCAGGAGATCGTGGCGGTAGTGTTTAGCGCCGCCGCAAAATGTCAAGTTAATTTCGCGAGCGGCGCGAACTTCGCCGCGCCTGGGCGCTAGATGCTTTGCGCCCCATTAGCGCCCTCTTAAGGCGCTAATGGGAGGCGCAACCAACTGAATTTTTCCCCCTCTGTGTCTCTGCATCACTGGGAGTCGTCAGGTTGTTGTGAGGCGCAGGCTGAATAGAGCTTTCTTAGCGGGGTCTTTGAGTGCTCCAGCGTTAATTTTCCTGCGGCATTGTTTCTGTTGCTGCCGCTGTTTTGGGGCTACATTGATGGAGATGACAGAGCGGATTAGGCGGTGGTCTGTCCAGCAGTCGTCAGCTCCTGTCATGGCGCGGGTGATGCGGACGTCCTTGCGGTCCCTCGCTCGGACAATGACGTAGTCCAGCAGATACCAGTGCTGCCATGAAGCCTCGTACTTGTCTCTCTGACGGAACAAGATGTTGGTTATGACAAGGCCATGTTCTAAGCATTTCGACAGGGGGAGGGTACCGTTGGAGTTGGCTTTCCCTACCCCCTCTCTGCTGATCACACCTCCCCAGAGGTCAGTGTCCTTTCCAACTCTGGCGTTAAAGTTTCCAAGGAGGATCAGCTTGTCGCCCGTTGGGACTCGGGACAGGGATTGTTCGAGGCTGGAGTAGAATTCCTCTTTGGTCTCATCTGTGGCTTCCAGTGTTGGGGCGTACGCACTGATGACCGTAGCGCACTGGTTCCGGGCTAGGGTGAGCCGAAGAGTCATGAGGCGCTCGTTTATACTGCTAGGGGAGTCTCTGAGACGCCCAACTAGTTCATTTTTTATGGCGAAGCCTACCCCATGGAGGCGGCGTTCTTCTTCAGGTTTGCCTTTCCAGAAGAAAGGTGTAGCAAAGTGGAGGAGAAGCATTCAGGAAGGCACCGAACACCTCGAGTCTCTTCGTCGGAACTGTCGATCGACGAGTCGAGCGTCATATCCCGTTCTTACGAGGGCGTCTTTCAGCGTCCGTAGGTGTCCATCGCGTTCCTCCTCGTCTGAGCAGATCCTGTGTATTCGCAGGGCTTGTCCATAGGGGATGGCTTCTTTAACGTGGTTAGTGTGGAAGCTGGAGAAGTGGAGCATCGTGAGGTTGTCCGTGGGCTTGCGGTAGAGTGAAGTGCTGAGGTGTCCGTCTTTGATGGAGATTCGTGTGTCCAAGAATGAAACCGATTCTGAGGAGTAGTCCATGGTGAGTTTGATGGTGGGATGGAACATGTTGGAACATGTCATCGATGACGACGAACACCTCGCTAAGGTCATCCCCACGCCTCCACTACTCGCCTTCAAGCAGCCGCCTAACCTCAAAAGTACCATCGTTCGCAGCAAATTACCCAGCTGTCAGGAGAACAGCGACCACGACACCACACAACCCTGCCACGGCAACCTCTGCAAGACATGCCAGATCATCAACACAGATACCATCATCACACGTGAGGACACTACCCACCAGGTACATGGTACATACTCATGTGACTTGGCCAACGTTGTCTACCTCATACATTGCAGGAAAGGATGCACCGCAGCATGGTACATCGGCGAGACCATGCAGTCACTGAGACAACGTATGAACGGACACCGCGCAACAATCGCCAGGCAAGATTGTTACCTCCCAGTCGGGGAACACTTCAGCAGTCAAGGACATTCAGCCTCGGATCTGCGGGTTAGCGTTCTCCAAGGCGGCCTTCGAGACACACGACAACGCAAAATCATCGAGCAGAAACTGAATGCCAAGTTCCGCACCCATGAGGACGGCCTCAACCGGGATCTCGGGTTCATGTCACGCTACATGACGTAGAATCATCCAGACTCGGATCGTCGTTGTCTTGTTCACAGATGTGATTTCCAGTTTTTAAAAAAAGTAAAAAGCTTAACTGCAGACTGCAGCATTTGACACGTTGGACCCCCTGTGACCCCACCTCATTGTCTTAGCTGTATTTTGCTGTGTCTTTGATGTAATGCCTTCCTGACTGATTGTATCTCTGCCGAGGTGTGATGGAGGGCAGTCAGAAACACATTGTTCTCTGTCTATATATGCTTTGCTGATTTGTATTCCCTCACTTTACCTGACGAAGGAGCAGCGCTCCGAAAGCTCGTGATTTCAAATAAAACTGTTGGACTATAACCTGAGGTTGTGCGACTTCTCATGGATTATATTGGACCACGGGAGAGGGTTGAAGTGGCTGGGTCAGCTTGTTAATGCAGTTCGTTAGTTGGCCATTTAGTTGGCAAGCAAAACTTGAAAAGTCTCTAACCTTCACAATTGAATTCCAGCCCAGGCAGAGATGATGATGGTGGAACTGAGTCGTATATTTGATTAATCTATTACCCTTTCTCCTTTGGAATGTAAGTTTAGTGTAGGCATCACTTTGATAAGGAATTGGGTGGCAGGGTTTACTGGAAGACTGTCCTATGTTTATCCAAATCCAGATTGAATGTATGGGATGAAAGTCTTCTTGGAGCCTGTTATAAGTGTAGTTCATCTCAATATGAGACCATAGTACAAAAGTTCTTATAACTGGGGACTAATTGGGCACAGTTTCACTTAGAGGCCATATTCATACCCAATATCTGGAACAGGTATGTCACGTTAGCCCAGTAATAGGTGTTCCCTGAGTTTAAAGTTAACATACAGTGTTGTGACAAGGTAAAGGGAGTTTTGCTTTGCATATAATCCTTGCCACAACATGATTTAGGATAGTTGAGATTGACACAACAACTTGAATTTATATAGCGCCTTTAACACAGTAAAACATCCCAAGGCACTTCACAGGAGTATTAAAAGACAAAAAAAAATTTGACACCAAGCCACATAAGGAGAAATAAGGGCAGGTGACCAAAAGCTTGGTCAAAGAGGTAGGTTTTAAGGAGCATCTTAAAGGAGGAAAGAGAGGTAGTGAGGCGGAGAGGTTTAGGCAGGGAATTCCAGAGCTTGGGGCCTAGGCAACAGAAGGCATGGCCACCAAAGGTTGAGCGATTATAATCAGGGATGCTCAAGAGGCCAGAATTAGAGGAGCGCAGATATCTCGGGGGGGTTGTGGGGCTGGAGGAGATTACAGAGATAGGGAGGGGCGAGGACATGGAGGGATTTGAAAACAAGCAAGATAATTTTGAAATCGAGGCGTTGCTTAACCGGGAGCCAATGTAGGTCAGCGAGCACAGTGGGTGATGGGTGAACGAGACTTGGTGCGAGTTAGGACATGGGCAGTCCAGTTTTGGATGACCTCAAGTTTACATAGGGTGGAATGTGGGAGGCCAGCCAGGAGTACGTTGGAATAGTCAAGTCTAGAGGTAACAAAGGCATGGATGAGGGTTTCAGCAGCAGATGAGCTGAGGCAGGAGCGGAGACGGGCGATGTTCCGGAGGTGGAAGTAGGCGGTCTTTGTTATGCTGCGGATATATGGTCGGAAGCTCATTTCAGGGTCAAATATGACACCAAGGTTGCGAACAGTGTGGTTCAGCCTCAGACAGATGCCAGGGAGAGGGATGGAGTCAATGGCTAGGGAACAGAGTTTGTGGCGGGGACCGAAAACAATGGCTTCGGTCTTCCTAATATTTAATTGGAGAAGATTTCTGCGTCGGACAGGCAGTCTGACAATTTAGAGACTGTGGAGGAGTCGAGAGAAGTGGTAGTGAGGTAGAGCTGGGTGTCATCAGCGTACATGTGGAAATTGACGCTGTGTTTTCAGATGATGTCGCCAAGGGGCAAAATAGAGTCATAGAGTCATAACGGCACAGAAGGAGGCCATTCGGCCCATCGAATCAGTGCCGGCTCTCTGTAGAGCAACCCAGTCAGTCCCATTCCCCCGCTCTATCCCTGTAGCCCTGCAAGTTTATTTCCCTAAAGTGCCTATCCACTCTCCCCTTGAAAACATTGAGTGTCTCCGCTTCCACCACTTCCGTCGGCAGCGAGTTCCAGGTCCTCACCACTCGCTGCGTAAAAAAGTTTTTCCTCACATCCCCCCTGTATCTCTTGCCCAAAACCTTAAATCTGTGTCCCCTAGTCCTTGTACCATCAACTAGTGGGAACAGCCTTTCCCCATCTAGCCTATTCAAACCCGTCATAATCTTGTACACCTCTATCAAATCACCTCGCAACCTCCTTTTCTCCAATGAAAACAAATCCAGCTTCTCCAACCTGTCCTTGTAGCTAAGATCCCCCATCCCCGGAACCACTCTGGTAAATCTCCTCTGCACCCTCTCAAGGGCCTTCACATTCTTCCTAAAGTGTGGTGACCAGAACTGGACGCAATACTCCAGTTGTGGCCTAACCAGTGCTTTATAAAGGTTCAGCATAACTTCTCTACTTTTATACTCAATACCTCTATTTATGAAGCCCAAGATCCCATATGTTTTGCTAACCACTCTCTCAATATGTCCTGCCACCTTCAGGGACCTATACACATTAACTCCCAGGTCCCGCTGTCCCTGCACACTCTTTAAAACTGTGCCATTAAGTGTATATTGCCTCTCCCTGTTCCTTCTGCCAAAATGCATCACCTTGTTGAGGCTGCCGCGAAACACGAATGGAGGCTGAATCCATATGTGGAAAACAAGAAAACTTTAATTCACTGCATGGCACACAAAATGGCTGAGAGAGCTGCTCCCAGAATTCTCTGGAAAAACTCCCAGAATTCTCTGGGTAAAACCTGAGGCCCCGCCCCCCTTCTGCCTTAAAGGTAAGGTGCCTTAAAGGGGAAGGTGCTGGAAATTTGTCCACAGACGGAAGAGTGGATTATGCCCATTTTAGGTGGCGATCCGCCACACATTTCCCCCCAGAATCCGCTTAGGAGGTGTGGACGAGACGGTGCGGCGGTTGGTGAGTGCGGAGAGCAGATCAGGGTCGGTGATCGGGTCTGCTGCGAGTTGAGCGTAGTCGACTGCTAGGTGTGCGGCGTGGATGGCGGGGCGGGAGAGGCAGTCGGCTACCACATTGTCTCGGCCGGAGACGTGTTGGATGTCCGTGGTGAACTCGGACACTGCCGCGAGCTGGCGCTGCTGCCTGGCGGACCAGGGGTCGGATATCTTTGCCATTGCGAATGTCAGGGGCTTGTGGTCGACAAACGGTGAAGGGGTGGCCCTCAAGCAAAAACCGGAAATGGCGGACCGCCAGGAACAGCGCGAGGACCTTGCAGTCGAAGGTGCTGTACTTGACCTCCGGAGGGCGTAGTTGGCGGCTGAAGAAGGCAAGTGGTTGCCAGGCGCCGTCGACCCACTGCTCATACACGGCGCCGACCGCGTGGTCGGAGGCGTCCGTGGTGAGCGCTACCCTGGCATTGGGCCGTGGGTGCGCGAGCAGGGT
Source organism: Squalus acanthias (assembly GCA_030390025.1). Taxonomy (NCBI): domain Eukaryota; kingdom Metazoa; phylum Chordata; class Chondrichthyes; order Squaliformes; family Squalidae; genus Squalus; species Squalus acanthias. The sequence continues at coordinate 220,897 of JASTWF010000480.1, read as the reverse complement.
GGCGTTGGCGAGTGCGGTCTTGGTGGAATCGAAGGTGGCGGACGCGTCTGCCGTCCATTCGACCGCCATCTTGCCGCTCCTGCCCCGGAGGGCTTCATACAGGGGCCTCATGAGGGACGCCGCTTTGGGGATGAAGCGGTTATAGAAATTCACCATCCCGAGGAACTCCTGGAGGCCTTTGATGGTGGTGGGGCGGGGAAATTGTTGGACGGCCTGCACCTTGGTGGGCAGGGGAATGGCCCCAGCATGGGTGATGTGGTGGCCGAGGAAGTCGATCTTGTCCAGGCCGAACTGGCATTTGGCTGGGCTGAGGATGAGCCCGTGGTCGCTGAGGTGCCCGAACAGGATGCGAAGGTGTTCGAGGTGTTCCTGCTTGGAGGAACTGGCTACCAGGATGTCGTCCAGGTAGACGAACAGGAACTTCAGGTCCCGAAGGACCGAGTCCATGAGCCTTTGGAATGCCTGGGCCGCGTTTTTGAGGCCGAAGGGCATCCGCAGGAACTCGAACAGGCCGAAGGGGGTGATTACGGCCGTCTTGGGGACGTCCGCGGGGTGGACGGGGACTTGGTGGTAGCCGCGCACCAGGTCGACCTTGGAAAAGACTGAGCGGCCGGCCAGTCTAGCCAAGAAGTCCTGAATGTGCAGCACGGGATACCGATCAGGGGTGGTGGCGTCATTGAGGCAGCGGTAATCCCCGCAGGGGCGCCAACCTCCGCCTGGTTTGGGGGCGATGTGGAGTGGGGAGGCCCAGGGACTGTTGGAGCGGCGGATGATGCCGAGCTCTTCCATGGTGGCAAACTCGGTCCGCGCGATCTCCAGTTTGGCCGGGTCCAGCCTGCGGGCGTGGGCGTACACTGGGGGGCCTGTGGTGGGGATGAAGTGTTCCACCCCGTGTTTGGCGGCCTCCGCGGAGAAGGTCGGATTGGTAAGGGCCGGGAATTCGGCCAGGAGTGCCGAGTAGTCATCCGTGGCCCGGGCGTGGCACTGTGACGCCATGTCAGCGGGTTGACGGGGGGCCATGGCGCCCAGGATGGGGGACATGGTGTTCATGTCCACGAGGCGGTGACGAGGGATGTCTACCAGTAAGCCGTGGGCACACAGGAAATCTGCGCCGATGAGGAGGGAGAGCACTTTGGCAGTGATGAACTCCCATCGGTAGCGGTGACCAGCGAGGTCGAGGGTGACTGTCCGGGTGCCATACGTCCGGATTTCCGAGCCGTTAGCAGCAGCCAGCGCCGGTCTTCGTTCGCCCTTTTGCATGTCGAGGGAGGAGGCCGGGATGATGCTGTGCTGAGCCCCAGTGTCGCACAGGAACCGGCGGCCGGTTTTGTCATCCGTGATGAACAGCAAGGAGCCTGCGTGGCCCACGGCCATCGCGGGGGCTGGAATGGGGGCGGACTTGAAAGAGCAGGGAGGTGTGCACCGTTGTGCCCTGGCGCCGAACCGTGCGTGGTAGTAACAGTGGCCCGGGTTAAAGGGGCGTGAAGGCCCCGTGGGCCTGGTGACAGGCCCTTGTGGCCGTGTGCTGGATGGTGAGGGGCGCACCCAGGCATTGGCTGCCAGGTCCGGAGTGACGTCGCGGCTGGAGTGAGCGGACAGCAGCTTGTCGGCCTCATCGGCCAGGGCTTCCAGGTTCGTGAGGCCGGACGCCACGATCGCTGGGCGGATGCTGAGAGGGAGCTGGCGGATGAACAGCGTGCGGAAGAGGGATCCAGGTGGGCTCTCGTCGGTGAGGGAGAGCATGTGGGAGAGGAGGTCTGACGGTGAGGCATCACCGAGGCCTGGAAGGTCGAGGAGGTGGCAGTTTTGCTGATATGCCGAGGCCGTAAATTTTTTAAGGAGCGCTGTTCTGAGATGTGCATACTTGCCTTCCTCTGGTGGGTTCTGCAGCATTGTCCAAACCTTGGAAACTGCGGCGCTACTGAGTGATGTGACGAGATAGTCGTACTTCGTCCCATCTGTGATGATATTTCGCAGCCGGAAGCGAGATTCAGCTTGGAGAAACCAGGCTTCGGGCTGGTTTTCCCAAAACTCCGGCAGTTTCACGGAAACTGCGTTCGTGTCCGCCATTGCAGTGCTCGGAATAGGTTCTGAGCGTCGGGGTCACCAATGTTGAGGTTGCCGCGAAACACGAATGGAGGCTGAATCCATATGTGGAAAACAAGAAAACTTTAATTCACTGCATGGCACACAAAATGGCTGAGAGAGCTGCTCCCAGAATTCTCTGGAAAAACTCCCAGAATTCTCTGGGTAAAACCTGAGGCCCCGCCCCCTTCTGCCTTAAAGGTAATGTGCCTTAAAGGGGAAGGTGCTGGAAATTTGTCCACAGACGGAAGAGTGGATTATGCCCGTTTTAGGTGGCGATCCGCCACAACCTCACACTTCTCTGTATTAAATTCCATCTGCCACTTGTCTGCCCATTCTGCTAGCCTTTCTATGTCCTGTTGCAGTCGATAGGTATCATCATCTTCTTTCTTCTTAGGCAGTCCCTCGGAACCGAGGATGACTTGCTTCCACATTAAAAATGAGTTCTCAGGTGACTGATGAGTCCAATGCGGGACCTGCAGTCTCTGTTACAGGTGGGGCAGACAGTGGTTGAAGGGGCAGGTGGGTGGGGTGCTTGGGTTGACGTGCGCTCCTTGCGCTGCTTGCGCTTGGCTTCCGCTTGCTCCCAGCGAAGAGACTCGAGGTGTTCGGCGTCTTCCCGGATGCTTCTCATCCACTTTGTGCGGTCTTGGGCCAGGGATTCCCAGGTGTTGGTAGGGATGCTGCACTTTTTCAAGGAGGCTTTGAGGGTGTCCTTGAAGCATTTCCTCTGCCCACCTGGGGCTCTCTTGCCATGTCGGAGCTCCAAGTAGAGCGCTTGTTTTGGGAGTCTTGTATCGGGCATGTGGACAATGTGACCCGTCCATCGGAGCTGATCAAGCGTGGTCAAAGCTTCGACGCTGGGGATGTTGGCCTGAGTGAGAACACTGATGTTGGTGCGCCTATCCTGCCAATGGATTTGCAGGATGTTGCAGAGGCAGCGTTGGTGGTCCCTCTCCAGTGCTTTGAGGGGCCTGCTGTACATGGTCCATGTCTCTGAGGCATACAGGAGGGCGAGTATCTCTACTGCTCTGTAGACCATGAGCTTGGTGCTGGGTTTGAGGTCCTGGTCTTCAAACACTCTCTTCCTCAAGCGACCGAAGGCTGCACTGGCACACTGAAGGCAGTGTTGGACTTCATCATCGATGTCTGCCCTTGTTGACAGTAGGTATGGAAAGTGGTCCACGTTGTCCAAGGCCTTGTCGTGGATTTTGATAATCGGGGGGGCAGTACTGTGTGGCGGGGGCCGGTTGGTAGAGGACCTTTGTCTTACGGATGTTTAGTGTAAGGCCCATGCTCTCGTACGCTTCGGTGAAGGTGTTGACGATGGTTTGGAGTTCAACCTCTGAGTGTGCGCAGATGCAAGCGTCGTCTGCATACTGTAATTCGACGACAGAGGATGGGACGACCTTGGATCTGGACTGGAGGTGACGGAGGTTGAACAGTTTCCCGTTTGTTCTGCAAATTTGCTCCACTCCAGTGGGGAATTTACTGAGGGTGAGATGGAGTATTGCAGCAATCCCTCACGGTTGACAGATCTCAAAGGCCTTTGTGAGGTCAAAGAAGGCCATGTACAGCGGTTGGTGCTGTTCCCTGCATTTCTCTTGTAATTGGCGCGCGGTGAAGATCATGTCCATTGCGCCCCTTAGTGGGCGGAATCCGCATTGCGACTCTGGTATGAGCTCATCGGCCACTGGGAGAAGGCGATTGAGGAGGATTCTTGCAATGACTTTCCCTGTGGCAGACAGCAGGGAAACTCCTCTGTAATTACCGCAGTCGGACTTGTCACCTTTCTTGAAGATGGTCACAATTACGGCATCTCTGAGATCCCCTGGCATGCTCTCCTCCTTCCAGATAAGAGAAATTAGTTCATGAATTCGCACCAGTAGTGCTTCTCCACCATGCTTTAGTGCCTCGGCAGGGATTCCATCTGCTCCTGAGGCCTTGTTGTTCTTCAGTTGTCGGATGGCCTTTTCAACCTCATGCCGGGCTGGGGTTGTGCTGAGATGGTGGCGGGTAGCATGCTGCGGGATGGAGTTGAGGACACTTGCGTCGAAGACAGAGTCTCGGTTAAGGAGATCTTCGAAGTGCTCCTTCCAGCGGGCACTGACTGCCTCTCTGTCCTTGATGAGTACCTCTCCGTTCTTCGCCCGCAGTGGGGTAGGGCCTTGGGTGCTTGGGCCGTAGGTGGTCTTGACTGTGCGAAAGAATCCACGCACGTCGTGGTTGTCGGCTAGCTGCTGGATCTCCTGCGCTTTCTCCACCCACCATCTGTTCTTTAGGTCGCGAGTTTTTTGTTGGCCCTCGGCCTTCAGGCGTCTGTAGAGCTGCTTTCTTGCTCTCGAGTTCTGTTGCTGTTTCCAGATCAGGAATGCCTTGCACTTGCGGCTTATTAGCTCCTGGATCTCCTGGTCATTCTCGTCGAACCAGTCTTGGTGTTTCCTGGTCGAGTGACCGAGTGTCCCCTCACAGGTGCTGATTATGGAGGTCTTGAGTGCAGACTAGGCGCTGTGGTCACTCTGTGTCTCTGCATCACTGGGACTCGTCAGGTTGGTTGTGAGGCACAGGCTGAATAGGGCTTTCTTAGCGGGGTCTTTGAGTGCTCCAGCGTTGATTTTCCTGCTGCATTGTTTCTGTTGCCGCCGCTGTTTTGGGGCTACATTGATGGAGATGACAGAACGGATTAGGCGGTGGTCTGTCCAGCAGTCGTCAGCTCCTGTCATGGCGCGGGTGATGCGGACATCCTTGTGGTCCCTCGCTCAGACGATGACGTAGTCCAGCAGATGCCAGTGCTTGGAGCGAAGGTGCTGCCATGAAGCCTTGGGCAGGGCCGGGACCGATGTCCTAGGGGGAGTGTTTGCTGGTGCTGTTGGGGAGGGTTTAAACTAAAGTGGCAGGGGGTTGGGAACCTGAGCAGGGAGACAGAGGAAAGGGAAACAAGGATAAAAGCTAAAGACAGGAAGGAAAAAAACAAAAGTAGAAGGCAAAGAACTCAACGGTTTAAATCAAACATGGTCACAGTAAATAATAATTCATATAGGTCTGAGAGCGTTAAAAAAACAAGCCTGAAGGCTTTGTGTCTTAATGCAAGGAGCATTCGGAACAAGGTGGATGAATTAGCTGTGCAAATAGAGGTAAATGAATACGATTTGATTGGGATTACAGAAACATGGCTCCAGGGTGGCCAAGGCTGGGAACTCAACATCCAGGGTTATTCAATATTTAGGAAAGATAGGCAAAAAAGAAAGGGAGGTGGGGTAGCATTGCTGGTTAAAGAGGGGATTAACACAATTGAAAGGAAGGATATTAGCTCTGATGATGCGGAATCTGTATGGGTAGAACTGAGAAATAACAAGGGGCTGAAAACGTTAGTGGGAGTGGTATATAGACCTCCAAACAGTAATATGGAGGTTGGGGACGGCATTAAAAGGGAAATTAGAGAAGCATGCAGTAAGGGCACAGCAGTCATCATGGGTGACTTTAATTTACATATAGATTGGGCTAACCAAATTAGTAAAAATACTGTGGAGGAGGAATCCCTGGAATGTTTATGAGATGGTTTTCTGGAACAATATGTCGAGGAACCAACCAGAGATCAGGCCATCTTAGACTGGGTATTATGTAACGAGAAAGGATTAATTAGCAATCTTGTTGTACGAGGCCCCTTGGGTCAGAGTGATCATAATATGATAGAATTCTTCATTAGGATGGAGAGTGAAGTAGTTGAATCAGAGACTAGGGTCCTGAATTTAAATAAAGGAAACTACGATGGTATGAGGCGCAAATTGGGTAGGATTGATTGGGGAATGTCACTCAAGGGGTTGACGGTGGATAGGCAATGGCAAACATTCAAAGACTGCATGGATGAACTACAGAATTTGTTCATCCCAGTGTGGCATAAGAATAAGACAAAAAGGGTGACTCAACCGTGGCTAACAAGGGAAATTAGGGATAGCATAAGATTCAAGGAGAGGGCATATAAATTGGCCAGAAAAAGCGGTAGCCCTGAGGATTGGGAGCAGTTTAGGATTCAACAAAGGAGGACAAAGGGATTAATTAAGAAGGGGAAAATAGAATATGAAAGTAAGCTTTCTGGGAACATAAAAACTGACTGCTTTTAAAAGCTTTTATAGATATGTGAAGAGAAAAATATTAGTGAAATCAAGTGTAGGTCCCTTGCAGTCAGAAGCGGGGGAAGTTATAATGGGGAACAAACAAATGGCAGACCAATTAAATGCATATTTTGGTTCTGTCTTCACAAAGGAGGACACAAATAGCCTCCCAGAGATGTTGGAGAACATACGGTCTGATGAAAGGGAGGAACTGAAAGAAATCAGTATTTGCAGGGAAATGGTGTTAGGGAAATTGACGGGATTGAAGGCCGATAAATCCCCAGGGCCTGATAATCTACATCCTAGGGTACTTAAGGAAGTGGCCCTAGAAATAGTAGATGCATTGCTGGTCATCTTCCAACATTCGATGGAATCTGGAACTGTACCCGTGGATTGGAGGGTAGCTAATGTTGCCCCACTATTCAAAAAGGGTGGTAGAGAGAAAGTGGGGAATTAAGCCTGACATTGGTATTAGGGAAAATGCGAGAGTCCATTATAAAGGATGTAATAGCTGAGCACTTGAAAAACAGTGATAGGATCGGACAAAGTCAACATGGATTTACAAAAGGTAAATCGTGCTTGACTAATCTACTGGAATTTTTTGAGGATGTAACTGGGAAAATAGATAAGGGAGAACCAGTAGATGTGGTGTATTTGGACTTTCAAAAGGCTTTCGATAAGGTCCTGCATAAGAGATTAGCGTGTAAAGTTAAGGCACATGGGATTGGGGGCAAGGTATTGACTTGGATAGAGAACTGGTTGGCGGACAGAAAGCAGAGAGTAGGAATTAATGGGTCTTTTTCCGAGTGGCAAGCAGTGACTAGTGGGGTACCGCAGGGATCGGTCCTTGGACCCCAGCTATTCACAATATACATTAATGATCTAGATAAGGGAACTAAATGTAATATCTCCAAGTTTGCAGATGACACAAAGCTGGGTGGGAGTGTGTGCTGCGAGGAGGATACCGAGAAACTCCAGGATGATTTGGACAGGTTGGGTGAGTGGGCAGAAGCGTGGCAGATGGAATATAACGTGGATAAGTGCGAGGTTATCCACTTTGGTGTCAAAAACAGAAAGGCAGACTATTATCTGAATGGCAATAGATTGGGAGAAGGGGAAGTGCAACGAGACCTGGGTGTCCTTGTGCACCAGTCGCTGAAAGTAAGCATGCAGGTGCAGCAGGCGGTGAAGAAGGCAAATGGTATGTTGGTCTTCATAGCGAAAGGGTTTGAGTATAGGAACAGGGATGTCCTGCTGCAGTTGTACAGGGCCTTGTTGAGACCACACCTTGAGTACTGTGTGCAGTTTTGGTCGCCTTATCTGAGGAAGGATGTTCTTGCCATGGAAGGAGTTCAGCGAAGATTCACAAGGCTGATACCTGGGATGGCAGGAATGACATATGAGGAGAGATTGGGTCGATTGGGCTTATACTCGCTGGAGTATAGAAGAATGAGAGGGGATCTCATCGAAACATATAAAATTCTGACAGGTCTCGACAAACTAGATGCAGGAAGAATGTTCCTGATGGTCGGAGAGTCCAGAACCAGGGGTCATAATCTAAGGATAACGGGTAAGCCATTTAGGACAGAAATGAGGAAGAATTTCTTCACCCAGAGAGTGGTGAACCTGTGGAATTCTCTACCACAGAAGGTAGTTGAGGCCAAGTCATTAAATATATTCAAGAATGAGTTAGATATATTTCTTAAAGCTAAAGGTATCAAGGGATATGGGGAGAAGGCAGGTACAGGGTACTGAGTTTGGATGATCAGCCATGATCTCATCGAATGGCGGAGCAGGCTCGAGGGGCCGAATGGCCTACTCCTGTTCCTATCTTCTATGTTTCTTCTATGTTTCTATGTACTTGTCTCTCTGACGGAACAAAGTGTTGGTTATGACAAGGCCATGTTCTAAGCATTTTGACAGGAGGAGAGTACCGTTGGAGTTGGCAACACGGTGGCATAGTGGTTAGCACTGGTGCCTCACAGCGCCAGAGACCCGGGTTCGAATCTGACCTCGGGTGACTGTCTGTGTGGAGTTTGCACATTCTCCCCGTGTCTGCGTGGGTTTCCTCCGGGTGCTCCGGTTTCCTCCCACAGTCCAAAAATGTGTGGGTTAGGTTGATTTGGCTATGATAAATTGACCCTTAGTGTTAGGGGGGATTAAATATGTGGGGTTATGGGGATAGGATGGGATATGTTAGGGGGAATTAAATACGTGGGGTTACGGGGGTAGGGTGGGATATGTGTACTGTGGGGATTAAAGCAGGGACAGGGTACTGGATTTGGATGATCAGCCATGATCATATTGAATGGCGGAGCAGGCTCGACGGGCCAAATGGCCTACTCCTGCTCCTAGATTCTATGTTTCTATGTTTCCCTACCCCCTCTCTGCTGATCACACCTCCCCAGAGGTTTGTGTCCTTTCCAACTCTGGCGTTAAAGTCGCCAAGGAGGATCAGCTTGTCGCCCGTTGCGACTCGGGACAGGATTGTTCGAGGCTGGAGTAGAATTCCTCTTTGGTCTCGTCTGTGGCTTCCAGTGTTGGGGCGTACGCACTGATGACCGTAGCGCACTGGTTCCGGGCTAGGGTGAGCCGAAGAGTCATGAGGCGCTCATTTATACCGCTAGGGGAGTCTCTGAGATGCCCAACCAGTTCATTTTTTATGGCGAAGCCTACCCCACGGAGGCGGCGTTCTTCTTCAAGTTTGCCCTTCCAGAAGAAGGTGTAGCCACCATCTTGCTCCTTGAGTTGGCCTTCCCCTGCCCGCCAGGGTCTCGCTTAGGGCAGCGATGTCAATCTCGAAACGTCTCAGCTCCCGGGCAACGATAGCAGTACGGCGTTCCGGTCTGTCATTGTTGGGGTTGTCCATGAGGGTCCTGACGTTCCAGGTCCCGAAATTCATTTTAAAGGGTGGAAGATGCCTGTGCGTGAATTCTTTTAACGTGGGGTGCCGTTGCACACCAGCTACCACACGGGCTTGACAGAGCAAGGTCTTGGACCAGGCTCTGCTACAATGGCCTAGCATATACACACAAATATACTGCTTCAGTCCTCCTCCCTCCTTCCCGCAGGTCCTCTCTGCCTGGGTTTCGTAGGATGCATTGTGGTCCTCCCGGCCTCGCTGTTGGCCCGTGCCGCACCTTCCCTGGGCCCCGACCCCGCTGCTGGTCCACGCTGTGCCACTCCTGGGCCTTGACCTCGCTGCTGGGCTCATCCTCACTCCTGGGTCCCGATCTCAGACATGAGTGATGTTGTCTCTCACAGGATTAAATTAGCACTGATATTCTTGCGATCCCTGGCCCCGAGCTCCACTCGCGATCCACTAGCCACTAGATCACTAGTCCAGTGGAGAAGTGTAGTCTTGACGGCAGAGAGGTCTGGGAATTTGGAAGCTAAGTTTAAGTGAAGAGCCAGTGCTCACTGAGAACAAAGAACAGGCATGGTCGGGGGATGGGCAGTGGGCTCAGGTAACTTTAACCTTGCAGCTTGAACTTGCAGTTAGGGATAAAATGCACCCACCATTAGAGCCAGGGGAACTTAAACAGCAGAAGAGAGGAGACTGGGGGAGAAAGAGCAAAGGATGGCAACGGATGGCCAAGGATGGCAAAGGAGCTCCCGAGAGAGCTGCCAGCACAGGAACTATCTTGTCAATGTTGAATTCATCATCATCATCATCATCCTCACTGTTTGCTACACCCCCACGTTTGGTGTCATCGGCAAATTTAGAAATTCTACTCTGTATTCCAATATCCAGGTAATTTATATATATCAAAAAAAGTGGTGGCCCCAGCACTGACCCTTGGGGAACACCACTGTCTACCATTCTCCAGTCTGAAAAACAGCCATTTAGCACAACTCACTGTTTTCTGTCCTTAAGCTAATTCCTTATCCAAGCTGCCACTGACCCACCTATTCCATGAGCCTCAATTTTGTTAACCAGCTTTCTATGTGGTACTTTGTCAAACGCCTTCCAAAAATCCATGTAGACAACATCCATTGCATTCCCTTCATCAATCCTCTCTGTTACTTCATCAAAAAATTCAATTAGATTAGTCAAACACGATCTGCCTTTTACAAATCCATATTGGCTCTCCTTAATTAGCTTAAACCTCTCCAAGTGCCCGTTAATTTTTTCCTTAATTATTGTTTCTAAAACTTTACCCACCACTGATGTTAAACTGACCGGCCTGTAGTTACTGGGATTGTCCTTACTCCCTTTCTTGAACAATTGTGTCATATTTGCCACTTTCCAATCCTTAGGCACCTCCCCCGCATCTAGGGAAGATTGGAAAATTATGGCAAGCCCTTCCACTATCTCCTCCCCCAATTCCCTTTGCTACCTGGGATGCAAGCCATCTGGACCAGGCGACTTATCCACTCTAAGCATACCCAGCCTTTCTAGAACATCCTGTCTATCAATTTTCACCCCTTCCATTCCTTCTACCTTTTCCACTTCTACTGATATTTTGTCAGCATCCACCTCCTTAATAAACACCGATGCAAAGTACTCATTGAGTATTCTATCCTTGCCCTGCGCCTCTAAGCATATATCACCTTCTTTGTCCCTAATAGGCCCCACCCCACCTCTTACTACCCGCTTACTGTTTACATGCCGGTAGAAGATTTTTGGGTTCCCTTTAATGTTAACCGCCATTCTACTCTCATATTCTCTCTTTGCCAATCTTATTTTCATCTTCACTTCCCCTCTCAACTTATTGTATTTGGTCTGGTTCTCCCTTGAAGAATTCATCTAACATTCATCATACACCCTCTTTTTTTGTTTCATCATCTTCTCTATCTGCCTTGTCATCCAAGGAGCCCTTGCTTTGGTTCCCTTACCTTTCCCTCTTGTTGGAATGTATCTAGCCTGTACTTGGAACACCTCCTCCTTAAAGATCTCCCATTGTTCCGTTACAGTTTTTCCTGTCAGTCTTTGGTTTCATTTTACCCTGGCTAAATCCTTTCACATCCCATTGAAGTTAGCCCTATTCCAGTTTAGAAGTTTCACTCTAGATTGTTCCTTGCTCCTCTCCATTGCTAATCTAAATCTTATGATACGATGATCACTCGTACCCAAGTGTTCTCCCACAGATACTTGGTCGACTTCGCCCACCTCATTCCCCAACACCCAATCCAGCAATGCCTCCTTCCTAGTTGGGCCAAGAACATACTGGCCAAGGAAATTCTCCTGAACACATGTAGATGAGAAATAGGAGGGGGCCAAGGATAGATTCTTGGGGGACACCAGAGGTAATGATGCGGGAGTGGGAAGAGAAGCCATTGCAGGTGATTCTCAGGCTACAATTAGATAGAAAAGAATGGAACCAGGTGAGTGCAGTCCCACCCAGCTGGATGACGGTGGAGAGGCGTTGGAGAAGGATGGAGTGGTCAACCGTGTCAAAGGCTGCAGATAAGTCAAGAAGGACGAGGAGGGATAGTTTACCTTTGTCACAGCCACAAAGGATGTCATTTGTGACTTTGATGAGAGCCGTTTCGGTACTGTGGCAAGGGTGGAATCCTGATTGGAGGGATTCAAACATGGAATTGCGGGAAAGATGGGCATGGATTTGGGAGGTGACAACACGTTCAAGGACTTTGGAGAGGAAAGGGAGGTTGGAGATGGGGCGGTAGTTTGCAAGGTCGGAGGGGGTCAAGGGTTGGTTTTGTGAGGAGAGGGGTGATGAGGGAAGATTTGAGGGAGAGGGTGACAGTACCTGAGGAGAGAGAAACGTTAACAATGTCAGCTAACATGGGAGCGAGAAAAGGAGGTTGGGTGGTCAGCAGTTTGGTGGGAATAGGGTCGAGGGAGCAGGAAGTCGGTCTCATGGACAAGATGAGCGCGGAGAGGTCATGAGGGGAGATCAGAGAGAAACTGGAGAAAGATGTGCGTTTAGGGCTAAGGCAGGGGGGAACCTTAGAGGAAGTTTAGCCCAGTGGGCTAGGGGAAGGAAGGGAAGTGGCAGAGGCAGCAGAACGGATGGTCTCAATCTTAGAGACAAAGAAGTCCATGAGCTCCTCATACTTGTTGTTGGAGCTGAGGGTGTAGGAGACAGGGGAGAGGGGTTTAAGAAGACACGATGGGCAACAAGGGTGAAGGTTGCATTCCCCAATACTGATCTTCCTAACATTATTTCCCTCAAATAGACAAACACTATTTCCCCAGTCTGGTGTGACCTTGCCTGAGTTTGTTTGGGTATACATAGATACATAGATACATAGAAGATAGGAGCAGGAGTAGGCCATCCGGCCCTTCGAGCCTGCTCCGCCATTTAATGAGATCATGGCTGATCCTCCAATTCAGTATCCCGTCCCCGCCTTCTCTCCGTAACCCTTAACCCCTTTTGCCTGTAGAAATATATCTAATTCCCTCTTAAATATATTTAATGAGCTGGCGTACACTGCCCTCTGTGGCAATGAGTTCCACAGGTTCACCACCCTCTGAGTGAAGAAATTCCCCCTCATTTCTGTCCTAAATGGTTTAGCCCTTATCCTTAAATTATGTCCTCTAGTTCTGTTCTCACCCGCCAAGGGAAACATTCCTTCTGCATCTAGTCTGTCTAGACCTGTCAGAATTTTATACACTTCTATGAGGTCCCCTCTCAATCTTCTAAACTCCAGTGTGTACATCCCTAAACTACATAGTCTCTCTCATAGGTCAATCCCGCCATTCCTGGTATCAGCCTGGTGAATCGCCGCTGCACCCCCTCCATGGCAAGAACATCTTTCCTCAGATGAGGCGACCAAAACTGTACACAGTACTCGAGGTGTGGTCTCACCAGTGCCCTGTACAGCTGCAGCAAGGTATCCCTGTTCCTGTATTCCAACCCTTTTGCTATGAAGGCCAGCATACCGTTTGCCTTCTTGACCGCCTGTTGCACCTGCATGCTCGCCTTCAGTGACTGGTGTACAAGAACACCCAGGTCTCTCTGTACTTCCCCCTCTCCCAATTTATTGCCATTTAAATAATAATTTGCCCTCCCGTTCCTGCACCCAAGGTGGATAACTTCGCACTTGTCCACATTATAGTGCATCTGCCATTTATCCGCCCAATCACCCAGTCTGTCCAAATCGCTCTGGAGCTTCCTGGTCCCCTCCTCTGAGCCCACCCCCCCTCCTAGTTTAGTGTCGTCTGCAAATTTGGAAATGCTGCATCCGACTCCCTGATCCAGGTCATTAATGTAAATTGTGAACAGCTGGGGACCCAGGACAGATCGCTGTGGTACCCCACTTGTTACTGCCTGCCATTCAGAAAATGAGCCGTTTATTCCAACTCTTTGTTTTCTATCTGACAGCCAGTTCTCTATCCACGTCAATACTTTCCCCTTTATCCCATGAGCTTCAATTTTCCATGCTAATCTTTTATGTGGGACCTTATCGAAGGCCTTTTGGAAGTCCAGGTACACCACATCTACTGGCTCTCCCCCATCTATTTTACCAGTTACTCCCTCAAAAAATTCCAATAGATTAGTCAAGCACGATTTACCCTTTGTAAATCCATGTTGACTCTGTCCTATCCTGTCCCCATTTGCTAAGTGCTCCGCTATTTCATCCTTAATGATGGACTCCAGCATTTTGCCCACAACTGATGTAAGGCTTACAGGTCTGTAATTACCTGCTTTTTCCCTACCCCCCTTTTTGAATAGTGGGGTAATGTTAGCTACCCTCCAATCCATGGGCACTGTTCCCGAGTCTAATGAATTCTGAAAAATCATACTTAGTGCATCCGCTATCTCTAGGGCCACCTCCTTCAGTACCCTAGGATGCATGTTATCAGGCCCTGGGGATTTGTCCGCCTTCAATCCCTTTAGCTTCCTTAACACCATATCCTTAGAGATATTGATTTGCGTCAGTTCCTCCTTTGCCAATGTCCCTATTTTTCCCGATATCCCAGGGAGGTTTTTTGTGTCTTCCTTCGTAAAGACTGACCCAAAGTATGCATTTAGTTGGTCTGCCATTTCCTTATTTCCCGTTATATATTCCCCCGTATCTAACTGCAATGGACCAACTTTGGTTTTCACCAGTCTTTTCCTCTTGATATACTTATAAAAGCTTTTGGAGTTAGTTTTTATATTTTCCGCCAGCTTGCTTTCGTAAGCTATTTTGCCCCTCTTGATTAAGCCCTTTGTCCTCCTTTGCTCTATCTTAAACTGTTCCCAATCTTCCGCTCTGGCGCTTTTTTTGGCTATTTTATACGCCCTATCTTTGGATTTTATGCTGTCTCTAATTTCCCCTGTTATCCACGGTTGAGTCACCTTTTTAGATTTCATTTTATGCCAGATTGGTATAAACAATTTTTGCAATTTTGTCATTCTATCTTTAAATGCTTGCCATTGTTTATCTACCTCCAGTCCTCCCAGGAACGTTGTCCAATCAGACCTACTCAGTTCCCGTCTAATGGCATCATAATTCCCCTTGTTTAAATTCAGGACCTTAGTCTCTGAGTCAATTTCTTCGCTCTCCATTTCGAGTGAGAAATCGATCATGTTATGATCGCTCTGACCCAAGGGTCCCCGTACAACAAGATTACTAATTAGTCCCTTCTCATTGCACAGTACCCAGTCCAATATAGCCTGTTCCCGAGTTGGTTCCTCGACATATTGATCCAGATAACCATCCCTTAAACACTCAAGGAATTCCTCCTCCTCATTATTTTTACTGATTAGGCTAGCCCAATCTATATGTAAGTTAAAGTCACCTATGATGACAGCTGTGCTCTTATTGCACGCTTCTCTAATTTCCCTCGTGATGCCCTCCCCAACCTCTATTTTACTATTTGGAGGCCTATATACCACTCCTAATAATGTTTTTCGCCCCTCGCTATTTCTTAGCTCCACCCATATAGATTCTGTATTAACTGAGTTAATATCCTTCCTTTCAATTGCATTTATCCCCTCTTTTACCAGCAATGCTACCCCTCCTCCCTTTCTTTTTTGTCGATCCTTCCTAAATACTGAATACTCTTGTATGTTAAGCTCCCAGCCCTGCTCACCCTGCAACCATGTTTCCGTAATCCCAATTAGATCATAATTATTAACCTCTATTTCCACAGCTAATTCATCTACCTTGTTCCTGATGCTTCTCGCATTAAGGTATAAAACCCTCAGGCTTTTTTTATGCTCACATTTTTTATGAATTAGTTTGGCCCTTTGTTTTTTGTTCCTCACCCTTTTACCATTTATTTCTGTCTGCCTTTCACTTTCCTCTATTTCACTACATAGGTTTCTAGCCCCCTGCCATACTAGTTTAAATGCTCCCGAACTGCTTTATCAAAAATTACCCCGAGAACATCAGTGGCTGCCTGGAGCATGAGGTGGCAGGCTTCCTATACTGGAAATCAAACTTTACTTATAGATAGGGAGGAGCTTCCTTGGGGCTGAACAGCCAATGCCATGACCCCTGAACTGTAATTAGACATTTACTGTGCACACTACTGCAGTTGTGTCAGTGGTCAGAGATGTTGGGTTCATTTCCTGATTACCATTTTGTAGCCTGAGTACACAGGGCTGGTTCTGTCACACACTGGTGGTTAATGCACCAATCTGTATGGTGTTCCATTTCGAGTTTAGGGCAACTCATTTGGCGTCCAAGTTTGAAGATCTCTGGCCTCCCCAATTTCACGGGTCAGTACAGGACAGAACAACAACAACTTGTATTTATATAGCGCCTTTAACGTAGCAAAACGTCTCAAGGTGCTGCGCAGGAGAGTTATAAAACAAAATTTGATACCGAGCCGTACAAGGAGAAATTAGGGCTTGGTCAAAGAGGTAGGTTATAAGGAGCGCCTTAAAGGAGGAGAGAGAGGTAGCGAGGCCGAGAGGTAGCGAGGGAATTCCAGAGCTTGGGGCCCCGGCAACAGAAGGCACGGCCACCAAAGGTTGAGTGATTAAAATCAGGGATGCTCAAGAGGCCAGAATTAGAGGAGCGCAGATATCTCGGGGGGTTGTGGGGCTGGAGGAGATTATAGAGATAGGGAGGGACGAGGCCATGAAGGAATTTGAAAACAAGGATGAGAATTTTAAAATCGAGACGTTGCTTAACCGGGAGCCAGTGCAGGTCAGCGAGCACAGGGGTGATGGGTGAACGGGACTTGGTGCGAGTTAGGACACGGGCAGCAGGGTTTTGGATGACCTCAAGCTTACATAGGGTGGAATGTGGGAGACCAGCCAAGAATGCGTTGGAATAGTCAAGTCTGGAGTTACCAAAAGCATGGATGAGGATTTCAGCAGCAGATGAGCTGAGGCAGGGGTGGAGTCGGGCGATGTTACAGAGGTGGAAATAGGCGGTCTTAGTTATGGCGCGGATATGTGGTCGGAAGCTCATTTCAGGGTCAAATATGACACCAAGGTTGTGAACAGTGTGGTTCAGCCTCAGACAGATGCCAGAGAGAGGGATGGAGTCAGTGGCTAAGGAACGGGGTTTGTGGCAGGGACAGAAGACAATGGCCTGGGTCTTCCTAATATTTAGTTGGAGGAAATTTTTGCTCATCCGATACTGGATGTCGGCCAAGCAGTCTGACAATTTAGAGACAGTGGAGGGGTCGAGAGAGGTGGTGGTGAGGTAGAGCTGGGTGTCATCGGCATACATGTGGAAACTGACACTGTGTTTTCGGATGATGTCGCCAAGGGGCAGCATGAAGATGAGAAATAGGAGGGGGCCAAGGATAGATCCTTGAGGGACACCAGAGGTAAGGATGTGGCAATTGTTTTATGCATTTAATGCTCTGGTTCTGTTATTCGGAATAGTGCAAACATATTCTGTGTCAGTCATGGCTCAGTGGTAGCTCACTGGCTCTGAGTCAGAAAATTGTGGGTTCAAGTTCCACTCCAGAGACTTCAGCACATAATCTAATCTGACATCCCAGTACTGAGGGAGTGCTGCACTGTCTTTCGGATGAGACATTAAACCTCTCAGGTGGATGTAGAAGATCCCATGGCACTATTGGAAGAACAGCAGGGGAGTTCTCCCCAGTGTCCTGGGGCCAATATTTATCCCTCAACCAACATCATTAAAACAGATTATTTCATCCCATTGCTGTTTGTGGGAGCTTGCTGTGTGCAATTTGGTTGCCACATTTCCTACATTACAACAGTGGCTACACTCCAAGTACTTCATTGGCTGTAAAGTGCTTTGAGAGGTTGTGAAAGGCGCTATATAAATGCAAGCCTTTTCTTTTATCAGATTTAAACTTATCGATGCAAAGCAGACAAAAAAGAAAGTAGGGAAAATGCTTTCAATTGTAAAAGAGGCAAAGGAGTCCATTTATTCAGGATTTCTGAGAAGCTTGAGAGATGCTGAGGGCAGGTTTGTGGTGGTCTCCTGGTGATGCACTCTCTCTGTTCAATGTCATACTCCAATCTGTTAAGAGTCCACATGAAAACTGATTTGAGCCAATGACAGCCCACTGCCTTCATGTTAGGGAACCATGGCCCCGGCCAATCGCGAGGCTTTCTCTCGGCAGTTCCTAGTCAAGGCTGCTGTACCACTTCCTAGTTTGATGATCAGGGTTTAGTTGAGTTAGTAGTTGGACTGCGGTAGGCTTTGGGGAGGGCGCGATCTCTTCATTGGACCCCTCTGCTTTCTACTAAATCCACACACATCACCTCCGATTTCCATCCCTGGTGTCTTCGCAAAGCACCACGTGGGCTCAAATTTTTTTCTCTGATATTTTTAAGTCTGATTTTATTTAGAGGCGGCGCTTAAAGCAAAGGAGCGTCGTAGCGACACTTTGAGCCCGACTCGCTAGCTTTTGTCTTTGGTCCTGGAAGAGTTTAGTTGTTTGGAGGCAGACTTGTATGTTGTCTTTTTTGTCTGTTATTTTTTTGGGGGGAGGGAGGTGTTGAGCGATTAGCTCTTGTTTTAATTTATATTAGATATATTTTTTGTTGTTGATAATTTCCGATTGTGTGAGAGGAGAGGAGAGAGAGGGAGAGAGATCATGAATAAGTTGTATATTGGGAACCTGAGCTCGACTGTAACAGCCGCCGATATACAGCAACTCTTTGGGGAAAGGAAGCTCTCAATCGGGCAAGTGCTGCTGAAATCCGGCTATGCCTTTGTGGATTGCCCCGATGAGAATGCGGCGATCAAAGTCATCGAGACGTTGTCCGGTAAGTGGGACTTGGAGTGGCGGCTGGGGAGGGGGTTGTTGGTGAGAGTGTGCTCCACAGGGAGAGGGGGCAAGGGGGATAGGGAGAGGGGGATAGGGAGAGGGGTTGTTGGTGAGTATGTGCCCCCACAGGGAGAGGGGACAGGGGGATAAGGATAGGGAGAGGGGTTGTTGGTGAGAGTGTGCCCCCACAGGGATAGGGGGCAAGGGAGGGGGCTGTTGGTGAGAGTGTGCCCCCAGGGGCAGGGGCAGGGCTAGGGGGGCTGGGGGCAGGGAGAGGGACAGGGGGCTGGGGTTAGGGAAGCTGGGTAGGAGGGAGAGGGGAGAGGGAGAGGGGTTAGGGGGGCTGGGAGAGGGAGGGAGAGGGGCTGGGGTTAGGAGGGAGAGGGGCTGGGGTTAGGAGGGAGAGGGGCTGGGGTTAGGAGAGAGGGGCTGGGGTTAGGAGGGAGAGGGGCTGGGGTTAGGAGGGAGAGGGGCTGGGGTTAGGAGGGAGAGGGGCTGGGGTTAGGAGGGAGAGGGGCTGGGGTTAGGGAGAGGGGCTGGGGTTAGGAGGGCGAGGGCTGGGGTTAGGAGGGAGAGGGGCTGGGGTTAGGAGGGAGAGGGGCTGGGGTTAGGGGGAGAGGGGCTGGGGTTAGGAGGGAGAGGGGAGAGGGACAGGGGGCTGGGAGAGGGAGAGGGACAGGGGGCTGGGAGAGGGAGAGGGACAGGGGGCTGGAGTTAGGGGGGCTGGGAGAGGGAGAGGGACAGGGAGCTGGGGTTAGGGGGGAGAGGGACAGGGGCTGGGGTTAGGGGGGAGAGGGACAGGGGCTGGGGTTAGGGGGGCTGGGGGATAGGGGCAGCCCCCTCCCACACCACCCTCATGTCGGGACACTCCAGCCCGGAGCCGGGGCTTTGCTCCTCTTGCTACTTTCAGACTGAGAGCTCAAGGTGTGAGAATCACCATTCAGCTGAAATCGCTGCCAGGAGTTGGGGCTGGGCTGGGCTGGGTCTGGGGGTGTTGGGGCTGGGCTGGGTCTGGGGGTGTTGGGGCTGGGCTGGGTCTGGGGGTGTTGGGGCTGGGCTGGGTCTGGGGGTGTTGGGGCTGGGCTGGGCTGGGTCTGGGGGTGTTGGGGCTGGGCTGGGTCTGGGGGTGTTGGGGCTGGGCTGGGCTGGGTCTGGGGGTGTTGGGGCTGGGCTGGGCTGGGTCTGGGGGTGTTGGGGCTGGGCTGGGCTGGGTCTGGGGGTGTTGGGGCTGGGCTGGGCTGGGTCTGGGGGTGTTGGGGCTGGGCTGGGTCTGGGGGTGTTGGGGCTGGGCTGGGTCTGGGTCTGGGGGTGTTGGGGCTGGGCTGGGTCTGGGGGTGTTGGGGCTGGGCTGGGTCTGGGGGTGTTGGGGCTGGGCTGGGTCTGGGGGTGTTGGGGCTGGGCTGGGTCTGGGGGTGTTGGGGCTGGGCTGGGTCTGGGGGTGTTGGGGCTGGGCTGGGCTGGGTCTGGGGGTGTTGGGGCTGGGCTGGGCTGGGTCTGGGGGTGTTGGGGCTGTGCTGGGTCTGGGGGTGTTGGGGCTGGGCTGGGTCTGGGGGTGTTGGGGCTGGGCTGGGTCTGGGGGTGTTGGGGCTGGGCTGGGTCTGGGGGTGTTGGGGCTGGGCTGGGTCTGGGGGTGTTGGGGCTGGGCTGGGTCTGGGGGTGTTGGGGCTGGGCTGGGTCTGGGGGTGTTGGGGCTGCGCTGGGCTGGGTCTGGGGGTGTTGGGGCTGGGCTGGGCTGGGTCTGGGGGTGTTGGGGCTGTGCTGGGTCTGGGGGTGTTGGGGCTGGGCTGGGCTGGGTCTGGGGGTGTTGGGGCTGGGCTGGGTCTGGGGGTGTTGGGGGTGTTGGGGCTGGGCTGGGTCTGGGGGTGTTGGGGCTGGGCTGGGTCTGGGGGTGTTGGGGCTGGGCTGGGTCTGGGGGTGTTGGGGCTGGGCTGGGCTGGGTCTGGGGGTGTTGGGGCTGGGCTGGGTCTGGGGGTGTTGGGGCTGGGCTGGGTCTGGGGGTGTTGGGGCTGGGCTGGGTCTGGGGGTGTTGGGGCTGGGCTGGGTCTGGGGGTGTTGGGGCTGCGCTGGGCTGGGTCTGGGGGTGTTGGGGCTGGGCTGGGCTGGGTCTGGGGGTGTTGGGGCTGTGCTGGGTCTGGGGGTGTTGGGGCTGGGCTGGGCTGGGTCTGGGGGTGTTGGGGCTGGGCTGGGTCTGGGGGTGTTGGGGGTGTTGGGGCTGGGCTGGGTCTGGGGGTGTTGGGGCTGGGCTGGGTCTGGGGGTGTTGGGGCTGGGCTGGGTCTGGGGGTGTTGGGGCTGGGCTGGGTCTGGGGGTGTTGGGGCTGGGCTGGGTCTGGGGGTGTTGGGGCTGGGCTGGGTCTGGGGGTGTTGGGGCTGGGCTGGGTCTGGGGGTGTTGGGGCTGGGCTGGGTCTGGGGGTGTTGGGGCTGGGCTGGGTCTGGGGGTGTTGGGGCTGGGCTGGGTCTGGGGGTGTTGGGGCTGGGCTGGGCTGGGTCTGGGGGTGTTGGGGCTGGGCTGGGCTGGGCTGGGTCTGGGGGTGTTGGGGCTGGGCTGGGCTGGGTCTGGGGGTGTTGGGGCTGGGCTGGGCTGGGTCTGGGGGTGTTGGGGCTGGGCTGGGTCTGGGGGTGTTGGGGCTGGGCTGGGTCTGGGGGTGTTGGGGCTGGGCTGGGTCTGGGGGTGTTGGGGCTGGGCTGGGTCTGGGGGTGTTGGGGCTGGGCTGGGCTGGGTCTGGGGGTGTTGGGGCTGGGCTGGGCTGGGTCTGGGGGTGTTGGGGCTGGGCTGGGTCTGGGGGTGTTGGGGGTGTTGGGGCTGGGCTGGGTCTGGGGGTGTTGGGGCTGGGCTGGGTCTGGGGGTGTTGGGGCTGGGCTGGGCTGGGTCTGGGGGTGTTGGGGCTGGGCTGGGTCTGGGGGTGTTGGGGCTGGGCTGGGTCTGGGGGTGTTGGGGTTTGCTCTCCTCTCCTGTCCCTGAAGTTGAGCAGCAGCCCCCATCCCTCCGCCTCTCTCCCTCTCTCTGTATTTTTCCCTGATTTTTTTTGTCTGATTTTATTCATGGAGCGCTGGCTGCGCTCAGCCCAGGACAAGCCCGCGCCGCTGTTCCCCGACAGGGTGCCCAGCATTTTACGAGGTGTGCTGTCTGTGGGGGCCGAGGGTCGGCGGCAAAGTCTCTGGGAATAGCTGGCGAGGGGCTGGGGGCCGGGCCGGGCTGGTCAGCGGCATGTGGAGAGAGAGAGAGAGAGAGAGAGAGTGCGCCAGGCCATGCGATCCACACACCGCACCGAGAGAGAGAGAGAGAGAGAACAACACAACAAACCCCGCACCACAACACAACACAGCACCACACGCTGCCCCGCTCCCGGGGCTGGGGCAAAGAGCCTGGGCTGGGCTGTGCGGCCCCCCTCTCCCAGCCCTGCCCCCCGGGCTCTCTCTCTCTCTCCCCCGCTCTCTAAAGCGGGCTGGGAGGTGCTGAGAAGCATGGCGGCCCCATCCTTCATTTTGTGAATCAAAAAGAGATCCTCTCTCTCTCTCTCTGTCTGTGTGTCTGTGTCTCCCCTTTGGCGCCGTGTTGTGTTGTGTGTTTGTTGTGTTGTGTGTGCTCCTTTAACACACGAGTTGCATTTCTTTAAATAATATTAACAAATGCCCCGTTGATGGATTCGTCCCAGCCTCTTGCAAAAGCACATAATCAAGACTGAACTGTTGATTTTGCTTCTTCTAAAGCCCCCTGTTGCCCCCCCCCCCACCTCAGTGTCCTGCCCTGTCCCCTCACAACTTGGGCAGCAACGCCATGCGGCACCTTCTCCACCACAGCTGCGATTGTGGCAATTTACCCGCAACACCCACTGGATACAGCCCGGGGTGGGGGCATGCATGGCCCAGCCCGGCATTGGGCAGCTCAGGGGGCAGCATTGGCCAGCCTGGCACGGGATAGCTCAGGGCAGCATAGCCCAGCCCGGCACGGGGCAGCTCAGGGCAGCATGACCCAGCCCGGCCCGGCATGGGGCAGCTCAGGGGGCAGCATTGCCCAGCCCGGCCCGGCATTGGACAGCTCAGGGCAGCATTGGCCAGCCCGGCATTGGACAGCTCAGGGCAGCATTGGCCAGCCCGGCATTGGGCAGCTCAGGGCAGCATTGGCCAGCCTGGCACAGGATAGCTCAGGGCAGCATAGCCCAGCCCGGCACGGGGCAGCTCAGGGCAGCATGACCCAGCCCGGCCCGGCATGGGGCAGCTCAGGGGGTGGCTGGGGGCAGCTCAGGGGCAGCATAGCCCGGCCCAGAACAGGGCAGCTCAGGGTACCCCGGGGCAGTTTCAGGGGGTCCCAGGGATTGGCCATGAAATTGATCACATGTTTTAAAAATAATAAAAGTTGGTTATGCTTTTCTCTCCATCAGGCAAAGTGGAGCTTCACGGCAAGGTGATCGAAGTGGATTACTCCGTCCCCAAAAAGCAGAGGTGAGCGTTTCTACCAATGATTTAAAAAAAATCTTTGGCTGTTTGTTGACTCAGCTTGGGTCTCGTGTCCTGTGAGTGTGTTGTGTGTTTACCCCCCACAACCCTCTGCGAGGTCACAACTGTGCTGCTATTCCTTAAGACTTTCGATTTGTGTTAACTATTGCCTGGTTTAATGCGAGTTCTGAAAGTCCTGCGTGCTTTAATGTGCAATAATAACCCATATGTAAATTGCAATAAAGGGCACCATGGATGTTGGTATTAATAATAGGACAATGGTGTTACACCAGTGAAACCTTTATCACTTTCTTCAAAACCCTTTTGAATTAAGTTGTTCATAAAAGTAGGAGATGGGAGAAAAAAGGTTTGGAGGGAAATTATATTCTGGCATCTCAAAGAAACCCAACCCTTTTTGCAATGGTCAATAATCACTTTTTTGCAGAGTTTCCTGTTGTGCAATTTATGAAAAGCTTCTGTTCTTTGAAAGAGCAGTGATCTGAAGCTAACTTTGTGCCTTGTTAATTTGTGTAGATTTGTTTTCTCAAAAAAGATTAGATAATTCATAGCAAAAAAGGTTTAACAATTAAAAGATATATATTCCTGACTGCATTAATTTAAAAGATTCCCCCCAATTTCCTTCCTCATCTCCCCACCCTCAAAAACAAATCATGTTTATTCTGTTTTCCATCCCCGTCTTCCTTTCAAGGCAAGAGTCTGTTCATTTGTTATCCAACATACATCAAACCAAAAATAAAGTACAAAAAAAGTGAAAGAATGATTGAAAATTGAAAATAATTCAAATCACAACTTTTTTTAATAGTTTACTTAACATTTGTGTAGCACATGGTGCTTCTAACTTGACAAGTTTGACACCAAGAAAGTTGTCCTCTTAATATCTCTGACACTAGTGAAAGTTCCTTGAAGATTATTTGAGTAATTTGCTAACTGCTCCAGGTAATGCACCCAGACTTTATTAAATATAACATTAATATAGAAAGCACCAAGTGCTCAGACCAATACACCCCAAAAGGTAAACTGAAGCATGTTGGGCAGAGCAACAGGGAGAAGGGAAGCTGAGACGTTGATCCATTGGAGGAGGGTCTCCCGCAGTGTGTACACAACTGCATTATTACATCATTTTATAAACAATGTAATCAAAAATGCAATCTTCATATTTTGGAAAAGGTGATCTATAATTTTAAAAAACCAAATGATTAGTGCTGCAGGCAGCCATGTTTTCAGTCTCCCCTCGATCGGATGTTTGTTTCTATGTAATGGTGGTGTGTTCTGAGGGTGTCAATTGTGTGTATTTTGTATCATTTATTTTTAAACTGATCTATCAGTGTATTCTGATTGATATGTGGCAGGTGATTTTTTGAAAATTGAAAGACTGGCTTTTGAAGGAATGCAGTACATGCCCTGTGTGCAGTAGATGCCCTGTGTGCACGTGTCTGTGTGTGCCAGCTGTGCATTTGCAGCACATCTGGATAAATTGCCTTTGCTGGGACTGCTCTTCCTCGGGTGTTGCTATTGGCAAAAATGGTTTAAGAAGGCATTCCCTGGCTGCTATGCTCAAAGACCAATTGAGTCCGATTCATTTTCCTAATTGTATCTGTCTTTTATTCCCCCCCTCTCCTGCCTTGTATTGTATTTCTGAGGGGGGAGGGGGTGAAGTCCTACAATGTTAATACTTTTCCCTGTTGTACTAGTCAGGTAGCTCCTTGATGAAAATGGGCACTTGGTTGAAGGTGCGGGTCATTTCATAGAATGGGTGCACGAGAGTGACTTTATTTCAAAGTGGGGAAGAGCCCCAAATAGCGGGAGTGAAATGTGAGTTACTGTCATTCCCTGTTTTCCAGCTTATCCTTTGCTACAGTGGGAGTAGAGTACTAGGGAGCACGAAGTGCTGGCAATTCTAAGTAATAAAACCCACTTTTTGTACTGGCGAGACCTTTTCTTTAATTGTAACTGATTAGCTTGTTCAGCTGCTGGCTGTTGTGGAGACCTTGAAGCATCAGCAACACCCCCTCCAAAAAAAAAACGACTCCCACAATTTTTTAATACGCTTTGAGACAGAACTGGAATTGGTAGACACGAGCTGTGATCGTCTGTCACACAAGGTCTTTTATTGTTGCACAAAAACTGAAAACACAACAGTACATATTGGACAAGTGTAAATGGTGCAGAGAGCACAAAGCGTGAGCTGAACTACTGGTGTACATGCAGCATCAGTCATTGCCCACTTTGATGAGAGTGTGTAAGGTGGGCTAACTCCTTGTTGAGATTTTAAACGGAAAATATAATACAAGTATATTTAAAAAAACTAAATGTGTGGTAATGGAACATGTGAGTCCTTAGATTGTTGTAGCTTTGCTGCACTCTTTGAAATTGCCCATTTTTGCAGCAGATGAAGTGTAGAAAATGTGTGCTTTTAGTAATGCAATGGAAATTCAGAACTGAACAGGTTAAAATGTTTTTCTCCAATTATAGAAAAGGGAAGTTTTCTTGTTTTTTTAGAAAGTGTGTGTGGCTTTTGTTCTGTCGCAGAGTAAAACCAGAGGGAGCTTGTTCTTTTAAAGATTGAACCTAGCTCCAACAGAAATCTCGAATTCGATCTCGGGTACACCATTCCCCCTTGTACCTGATTGTCAATTTTGTACAGGAAAGGAGCAGTTGCTCTCATCACGTTGCTCCGTTTGAGATCTGAGGGAGCATTTTGGCCAGTGTCCAGTGGGGTTGCGGCAGAAGTTTAATTGTTATTGAAGAGATACCACTTGTACGACAGATTTTTTTTTCCATGACAGTGACTTAGAGAGAAGCCATTCGATGAATTGCGACAGGAAAAGTTTAATGTTGTAATTAAGGACATAAAAGATAGTGTACTAACCTTTCTTTTGAAGACGAGGTTGGTTTTATTTTTGAACATATTAATAGGTAACTAACAAAACAACAGTCAAGAAATGCAGGTTTATGCAATTACAGAGACCGTCTTCTAGAGAAAACAAGTTTAGATTTAGTGTGTACAGAGTGTTGGGTTTGGAGGTGCAGTACCTTTGCAAAGAGAATTGCATCATCACAAAGATAGATTGACAAACTTGTTTTCCTTTTAATTTAAGCGAGGGAAAGCATATTAATGTACTCGCGCCTTTTCAGTAGTTCTTTTGAAATTAATTTCTTATCTAAAGTCCCTGATGTGATCTTTGGTGTCACCCATTGCACAGTAGGTTTTGGGAGGGTGGGTTATGTGATGCATTGTACGAGCAGCTAGGCAACAAAAATAAAAATGACATTGGAAAAGTTTTCACTTCTTTACCCCATTGGGAGGTACAACAGAAGCCGACAAGACCAAACTACTGCAAAGGTTTTGCTCGGGATATCGGGATAAAGACTTTTCTTGATCTGAGGTTAAGTTTATAAGAGAATCCAATGACTTGCGTATCTTTGGAGGTGATCACTCAGCAGTCCCCAACTGCCTTTCCTTTGCTGAACTTCGTTAGCAAGTTGAATGAAAAGGACAGATTTTTCACAAATTATTGTCTAATTACTAAAATAAAACATGTTATAAAATCATCAAAACCCAGAAGTGTCTTCCCTTTGTATTTCACTGAGTATAAATTCTGTTCCAGGACACTGCAGTTTTATTTTTATTTTATTCTCTCTTGTTCTCCTACCTTCGCCAAGCTGTATTGAAGGAGCAGTTGAGATATTGGTCAGTGGAAAATAGACGGCAGATTTATTTTCATGCTCCATTTTCTTGATTTAAATAATCCAAAGTCTCAGTTTGATGTGTATGAGGCCCAGGTTCAATGCCCAGCATCGCGAGGCAATCTATGTTTTTATAAATACTTGAAGGGGAAAAAATTTGCAGGGCTGTGGGTAAAGAGCAGGGGAGTGGGACGAATTGGAGAGCTGTTTCAAAGAGCCGGCACAGGCACAATGGGCCGAATGGCCTCCTTCTGTGCTGAATGATTCTATGTGCAGAGAGAGCCCAGCCTGTCTTGGTGATGGCTGTTCAATCGACTCCAAAAAGAAATCTCGTTTGCAAAAAATATCCCAAATCTAATTTATCTTGATCGAACAAAGTAAACTAGTTTCAGAGTTTTGAGTGTGACACATTTTGAGAGCGAGAACCTCTCACCTTTATTATTAACTGTTGGTGCCATAGTTTGGAGCAATGAGAAATGCCCAGCCATACAAGCATAGACTTTGTCCTCAGACTTGGAGCTGTATCTGGAGAGACTGTTTGGACTTCTATAACGTTAGGGATATGGGGAGAAGGCAGGTACAGGGTACTGAATTTGGATGATCAGCCATGATCTCATCGAATGGCGGAGCGGGCTCGAGGGGCCGAATGGCCTACTCCTGCTCCTATCTTCTATGTTTCTAAGTACTGGTATGCTACATATCTGTGGGAGTAATTAAAGGGTTCACACAGGGGGAGAGTGTTGGGACGGCAGTGTATTGGCTATAGTGTTCTATAGTGTGTTGGCACCAGTCGGCTAAAGAAGCCTCGAGTTCATTTTGAATTCTGGGACCCGCGACTGTTAGTACGTTGGACCACTGGAGAAAAACACCATGTCGGTATTTCTGATCCTCGAGGCAATGCCGATATCATATTAGAAATTTCCGGACTGTAATACACAGATGTGTTCTGCCTGAGACTGGGGGAAAGAATCTAGTCAGGACAAATGGTGCACTGCCTCGTAATCAGTTTGCACTTGATGCAATTCCAGCGCCTGCACAACTTGAATCTACAACTAAATCCCCAACTGCGGTACACTTGACGATGAAATGACCCACTGAGGACCGATGTGAATGATTCAGCCTGCCTAGCAGTCTTGAGCAAACACTTCACCCTCCCAAATGGGCTGGCAAATTTTCTTCCCCTGCCCAGTTTCTTAAAATTATTTATTATTTACTCGCACCCCCAGCAGTTAAAATAAATAAATAAATAAATAAATAAAAATTGCAAATCAAGAATGTTGGAGCAGTCTGTTCAGTGTGGTTTGTTTAATGTTAATTTATAACAAAAATAATTGGTCAACTTTCTTCATAAAAAAGAAAAATGGTGATATTGATACAATTTTATGTAGGGATATCTTGGGTCTCTGTAAGACTGGACGTATTAAACCTTTCACAAGATTATTAAGCATTTATCAGTTGTAAACCGTACATCAGGGCATGAGAGAAAATGATTTTCTAGATTGCAAACATTTAGTTGCAGCTTTCCTTTTAAGTGGATAAATTATTTGCTATTGGCTGTCAGCAGCTCAGAGTAAACAATCAGATTTATGCAGGAGTATGAAATCTTTGACTCATATTTTCTGCAGTCTAGACAGTACTGTGACTTGTGTTGAGTGAGTCGATTTGCAGCATGTGTGAATGTGAATGTGTCTGTCTCCTAAATACCAGAAAGTTTGGACTGAGCCAGGCCAAGCCCTCCAGTCGTAGACGTTCTCCCAGCGGTTGACATTGTGATAATGCTGCTGCACAACTGTGTGCACTCTTCAAATGGTGATGGAAGATTGTTTTCTGAAACGTCAGGTGCAAACCTTTTTGACTTGACTGTGACTGAAAGATCGGCGGAAAATAAACTTGACCCCCAAGAGGAATTTGTTGTTTCAAAACGACTGGCGTTTGCCAGAGGTAAATGCAATGATCAGAGGCAGAAAGTGATTGTAGATTATCACGTTGATGGGAATATTCACGAACGATTGATGTTGGTGGTGTTCGGACGTTCTCTGTTGGTTGCATTAGCTTGGGTGGGGGGCAGTCTGTTGTGACAGGCAGTGATGGTGAAGTGTGTTCCTGGGACATGTGTTCTGGAATCCTATCTGTTCATGTTTAATCAAAGCAGAAAATTCCGGGAATGCACAGGATAAGGAAAAGGCGGGTTAACATTTCTGGTGGAGAATATGCGTCGGAGTTCTAGCGAAGGAATGTAATCCTGTCCTTTCTCCTTTCACACCTGCCGTGCATTTCCAAAACCACCTGCTTTTATTTTGGATTTCCAGCATTTGCCTTTTTTTTAAACTAATTTTTATCTCCCAAATTTTCCTGTTTTCATTCTTCAATGCTGTTTTGCTCTGTGTGTGAGACAAACTCATAGTTCGTCTCAAGGCAGTATCCGTTCACAACTTTGAGCACGTATCCGTAAGAACAAGCAGATTTGTTGTGCATCAAAGATGTATTGGTCCTTTACACTGCCACACCCAGCAAATAACATTGAAATAGATCTAGAATTCATTAATATGCATGTAATATATAAATATTAAATCTTGTAAGGTGATTTCATGCTTTAGTTGGTGTCCCATCTGCACAGCCTGTGGTGAGTTCAGGAGACTTGAGGTGTGGCAGGTGTTTGAGTGAATCATTGTCATGCTCAGATTGAATGTGAGCTGATCTTGTTCCTATATGTGGGGACCAAAGGTCCTGGATTTGGCATCATTTCATCGGTAGTTCAGCTGGTAAAAGTAGTTACATTTTAGGGATTAAATCCTTGCAAAATTTCAGCCAGTGATTTTTCAACATGTGCTGCTCTTGGCCCTTTTAGAATTCTTTTGTTTTCTCAAATCGTTGATTGTTTCCCAGGTTTAAAAAATAGTTTTGAAGATTCTTGAGCAAGCACTGAATCGAGACAAAACAAAAAGTGCTTGTTTAATTTGTTGAACTTAA
This sequence comes from Squalus acanthias, assembly GCA_030390025.1. Taxonomy (NCBI): domain Eukaryota; kingdom Metazoa; phylum Chordata; class Chondrichthyes; order Squaliformes; family Squalidae; genus Squalus; species Squalus acanthias. The sequence continues at coordinate 191,477 of JASTWF010000480.1, read as the reverse complement.
AATACTGCTGTTTATATCTGATGTGCTTTCTCGAGTTCTTGAAATAAAATGGAGGAAAAAGCGAGTGATTTAAAAAATATTTTCCCCATGTTTTGTTGCAAGTGTTTCAGTGACTTGGGCACAAAGTATTGAAGCCAGGAAACAATTGTCATTTCATTAAATGCAGAAAGCTAGATGTGTCAGAATAGATTCTGCAACGAATTGTCTGCAATTCTCAAAAGAACTTGCTATAAAATTGGTAGTTTAGTTGCTATTTTAATTGAGATAGTGCACAGAGAGTTAAAAGTATTCGGATATAGAAGGTGAGAAAATGGATGATTATTAGTTAGATTTTGATGTTTGTTTTTAAAACAAGAGGGATGTCTTCAAATGGAAACGAATGATATTCAACATTCTGTTTTTACCATTGTTAAATTTAATTTTAGGTGAAATAGAAATAACTTCACTTTTAACAGATTTCTTCTGTGTTTTTAACACAGAAAATGAAAAGTGAGGCTTAATTTTATTTCATCTTTACTGCGTTACACAAGTACAGAGAAATGAAACTTGTTAATGCTAAATTAAATGAGTTACTCCTGTTTTTCAGCAGGAGGTTTCTGGTGATTAATACTGAAGTGTTTCTGGAGAAATCTTTTGGCTACACCATTTTTAACCAGCAGACAAACGAATTTCACCAAAACATGTCTCTTTTTTTGGGAGGGGGGTGCAGTGGGAGGTCACAAAATCCCAGCAGAATTAATTCAAAATCGAAGGATCAGAAAGTGGCAATGCAATGTTGCACTGTTTACTGAATGGTTATTTATATTTAGACAATCATTTCTCTGATCATGTGTTTCATTATTATTGGCTGTTGAATCTCTGTTGAATTTAGAAATACAAAATCAAGCAGAGTGCCAACATAAAAACAGTCGCTGCACGTCACAGTAATGTGTTACATGCAAATCTACCTGAGCCCTGAGAGACGTGTTAGGCACTAAGTAAAGGCGAGGATATGCATGCATTGTTCAGTTACTTTATTACAGTCTGTCTGATCTGGAAAAGGCTAGTTTAGTATGTTTAGTATTCGGAGATTAGCTTCTGGGATCAGATGAAGGGTTTTAGTAAACTAAAAGGGTGGAGGAATCCAACTGTTCTCACTCCAGTCCAATGGATGATTTCAAACTATAATTAATTATAAATCTTGTCACGGGCAGGGCACGATACTAAACATTTGCAAACAAATAAACAGGTGACCGAAGGGGATGGGATGGGGGTCGGGAGATTATTTCACAGAGAGGTGAATGCAGAGTGTGGACACCAGCATTTCAGTAATCTGGAAGGGTGAATAAGTGGAATTTGCAGCTGTACAGGTCTGTCGCTGTATAACACTGCGGTACAGTACTGGTGGGTACAGGTCTGTCACTGTATAACACGGGGGTACAGTACTGGTGGGTACAGGTCTGTCACTGTATAACACTGGGGTACAGTACTGGTGGGTACAGGTCTGTCGCTGTATAACACTGGGGTACAGTACTGGTGGGTACAGGTCTGTCACTGTATAACACTGGGCTACAGTACTGGTGGGTACAGGTCTGTCACTAACACTGGGGTACAGTACTGGTGGGTACAGGTCTGTCACTGTATAACACTGGGGTACAGTACTGGTGGGTACAGGTCTGTCGCTGTATAACACTGGGGTACAGTACTGGTGGGTACAGGTCTGTCACTGTAAAACACTGGGGTACAGTACTGGTGGGTACAGGTCTGTCACTGCATAACACTGGGGTACAGTACTGGTGGGTACAGGACTGTCACTGTATAACACTGGGGTACAGTACTGGTGGGTACAGGTCTGTCACTGTATAACACTGAGGTACAGTACTGGTGGGTACAGGTCTGTCACTGTATAACACTGGGGTACAGTACTGGTGGGTACAGGTCTGTCGCTGTATAACACTGGGGTACAGTACTGGTGGATACAGGACTGTCACTGTATAACACTGGGGTACAGTACTGGTGGGTACAGGTCTGTCACTGTAACACTGGGGTACAGTACTGGTGGGTACAGGTCTGACACTATAACACTGGGGTACAGTACTGGTGGGTACAGGTCTGTCAGTGTATAACACTGGGGTACAGTACTTGTGGGTACAGGTCTGTCACTGTATAACCCTGGGGTACAGTACTGGTGGGTACAGGTCTGTCACTGTATAACACTGGGGTACAGTACTGGTGGGTACAGGTCTGTCACTGTGTAACACTGGGGTACAGTACTGGTGGGTACAGGTCTGTCCGTGTATAACACTGGGGTACAGTACTGGTGGGTACAGGTCTGACACTGTATAACACTGGGGTACAGTACTGGTGGGTACAGGTTTGTTACTGCATAACACTGGGGTACAGTACTGGTGGGTACAGGTCTGACACTGTATAACACTGGGCTACAGTACTGGTGGGTACGGGTCTGTCACTGTATAACACTGGGGTACAGTACTGGTGGGTACGGGTATGTCACTGTATAACCCTGTGGTACAGTACTGGTGGGTACTGGTCTGTCACTGTATAACACTGGGGTACAGTACTGGTGGGTACAGGTCTGTCACTGTATAACACTGGGGTACAGTACTGGTGGGTACAGGTCTGTCGCTGTGTAACACTGGGGTACAGTACTGGTGAGTACAGGACTGTCACTGTGTAACACTGGGGTACAGTACTGGTGGGTACAGGTCTGTCATTATATAACACTGGGGTACAGTACTGGTGAGTACAGGTCTGTCACTGTATAACACTGGGGTACAGTACTGGTGGGTACAGGTCTGACACTGTATAACACTGGGCTACAGTACTGGTGAGTACAGGTCTGTCACTGTATAACACTGGGGTACAGTACTGGTGGGTACAGGTCTGTCACTGTATAACACTGGGGTACAGTCCTAGTGGGTACAGGTCTGACACTGTATAACACTGGGCTACAGTACTGGTGGGTACGGGTCTGTCACTGTATAACACTGGGGTACAGTACTGGTGGGTACGGGTCTGTCACTGTATAACCCTGTGGTACAGTACTGGTGGGTACTGGTCTGTCACTGTATAACACTGGGGTACAGTACTGGTGGGTACAGGTCTGTCACTGTAACACTGGGGTACAGTACTGGTGAGTACAGGTCTGTCACTGTATAACACTGGGGTACAGTACTGGTGGGTACAGGTCTGTCACTGTAACACTGGGGTACAGTACTGGTGGGTACAGGTCTGTCACTGTATAACACTGGGGTACAGTACTGGTGGGTACAGGTCTGACACTGTAACACTGGGGTACAGTACTGGTGAGTATAGGTCTGTCACTGTATAATACTGGGGTACAGTATTGGTGGGTACAGGTCTGTCGGTGTGTAACACTGGGGTACAGTACTGGTGAGTACAGGACTGTCACTGTAACACTGGGGTACAGTACTGGTGGGTCAAGGTCTGTCACTGTATAACACTGGGGTACAGTACTGGTGGGTACAGGTCTGACACTGTGTAACACTGGGGTACAGTACTGGTGAGTACAGGTCTGTCACTGTATAACACTGGGGTACAGTATTGGTGGGTACAGGTCTGTCGGTGTGTAACACTGGGGTACAGTACTGGTGAGTACAGGACTGTCACTGTGTAACACTGGGGTACAGTACTGGTGGGTACAGGTCTGTCATTATATAACACTGGGCTACAGTACTGGTGGGTACAGGTCTGACACTGTATAACACTGGGGTACAGTACTGGTGAGTACAGGTCTGTCACTGTATAACACTGGGGTACAGTACTGGTGGGTACAGGTCTGACACTGTATAACACTGGGCTACAGTACTGGTGGGTACAGGTCTTACACTGTATAACACTGGGCTACAGTACTGGTGGGTACAGGTCTGTCAGTGTATAACACTGGGGTACAGTACTGGTGGGTACAGGTCTGACACTAACACTGGGGTACAGTACTGGTGAGTACAGGTCTGTCACTGTATAATACTGGGGTACAGTATTGGTGGGTACAGGTCTGTCGGTGTGTAACACTGGGGTACAGTACTGGTGAGTACAGGACTCTCACTGTAACACTGGGGTACAGTACTGGTGGGTACAGGTCTGTCACTGTATAACACTGGGTTACAGTACTGGTGGTACAGGTCTGACACTTAACACTGGGGTACAGTACTGGTGAGTACAGGTCTGTCACTGTATAATACTGGGGTACAGTATTGGTGGGTACAGGTCTGTCGGTGTGTAACACTGGGGTACAGTACTGGTGGGTACAGGTCTGTCATTATATAACACTGGGGTACAGTACTGGTGGGTACAGGTCTGACACTGTATAACACTGGGCTACAGTACTGGTGGGTACAGGTCTGTCGCTGTATAACACTGGGGTACAGTACTGGTGGGTACAGGTCTGTCACTATAACTTTGATGCGGAGATGCTGGTGTTGGACTGGGGTGGACAAAAATGAGAAGTCCTACAACACCAGGTTATAGTCCAACAGTTTTATTTGAAATCACGAGCTTTCGGAGCGCTGCTCCTTCGTCAGGTAAAGTGAGGGAATACAAATCAGCAAAGCATATATAGACAGAGAACAATGTGTTTCTGACTGCCCTCCATCACACCTCGGCCGAGATACAATCAGTCAGGAAGGCATTACATCAAAGACACAGCAAAATACAGCTAAGACAATGAGGTGGGGTCACTAGGGGTCCAACGTGTCAAATGCTGCAGTCTGCAGTTAAGGTTTTTACTTTTTTTAAAAACTGGAAATCACATCTGTGAACCAGACAACGACGTCGAGTCACGTCCTGTAGCGTGACATGAAACCAAGATCCCGGTTGAGGCCGTCCTCATGGATGCGGAACTTGGCTATCAGTTTCTGCTCAATGATTTTGCATTGTCGTGTGTCTCGAAGGCCGCCTTGGAGAACGCTTACCCGCAGATCCGAGGCTGAATGTCCTTCACTGCTGAAGTGTTCCCCGACTGGGAGGTAACAATCCTGCCTGGCGATTGTTGCGCGGTGTCCGTTCATACGTTGTCGCAGTGTCTGCATGGTCTCGCCGATGTACCATGCTGCGGTGCATCCTTTCCTGCAACGTATGAGGTAGACAACGTTGGCCGAGTCACATGAGTATGTACCATGTACCTGGTGGGTAGTGTCCTCACGTGTGATGATGGTACCTGTGTTGATGATCTGGCATGTCTTGCAGAGGTTGCCGTGGCAGGGTTGTGTGGTGTCATGGTCGCTGTTCTCCTGACAGCTGGATAATTTGCTGCGAACTATGGTACTTTTGAGGTTAGGCGGCTGCTTGAAGGCGAGTAGTGGAGGCGTGGGGATGGCCTTAGCGAGGTGTTCGTCGTCATCGATGACATGTTCCAACATGTTCCATCCCACCATCAAACTCACCATGGACTACTCCTCAGAATCGGTTTCATTCTTGGACACACGAATCTCCATCAAAGACGGACACCTCAGCACTTCACTCTACTGCAAGCCCACGGACAACCTCACGATGCTCCACTTCTCCAGCTTCCACCCTAACCACGTTAAAGAAGCCATCCCCTATGGACAAGCCCTGCGAATACACAGGATCTGCTCAGACGAGGAGGAACGCGATGGACACCTACGGACGCTGAAAGACGCCCTCGTAAGAACGGGATATGACGCTCGACTCGTCGATCGACAGTTCCGACGAAGAGACTCGAGGTGTTCGGTGCCTTCCCGAATGCTTCTCCTCCACTTTGCTACACCTTTCTTCTGGAAAGGCAAACCTGAAGAAGAACGCCGCCTCCATGGGGTAGGCTTCGCCATAAAAAATGAACTAGTTGAGCGTCTCAGAGACTCCCCTAGTGGTATAAACGAGCGCCTCATGACTCTTCGGCTCACCCTAGCCCGGAACCAGTGCGCTACGGTCATCAGTGCGTACGCCCCAACACTGGAAGCCACAGATGAGACCAAAGAGGAATTCTACTCCAGCCTCGAACAATCCCTGTCCCGAGTCCCAACGGGCGACAAGCTGATCCTCCTTGGAGACTTTAACGCCAGAGTTGGAAAGGACACAAACCTCTGGGGAGGTGTGATCGGCAGAGAGGGGGTAGGGAAAGCCAACTCCAACGGTACCCTCCTCCTGTCGAAATGCTTAGAACATGGCCTTGTCATAACCAACACCTTGTTCTGTCAGAGAGACAAGTACGAGGCTTCATGGCAGCACCCTCGCTCCAAGCACTGGCACCTGCTGGACTACGTCATTGTCCGAGCGAGGGACCGCAAGGACGTCCGCATCACCCGCGCCATGACAGGAGCTGACGACTGCTGGACAGACCACCGCCTAATCCGCTCTGTCATCTCCATCAATGTAGCCCCAAAACAGCGGCGGCAACAGAAACAATGCAGCAGGAAAATCAACGCTGGAGCACTCAAAGACCCCGCTAAGAAAGCCCTATTCAGCCTGCACCTCACAACTAACCTGACGACTCCCAGTGATGCAGAGACACAGAGTGTCCACAGCACCTGGTCTGCACTCAAGGCCTCCATAATCAGCACCTGTGAAGAGACGCTCGATCACTCGACCAGGGAACACCAAGACTGGTTCGACGAGACCGACCAGGAGATCCAGGAGCTAATAAGCCGCAAGCGCAAGGCAGTCCTGATCTGGAAACAGCAACAGAACTCGAGAGCAAGAAACAGCTCTACAGACGCCTGAAGGCCGAGGTCCAACAAAAATACTCGCGACCTAAAAGGCCGAGGTCCAACAAAATACTCGCGACCTAAAGAACAGATGGTGGGTGGAGAAAGCGCAGGAAATCCAGCAGCTAGCCGACAACCACGACGTGAGTAGATTCTTTAGTGCAGTCAAGACCATCTACGGCCCAAGCACCCAAGGCCCTACCCCACTGCGGACCAAGAACGGAGAGGTACTCATCAAGGACAGAGAGGCAGTCAGTGCCCGCTGGAAGGAGCACTACACTTCTAACAGGCTCCAAGAAGACTTTCATCCCATACATTCAATCTGGATTTGGATAAACATAGGACAGTCTTCCAGTAAACCCTGCCACCCAATTCCTTATCAAAGTGATGCCTACACTAAACTTACATTCCAAAGGAGAAAGGGTAATAGATTAATCAAATATACGACTCAGTTCCACCATCATCATCTCTGCCTGGGCTGGAATTCAATTGTGAAGGTTAGAGACTTTTCAAGTTTTGCTTGCCAACTAAATGGCCAACTAACGAACTGCATTAACAAGCTGACCCAGCCACTTCAACCCTCTCCTGTGGTCCAATATAATCCATGAGAAGTCGCACAACACCAGGTTATAGTCCAACAGTTTTATTTGAAATCACGAGCTTTCGGAGCGCTGCTCCTTCGTCAGGTAAAGTGAGGGAATACAAATCAGCAAAGCATATATAGACAGAGAACAATGTGTTTCTGACTGCCCTCCATCACACCTCGGCAGAGATACAATCAGTCAGGAAGGCATTACATCAAAGACACAGCAAAATACAGCTAAGACAATGAGGTGGGGTCACAGGGGGTCCAACGTGTCAAATGCTGCAGTCTGCAGTTAAGCTTTTTACTTTTTTTAAAAACTGGAAATCACATCTGTGAACAAGACAACGACGATCCGAGACTGGATGATTCTACGTCATGTAGCGTGACATGAACCCGAGATCCCGGTTGAGGCCGTCCTCATGGGTGCGGAACTTGGCATTCAGTTTCTGCTCGATGATTTTGCGTCGTCTTGCAGAGGTTGCCGTGGCAGAGTTGTGTGGTGTCGTGGTCGCTGTTCTCCTGACAGCTGGGTAATTTGCTGCGAACGATGGTACTTTTGAGGTTAGGCGGCTGCTTGAAGGCGAGTAGTGGAGGCATGGGGATGGCCTATAACACTGGGTTACAGTACTGGTGGGTACAGGTCTGTTACTGAATAACACGGGTACAGTACTGGTGGGTACAGGTCTGTTACTGCATAACACTGGGGTATAGTACTGGTGGGTACAGGTCTCACTATATAACACTGGGGTACAGCACTGGTGGGTACAGGTCTCACTATATAACACTGGGGTACAGTACAGTTGGGTACAGGTCTGTCACTGTATAACACTGGGGTACAGTACTGGTGGGTACAGGTCTGTCACTGTATAACACTGGGGTACAGTACTGGTGGGTACAGGTCTGTCACTGTATAACACTGGGGTACAGTACTGGTGGGTACAGGTCTGTCACTGTATAACACTGGGGTACAGTATTGGTGAGTACAGGTCTGTCACTGGATAACACTGGGGTACAGTACTGGTGGGTACAGGTCTGTCACTGTATAACACTGGGGTACAGTACTGGTGGGTACAGGTCTGTCACTGTATAACACTGGGGTACAGTACTGGTGGGTACAGGTCTGTTAGTGGATAACACTGGGGTACGGTACTGGTGGGTACAGGTCTGTCACTGTATAACATGGGGTACAGTACTGGTGGGTACAGGTCTGTCGCTGTACAACACTGGGGTACAGTACTGGTAGGTACAGGTTTGTCACTGTTTAACACTGGGGTACAGTACTGGTGAGTACAGGTCTGTCACTGGATAACACTGGGGTACAGTACTGGTGGGTACAGGTCTGTCACTGTATAACACTGGGGGTACAGTACTGGTGGGTGCAGGTCTGTCACTGTATAACACTGGGGTACAGTACTGGTGGGTACAGGTCTGTTAGTGGATAACACTGGGGTACGGTACTGGTGGGTACAGGTCTGTCACTGTATAACACTGTGGTACAGTACTGGTGGGTTCAGGTCTGTCGCTGTATAACACTGGGGTACAGTACTGGTGGGTACAGGTCTGTCACTAACACTGGGGTACAGTACTGGTGGGTACAGGTCTGTCGCTGTATAACACGGGTACAGTACTGGTGGGTACAGGTCTGTCACTGTATAACGCTGGGGTACAGTACTGGTGGGTAGAGGTCTGTCACTAACACTGGGGTACAGTACTGGTGGGTACAGGTCTGTCGCTGTATAACACGGGTACAGTACTGGTGGGTACAGGTCTGTCGCTGTATAACACTGGGGTACAGTACTGGTGGGTAGAGGTCTGTCACTAACACTGGGGTACAGTACTGGTGGGTACAGGTCTCTCACTAACACTGGGGTACAGTACTGGTGGGTACAGGTCTGTCACTGTATAACACTGGGGTACAGTACTGGTGGGTACAGGTCTATCGCTGTATAACACTGGGGTACAGTACTGGTGGGTACAGGTCTCTCACTAACACTGGGGTACAGTACTGGTGGGTACAGGTCTGTCACTAACACTGGGGTACAGTACTGGTGAGTACAGGTCTGTCGCTGTATAACACTGGGTACAGTACTGGTGGGTACAGGTCTGTCACTGTATATCACTGGGGTACAGTACTGGTGGGTACAGGTCTCTCACTAACACTGGGGTACAGTACTGGTGAGTACAGGTCTGTCGCTGTATAACACGGGTACAGTACTGGTGGGTACAGGTCTGTCACTGTATAACACTGGGGTACAGTACTGGTGGGTAGAGGTCTGTCACTAACACTGGGGTACAGTACTGGTGGGTACAGGTCTGTCGCTGTATAACACGGGTACAGTACTGGTGGGTACAGGTCTGTCGCTGTATAACACTGGGGTACAGTACTGGTGGGTACAGGTCTATCGCTGTATAACACTGGGGTACAGTACTGGTGGGTACAGGTCTGTCACTGTATATCACTGGGGTACAGTACTGGTGGGTACAGGTCTCTCACTAACACTGGGGTACAGTACTGGTGGGTACAGGTCTGTCACTGTATATCACTGGGGTACAGTACTGATGGGTACAGGTCTGTCACTGTATAACACTGGGGTACAGTACTGGTGGGTACAGGTCTGTCACTGTATAACACTGGGGTACAGTACTGGTGGGTACAGGTGTATCGCTGTATAACACTGGGGTACAGTGTTGGTGGGTACAGGTTTGTCACTGTTTAACACTGGGGTACAGTACTGGTGAGTACAGGTCTGTCACTGTATAACTCTGGGTACAGTACTGGTGAGTACAGGTCTGTCACTAACACTGGGGTACAGTACTGGTGGGTACAGGTCTGTCACTAACACTGGGGTACAGTACTGGTGGGTACAGGTCTGTCACTGTATAACACTGGGGTACAGTACTGGTGGGTACAGGTCTGTCACTGTATAACACTGGGGTACAGTACTTGTGGGTACAGGTCTGTCACTGTATAACACTGGGGTATAGTACTGGTGGGTACAGGTCTGTCACTAACACTGGTGTACAGTTCTGGTGCGTACAGGTCTGTCACTGTATAACACTGGGGTACAGTACTGGTGGGTACAGGTCTGTCACAGTATAACACTGGGGTACAGTACTGGTGGGTACAGGTCTGTCACTGTATAACACTGGGGTACAGTACTGGTGGGTACAGGTCTGTCACAGTATAACACTGGGGTACAGTACTGGTGCGTATACGTCTGTCGCTGTATCACACTGGGGTACAGTACTGGTGGGTACAGGTCTGTCACAGTATAACACTGGGGTACAGTACTGGTGGGTACAGGTCTGTTGCTGTATAACACTGGGGTACAGTAGCAGTGGGTACAGGTCTGTCACTAACTCTGGGGTACAGTACTGGTGGGTACAGGTCTCACTATATAACACTGGGGTACAGTACTGGTGGGTACAGGTCTGTCGCTGTATAACACTGGGGTACAGTACAGGTGGGTACAGGTCTGTCACTGTAACACTGGGGTACAGTACAGGTGGGTACAGGTCTGTCACTATAACACTGGGTACAGTACTGGTGGGTACAGGTCTGTCACTGTAACACTGGGGTACAGTACAGGTGGGTACAGGTCTGTCACTAACACTGGGTACAGTACTGGTGGGTACAGGTCTGTCACTATAACACTGGGGTACAGTACTGGTGGGTACAGGTCTGTCACTGTGTTACACTGGGGTACAGTACTGGTGGGTACAGGTCTGTCACTGTATAACACTGGGGTACAGTACTGGTGGGTACAGGAAGCATTTTTGCTGGTTAATTAAGTGCAGCCCTCAAGACTAGCATTGAAGAGTATTGGTTGTTTTATTTAATTTCCTCAAAACACATTGAAGGAGCTTTGTGAATATGCTGAATGACATGGGCTTTTCTGTCAGTCTGTCCCGAGGTAACTGTTGTGGCTTGTTTCCTCCCTTGATGATGTAATTTGCTCATCTGCAGGGTTCGTTTTTGACAGTAGCTCATCATTGAGAAAAAAGTGATGTGAACTTGAGCTCATCCAAAACTCTGCTGCCTGTGTTCTAACTCGCACAAGTCCTGTTCACCCATCAGCCCTGAGCTTGTTGACCTACATTGGCCCCGGTCTGGCAATGCCTTGATTTTAAAATTCTCATCCTTGTTTTGAAATCCTTGTTTTGAAACCCCTCCCTATCTCTGCAATGTCCTCCATCTCGACAACTCATGAGGTCTCTGCGCTCCTCCAAATCTAGCCTCTTGAGCATCCCCGATTTTAATCGCTCCACTATTGGTGGCCGTGCCTTCAGCTGCCAAGGACCTAAACTCCGGAATTCCCTCCCAAACCACTCCACCTCTCTCCCCTCCTTTAAGTCTCTCCTTAAAACCTACCTTTTTGACCAAGCTTTTGGTCATCTGCCCTAATATCTCCTTTTGTGCCTCAGTGTCAATTTTGTTTCATAACGTTCCTGTGAAGCGCCTTGGGATGTTTTACTACGTTAAAGGCACTATATAAATGCAAGTTATTGACAATTTGATGAGCTGCGGCCAATGTTTAGCCAGTGGGTGTTGATGGAGTCCTTCAGAATATGCTGTGTGGGGTTCTGGTTTTGATTTTGTGAAGTTTTGGGCTGTGAGACACTGGGCTCTGTGGTTCTGAGCAGTGTGCTTGCACTGTCTTAGTCCCCAGGTGGAATTCAGTCTGTTTTTGCTGTGAATCTTAAATTCCGGGACCTGTGTGCTGCTGTAAGACTATTTATTTGCGATCAAACCTTGTGGAATTTGCCCTGTACAGAACTGAGGATCAACAGGAGGCCACGGACTTGCCTCATACTACTTACTTTTTCTTCAGTTGTTGTTTTTAGCAATGGAAAACGATGACTTGTAACAAAGCCGGGTGCATACGCGGCAGTAGATTGAGTTTTGGGTCCCCTATCTTGCAGGGTCCTGTCAGTATTCCGACACAAGGAGATTGATCACGATCTGTGTTGTTGCTTCTGGGAGCTTGGTGTGTATTCGGGAGTGAGGGAGGAAAGCTTGCTGTACCTGAATCAGGTGTATCAGGACTCGGGAAGTTCTCAATGGGTTTGGACAGTTCGGTACGTAGAAACAGGAGGAGGCCATTTATCCCCTTGAGCCTTCTCTGCAATTCAATGAGATCATGGCTGATCTGTACCTCAACTCCATTTATCTGCCGTTGCTCCTTATCCCTTGATACCCTAACAAGAATTTATCAAGCTCGGTCTTGAAAGCTCCAATTGTCTCAGCATCCACAGCCTTATAGGGAGAGAGTTCCAGATTACACCACATTTGGTGTGAAGAAGTGCTTCCTACATTACAACAGTGACTACCCTTCGAAAGTACTTCATTGGCTGTGAAGCGCTTTGGGATGTCCTGAGATGGTGAAAGGCGCTGTAGACATGCAAGTCTTCCTCTGTCTTTATTTCCTGATTTCCCTCCTGAATGGTCTCGCTCTAATTTTAAGATCATATCCCTCCCCCTTTCTAGATTCCCCACCAGAGGAAATAGTTTCTCTCTATCTACCCTATTGAATTCCTTTTAACATTTTAAACCCCTCAAACAGATCACCCCTCAGCCTTCTAAACTCCAGGGAACACAAGCCAAGTTTGTAATGACTTGTATCGAGATCCTCACAGATGTTTTAGTCTCCTTCGGCACAGTCAACCCTTCAAGACAATAAAAAGTCCATTATTTTGACTGTACTTTGAATACGATCCATGTACATTCTGAAATCAGACCTGGTCTCTCGGGCGGGGGCGGGTAAAAACACAAATTTAGATTTTTTAAATATATAATATATTGTTCCTGCTGTATGAAGCTCTTGCCATCAAAGGAGGCGGTGAAGGCACTGAGCAGGAGAAGGAGGGAAGATATTAGGGGGAACGAGGCTGGAATTGAGATCTAAGGCACTACCAGACAAATGGGTTTTAAGGGGGCTTTTGATGATGGGGATTGGGGTAGGCTGAGAGTTCAAGAAAGCATGAATGGAGGGGCTTAAACGGTCTCCGAGAGTCAGGAATGAGCATTAATCCAGAGTCGGAGGAATGGAGAATGACTCCTGGCTGGAGAAGATTGCCCAGATGGGTTGGGAGAAGGCCGCGCTGGGGTTTGAAGATGCAGTGAAGCATGGTGAAGTCTTATCACTGGGGCTGGGAAACCCCGCGGTGCTTGGCCAGTGCAGGGGTGATGAGTGTGCTGATCTTGGCTGTCGGAGCTACTTTGTTGTGGGCTAACGGAAGCTTGTTGGGGGCAGGGGCTGTGGTAGAGGAGTGCTTGGAAGGAATCAATCCTCCCATGTCAGGAAGGCGTGGATTAGCATTTCAGCAGCAGTCGGGGCTGAGATCGGGGCATGAGCTGCAGCGTTCTGGGGGTGAAAGTCATGGCAACAGTCGCAGTCTGATTGGGCACTGGGGGCTGTGCACCAGCTCATTTAGTCTGTGGGGGGCGGGGGGGGACAGTTTTCTGACTGGGCTGTTGAAGGTCAACCGGCCTCCTCAGCCCTCTGGTTGCAGCCCAAGGTGAATCCCTGCTCCGGGAGATGAATCGTAGCTGGTTTTGAAATGTTTGTTCTAAAGATGCTCTCTGTAACGATTCCTCGAGACCCTGTGAAATTTTTAAACTCATCGGAATTTCATGATTGCAATACCTTTGTTTATTGAACGATTTGTGTTCCCTTCCTATCTCTGTAACCTCCTCCAGCCCTACAACCCTCCGATATCTCTGCGCTCCTCCAATTCTGGCCTCTTGCGCATCCTCGATTTTCATCGCTCCACCATTGGTGGCCGTGCCTTCAGGTGCTAAGGCCCTAAGCTCTGGAATTCCCTCTCTAAGCCTCTCTGCCTCGCTACCTCTCCTCCTTTGAGACGCTCCTTAAAACCTGCCTCTTTGACCAAGCTTTTGGTCACCTGTCCTAATATCTCCTTATGTGGCTCGGTAATGCTGCCTTTTGGGATGTTTTACTGCGTTAAAGGCGTTCTGTAAATTCAAGTTGTTGTTGAATGTACAATCTTTCTTTCTTTGTTTTTATTGAACCTATATTAAGGCATCATGGGAAGAAGTAGAGAACGGTAGGACATTTGCAATCTGCCCAGATACTTTTAATCCAAAGCAAGGTGATGCATTTAAGATCAAAGCTACAACCGCAGGCCGCACAAGATTAACAAGAAACAACGGGATAAATGGGGAGTTAGTTGTGGTGTTGTGACGCCTCGAGATAAATTATAGGAGGAAGGGAAGGCTGAGGGAGGTGAGGAGTCCCACAGTTTTCAGGTCCTGGGACAGAATGAGTTAGAGTCGGAGTCTTGATTTCAGCACGTTGAGGGATTTAGAGAGTACGCAGGATGGGATTTTGGAGTTTGGGAGGAACAAGAGTGAAAAGCTCGGGGGAGAATTGACCGTGGTAATATTGATGGAAGAGAGAGAAGGTTGCGACACAGGTTGGGCTCCAGCCTTGGTGGGGTAAATGAGTCGGCATCAGCACCCGATTGTAAATGGCATCCAGCTTGGAACATACAGGTCTGATTTTGGACAGGGCTGTTGGTCAGCCCAGCATAGCCTGCATTCATTGGAGATTTGGTGATGAAACAAAGACTATTTCTGTGCAGGGGGAGGGATAAAGTTTGATTGCCTCTTGTACTGTCAATATTTTTATAATTGAAGCTGCTCCATAGCCCCTGTGAGGTGACTGAAGAAGAGATAAAGCCGAGTTAGATTGAAACCTCTACCTACTACACAGCAGGTGGCCAACTCTGGGTGGACGTATTCCTGAAGGTTTCATCACATGACCTCCCGCCTCCAACCATCCCGTCCCCACTCTCCTGCCATTGGCCGCCCGACATGTCCGTCCAATTGCAAAGCATTACCTGATTGGATGATTCTTGACTTTGTCAAACAGCCTTTTTCCCCACATCTCCAATATTTTTATAACTAGTAAACCAAAGTGTTCAAAGAAAATGGGGAAAGAAACCGCACTTGTTTTTCATGCCCCAATGATTTCTCTCCCGGGTTTGCTGGCAGCACTGTCCTGGAGATGAATCTTTATTCCTGGAGACTCCCGGGTAATCCTGGAGGGTTGGCAGACCTAGGGTGAAGTTGCGCTTGTGAAGTTCAATGAACTCTTAAATGAGAATTTTAAAAAATTTAACGCACACTTTCCCCCTCCCCCACTCCTCAAACAACCCATGATTCCTAGCCACCTGCCCTTTGACCCTTCTATAGAGAGTCTGCAATGATAAATTAGCATCCAGTAAAACTGGAAGCTGTGCTCAAGCAAGTCGCCAGGTCTTAAATGGGTTTTCATTTTGTTTTGTTTTTGAAAATAGATACCAATTGCTCTTGTGATGTTGTCAGTGAGTGTCATGTGATTGGCACAGTCCAGTCTGGAAAAGTCGCCTTTGTTTCAATGTGGGCTCGTGTTTCTATTCACTCTGTCTGAATGAACCACAGCTGATTTTTTTCACACAATCCAAAGCAGGTGTGGAGAAAACATCCAAGTTCCTGAGGAGTTTTGAGTTGCTAATCATTTCCGAACTGTTTGTTTTGAGTTTTACTCTTGGCGTCTGCTGACAGAATTCCGAATCCAACGTTGGCGCCTCGAGTTGATCAGCTCGGAGAGCTTTCTCCCCTTTGTTGCCCAATACGTCAGCCACTGGTAGCCACATCTGGCAAATTGGGGATCCAGATATGGCTAATTGCATTTCCGATTAGTAAATAAATAAATGAGTAATAGACTCCGTCGTTGGTCATGTGATCTCACACTGCTGTTTGCACGGCGCGTGCATGTGAACTTTAACCTTTTGTGTACATTTGGTAGAATGGTAAGATGAAAAGCAGGGTGTGCGAGTGTTTTTTGATCGCTGTGAATGCTTTACACCTGTATTGTATTGTAAGGAGTTTTCTGCTAAAATTAGCGTAGGCGGCTAAGTGGGTGTCGCCGCAGCCACACCTGTGGCCAGTCAACGATTTCTATTCGACACCACTGGCTTGGACCTTTCTCCCATTGGTGGGCTGTAGCAAGCCCCAGATTTCCTCCAGGGTTTATTGCTTTTTTGCACTGTTGTGTTCATGTTTTTCACACGCAAATCACACCCATTAGAACAACAGTGTGTGTAGAAGATTAAGGGGTGATCTAGTTGAGGTGTTTAAGATGATTAAAGGACTTGATAGGGTGGACAGAGAGAAACCATTTCCTCTGGTGGGAGAGTCCAGAACAAGGGTGCATAACATAGGAACAGGAGTAGGCCATTCAGTCCCTTAAACCTGTTCCACCAGTCAATGAGATCATGGCTGATCTGTGACCTAACTCCATATACCCGCCTTTGGCCCATATCCCTTAATACCTTTGGTTAACAAAAAGCTATCAATCTCAGATTTAAAATTATCAATTGCCGTTTGTGGAAGAGAGTTCCAAACTTCTACCACCCTTTGTGTGTAGAAGTATTTCCTAACTTCACTCCTGAAAGGTCTGGCTCTAATTTTTAGACTATGGCCCCTAGTCCTAGACTCCGCAATCAGCGGAAATAGTTTCTCTCTCTATCCTATCTGTTCCCCTTAATATCCTGAAAACTTCGATCAGATCACCCCTTAACCTTCTAAACTCTAGGGACTACAACCCTAGTTTGTATAATCTCTCCTTGTAATTTAACCCTTGAAGTCCGGGCATCATTCTGAAATAATCTTAAAATTAGTAAAGCAAAATATTACGGATGCAAATAAAAACAGAAAATGCTGGAAATACTCAGCAGCAACATTGCCTTTAATTTTTTAGGGTGCGTGGCCCATTCAGAATGCGGCGCATGTGCGTTTTTTGCCATTTGAAAGCCGCTGGGCAGGAGCCCCACAGTGCTGCGCGGCCAGGCAACTTAAAGGGAACATTGCCCAGCAGGTCAGGCAGCTGTGGAGAGAGAAAAAGAGTTAACGTTTCAGCTCGCTGGCCTTTCATCAGAACTTCCTGACCTGCTGAGTATTTCCAGCATCTTCTATTTTTCTTATGCCTTAAAATTCGAGCTAGCCGTGTCAAGGGTGATGTCAGGTAGCACTAGGGTGGTGAAATCTGGAACACTCTCACCCAAAAGGCTGTGGGTGCTGGCGGTTAATTGAAAATTTCAAGACTCAGATGGATAGATTTTTGTTGGATAAGGGCATTAAGGAATATGGGCCAAAGGCGGGTAGATGGAGTTAAGATACAGATCAGCCATGATCTCATTGAATGGCGGAACAGGCTCGAGGGGCTGAATGGTCTCCTCCTGTTCCCATGTTCCAGAATTTTATAAAAGTAATTTTTTTCTAACGAAACATTGTAAATAAAAGTATTCTATTCTATTTTAAGGTTTGAAACTCTGACTTAGGACTGCAGTTGAAAAAGAAAATACTGCTCCCCCTCAGCTGAGATGTAGAAGGCTCCAGACCCACTTTCCAGTCAGACTGATGGGTAAGGCTGCTGCGGTTGGCCTCTGCCCCTGGATTAGGAATGGGAAGATCCACAGGGTGTTGGCTGTCCCTGTTGGAAATTGCATGTCAGCTGCAGACCGGAGTGGGCTCAGCTGTGATGCCTCTCACAGTCAAATAGAAAGAGAAACACCTTGCATTTACACAGTGACGTATCACAGCTCTGAGAAATGCCTTGTGCTTCACGCAACGTAAACCCTTTGAAATTCAGTCGCTGTTGCTAACACAGAAGCCAATTTGCACACCGGAAATCCCGCAATTAGCAAGCAACTGAACGATGATTTAATCTGGTGATGTTGATCCAAGGAGCAATGTTGGCCAGGATACCCTGCTCCTCTTTTAATAGTGCCATGCTTTTTTTCATCTAAACCTATTTTTATTGGGTTTTTATACGTATAGGTGTACATTCCTGCTATATTTTATGAATGATTATGAATGAATATTTGATGTAGGGAAAGATTAAATCGCATTTTCTCTGTGTTTATATTCTGTGAATTCTGGTAGATTGTCTCACAGTAACTCTACCTGAGGAAGGGGCGACAGCTCCGAAAGCTTGTAATTTTAAATAAATCTGTTGGACTTTCACCTGGTGTTGTGCGACTTCTCATATTTTATGAAGCCATTGTACAATTGGGGGCAATTATATGAGGACAAATGTGACACCATTGTTCAAGAAAGGGTGTAAGGACAATCCTAGTAACTACAGGCCGGTCAGTTTAACATCAGTGGTAGGTAAAGTTTTAGAAACAATAATCAAGGAAAAAATTAACGGGCATTTGGAAAGGTTTAAGCTAATTAAGGAGAGCCAACACGGATTTGTAAAAGGCAGATCGTGTTTGACTAACCTAATTGAATTTTTTGATTAAGTAACAGAGAGGATTGATGAAGGGAATGCAATGGATGTTGTCCACATGGATTTTAGGAAGGCATTTGACAAAGTACGACATAGAAGGCTGGTTAACAAAATTGAGGCTCATGGAATAGGTGGGTCAGTGGCAGCTTGGATAAGGAATTGGCTTAAAGACAGAAAACAGCGAGTTGTGGTAAATGGCTGTTTTTCAGACTGGAGGATGGTAGACAGTGGTTTCCCCAAGGGTCAGTGCTGGGGCCACTGCTTTTCTTGATAGATATATATATAAATGACATGGATATTGGAATATAGTGTAGAATTTCTAAATTTGCCGATGACACCAAACTTGGGGGTGTGCCAAACAGTGATGATGATACCAATCGACTGCAGCAGGACATAGAAAGGCTAGCAGAATGGGCAGACAAGTGGCAGATGGAATTTAATACAGAGAAGTGTGAGGTGATGCATTTTGGCAGAAGGAACAGGGAGAGGCAATATACACTTAATGGCACAGTTTTAAAGAGTGTGCAGGGACAGCGGAACCTGGGAGTTAATGTGCATAGGTCCCTGAAGGTGGCGGGACATATTGAGAGAGTGGTTAACAAAGCATATGGGATCTTGGGCTTCATAAATAGAGGTATTGAGTACAAAAGTAGAGAAGTTATGCTGATCCTTTATAAAGCACTGGTTAGGCCACAACTGGAGTATTGCGTCCAGTTCTGGTCACCACACTTTAGGAAGGATGTGAAGGCCCTTGAGAGGGTGCAGAGGAGATTTACCAGAATGGTTCCGGGGATGGGGGATCTTAGCTACAAGGACAGGTTGGAGCAGCTGGATTTGTTTTCATTAGAGCAAAGGAGGTTGAGGGGTGATTTGATAGAGGTGTACAAGATTATGACGGGTTTGGATAGGCTAGACGGGGAAAGGCTGTTCCCACTAGTTGATGGTACAAGGACTAGGGGACACAGATTTAAGGTTTTGGGCAAGAGATACAGGGGGATGTGAGGGAAAACTTTTTTACGCAGTGAGTGGTGATGACCTGGAATTGGAGACACTCAATGTTTTCAAGGGGAGACTGGATAGGCACTTGAGGGAAATAAACTTACAGGGCTATGGGGATCGAGCAGGGGAATGGGACTGACTGGGTTGCTCTACAGAGAGCCAGCACGGACTCAATGGGCCGAATGGCCTCCTTCTGTGCCGTAATGACTCTATGACTCTGACACTGTACTCCAATTTGTACAATCATCAAACAGTAATAACTTGCAGTTATATCGCGCCTTTAACGTAGAAAAATGTCCCAAGGCACTTCAGAGGAGCGTTATCAGACACAACAGAACACCAAGCCAAATAGAGATATTAGGACAGGTGACCAAAAGCTTGGTCAAAGAGTTGGGTTCGAGGGAGCACCTTTAAAGGATGAGGGAGAGGTTTAGAGAGAGAATTCCAGAGCGTGGTGACTAGATGGTTGAAGGCATGGCCGCCAGTGGTGGAGCTAAGGGAGCGGGTGGCACAGAAGTCCGGAGTCAGAAGAACAGAGTCTCGGGGTGGGGGTCGGTTGTGGTGCTGGAGGAGGTTACAGAGATAGGGAGGGCCGAGGCCATGGAGGGATTTAAATACGAGGATGAGAATTTTAAATTGGAAGGGTTAGGGGGAAACGGAGCCAGTGTAGGTCAGTGAGCACAGGGGTGATGGGTGAACGGGACTCGGTGCGAGTCAGGACACAGGCAGCAGACTTTGGGATGAGTTGAAGTTTGCAGCGGGTGGAAGGTGGGAGGCGGTCCAGGAGAGCGTTGGATTGTCGAGTCTGGAGGTGACAAAGCTGTGGAAGAGGCTTTTGACAGCAGCTGGGCTGAGGCAGGGGTGGAGATGGACGATGTTCCTGAAGTGGAAGTAACATAGGAACAGGAGTAGGCCATTCAGCCCCTTGAGCCTGTTCCTAGACACTTGATGGAGGTGGTCTTTGTGATGGAGAGGACAAGGGCTCGGATGCTCGGCTCCAGGTCGAGCAGTCTGGTTAAAACTGCCGGGAGCTGGGATCAAATCGGTGGCAAGGGTGTGATATTTCTGGCAGGGCCCCAAGATGATGGCTTCCATCTTCCTAATGTTTAATTGGAGGAAATAAAGGTCTTAATAAACATTCTATGTGCACTATGTTTCAATACTGTATATAAAATCTAGTCAACTAACAACCTTCCACACTGGTATTACTTTGTGTAGGGAATGGGTATTCAGTTTCTTGATGAAAGATGCAGAAGCATTGTGAGTGATATCAAAGGTCACAGTATGTCAGAGAATGAAGCTGCATTTAGCCCACACTGCAGCATCAGTGTGAAGTCGTTTCACACCCCAGGTGTTCCCGCAGGGAGTTTAACTGCAACAACAATTTGCATTTATATAGCAACTTTATATACCCACATTTTCTGAATATACTTTGCCAAAGATGGTTTACCCTGTCCATCCTGAGCTCGCAGTGCGGTGGAATGAAAGAGCTCTCCACAGCAGGCTGCTTGCACGGTGCTCAATGCAGATGGGGCAGCTGGTTTGCGCCTGAGCCCTGCGGTTAGTTAGGGTCCGTGGGGAGCGGTCCTCAATGCTGCCTGCCACTGGTGGACTGTGTGTGTGTGTGTGTGTGTGTGTGTGTGTGTGTGTGTGTGTGTGCCGGGGGGGGGGGGGGTACCAGGTGTGAGTGTGTGCATGTACTGTGTGTGTGGGTGTGTGTGTGTACCGGCGGTGGTGGAGGGGTGTGTGTGTGTATCTACCAGGTGTGTGTGAGCATGTACCGTGTGTGTCTGCGTGTGTACCATGTGTGTTTGTGTGTGTGTGTGTGTGTACCAGGGGTTTGTGTTTGTGTGTGTGTGTGTACCAGGAGTGTGTGTGTGTACCAGGTGTGTGTGTGTGTGCACCAGGTGTGTGTGTGTGTCTGTGTGTGTGTGTGTGTGTGTGTGTGTGTGTGTGTGTGTGTGTATACCAGGAGGGGGGTGTGTGTGTGTGTGTGTGTGTATACCAGGGGGGGGGGGGGGGTGTGTGTGTGTGTGTGTGTGTGTGTGTGTGTGTACCAGGATTGTGTGTGTGTGTGTGTGTGTGTGTGTGTGTGTGTGTGTGTACCAGGATTGTGTGTGTGTGTGTGTGTGTGTGTACCAGGATTGTGTGTGTGTGTGTGTGTGTGTGTGTGTGTACCAGGATTGTGTGTGTGTGTGTCTGTGTGTGTATGTACCAGGATTGTGTGTGTGTGTACCAGGATTGTGTGTGTGTGTGTACCAGAAGTGTGTGTGTGTGTGTATGTGTGTACCAGGAGTGTATGTGTGTACCAGGAGTGTGTGTGTGTATGTGTGTACCAGGATTGTGTGTGTGTGTACCAGGATTGTGTGTGTGTACCAGGATTGTGTGTGTGTGTGTGTGTGTGTGTGTGTACCAGGATTGTGTGTGTGTGTGTCTGTGTGTGTATGTACCAGGATTGTGTGTGTGTGTGTACCAGAAGTGTGTGTGTGTGTGTATGTGTGTACCAGGAGTGTATGTGTGTACCAGGAGTGTGTGTGTGTATGTGTGTACCAGGAGTGTGTGTGTGTGTACCAGGAGTGTGTGTGTGTGTGTTTGTACCAGGAGTGTGTGTGTGTGTGTACCAGGAGTGTGTGTGTATGTGTGTACCAGGAGTGTGTGTGTGTACCAGGAGTGTGTGTGTGTGTGTGTGTGTACCAGGAGTGTGTGTGTGTGTGTGTGTACCAGGAGTGTGTGTGTGTGTAGCAGGAGTGTGTGTGTGTGTGTATGTGTGTAGCAGGAGTGTGTGTGTGTGTATGTGTGTACCAGGAGTGTGTGTGTGTGTACCAGGAGTGTGTGTGTGTGTGTACCAGGAGTGTGTGTGTGTGTGTATGTGTGTACCAGGAGTGTGTGTGTGTACCAGGAGTGTGTGTGTGTGTGTGTGTGTACCAGGAGTGTGTGTGTGTGTAGCAGGAGTGTGTGTGTGTACCAGGAGTGTGTGTGTGTGTGTGTACCAGGAGTGTGTGTGTGTGTGTGTGTGGGTACCAGGTGTGTGTGTGTGTGTGTGTGTGTACCAGGATTGTGTGTATGTGCGTACCAGGAGAGTGTGTGTGTGTATGTGCGTAGCAGGAGAGTGTGTGTGTGTACCAGGAGTGTGTGTGTACCAGGAGTGTGTATGTGTGTCCCAGGAGTGTGTGTGTGTATGTGTGTACCAGGAGTGTGTGTGTGTGTGTGTGTGTGTGTGTGTGTGTGTGTGTGTGTGTGTGTACCAGGAGTATGTGTGTGTGTAGCAGGATGTGTGTGTGTGCAGAGTGTGTGTGTGTGTGTGTGTGTGTGTGTGTATACCAGGAGTGTGTGTGTACCAGGAGTGTGTGTGTGTGTGTACCAGGAGTGTGTGTGTGTGTGTGTGTGTGGGTACCAGGTGTGTGTGTGTGTACCAGGATGGTGTGTATGTGTGTACCAGGAGAGTGTGTGTGTGTATGTGCGTAGCAGGAGAGTGTGTGTGTGTGTGTGTGTGTGTGTGTGTGTACCAGGAGTGTGTGTATGTGTGTACCAGGAGTGTGTATGTGTGTGTGTGTACCAGGAGTGAGTGTGTGTGTGTACCAGGAGTGTGTATGTGTGTACCAGGAGTGTGTGTGTGTATGTGTGTACCAGGAGTGTGTGTGTGTGTATGTGTGTACCAGGAGTGTGTGTGTGTATGTGTGTACCAGGAGTGTGTGTGTGTGTGTGTGTACCAGGAGTGTGTGTGTGTACCAGGAGTGTGTGTGTGTGTGTGTGTACCAGGAGTGTGTGTGTGTAGCAGGAGTGTGTGTGTGTGTGTGTAGCAGGAGTGTGTGTGTGTTTGTGTGTGTGTGTACCAGGAGTGTGTGTGTGTGTACCAGGAGTGTGTATGTGTGTACCAGGAGTGTGTGTGTGTTTGTGTGTGTGTGTACCAGGAGTGTGTGTGTGTGTGTGTGTACCAGGAGTGTGTGTGTGTGTGTGTGTACCAGGAGTGTGTGTGTGTGTGTACCAGGAGTGTGTATGTGTGTACCAGGAGTGTGTGTGTGTATGTGTGTACCAGGAGTGTATGTGTGTACCAGGAGTGTGTGTGTGTATGTGTGTACCAGGAGTGTGTGTGTGTGTATGTATGTGTGTACCAGGAGTGTGTGTGTGTATGTGTGTACCAGGAGTGTGTGTGTGTATGTGTGTACCAGGAGTGTGTGTGTATGTGTGTACCAGGAGTGTGTGTGTATGTGTGTACCAGGAGTGTATGTGTGTACCAGGAGTGTGTGTGTGTATGTGTGTACCAGGAGTGTGTGTGTGTGTATGTATGTGTGTACCAGGAGTGTGTGTGTGTGTATGTGTGTACCAGGAGTGTGTGTGTGTGTATGTGTGTACCAGGAGTGTGTGTGTGTATGTGTGTACCAGGAGTGTGTGTGTGTATGTGTGTACCAGGAGTGTGTGTGTATGTGTGTACCAGGAGTGTGTGTGTATGTGTGTACCAGGAGTGTGTGTGTGTGTGTACCAGGAGTGTGTGTGTGTGTGTACCAGGAGTGTGTGTGTGTGTGTGTACCAGGAGTGTGTGTGTGTGTGTGTGTGTGTGTGTGTGGGTACCAGGTGTGTCTGTGTGTGATTGTGTGTATGTGCGTACCAGGAGAGTGTGTGTGTGTATGTGCATAGCAGGAGAGTGTGTGTGTGTGTGTGTGTACGTGTGTGTGTGTGTGTACGTGTGTGTACGTACCAGGAGTGTGTGTGTGTCAGGAGTCTGTGTGTGTGTATACCGGCGGTGGGGGAGGGCCGAGTGTGTGTGTGTGTGCCAGGTGTGTGTGTGTGTGTGAGCGTGTACCATGTGTGTACCCCATGTGTGTGTACCGTGTGTGTGTAGGTGCGTGCGTATTCCGGCGGTGGGGGAGGGGTGTGTCTTTGTGTGTGTACCAGGAGTGTGTGTGTGTGTGTGTGTACCAGGAGTGTGTGTGTGTGTGTGTGTGTGTACCAGGAGTGTGTGTGTGTGTGTGTACCAGGAGTGTGTGTGTGTGTGTACCAGGAGTGTGTATGTGTGTACCAGGAGTGTGTGTGTGTATGTGTGTACCAGGAGTGTATGTGTGTACCAGGAGTGTGTGTGTGTATGTGTGTACCAGGAGTGTGTGTGTGTGTATGTATGTGTGTACCAGGAGTGTGTGTGTGTATGTGTGTACCAGGAGTGTGTGTGTATGTGTGTACCAGGAGTGTGTGTGTATGTGTGTACCAGGAGTGTGTGTGTGTACCAGGAGTGTGTGTGTGTGTGTGTACCAGGAGTGTGTGTGTGTACCAGGAGTGTGTGTGTGTGTGTGTGTACCAGGAGTATGTGTGTGTCTGTACCAGGAGTGTGCATGTGTGTACCAGGAGTGTGTGTGTGTGTGTGTGTGTACCAGGAGTGTGTGTGTGTGTGTGTGTACCAGGAGTGTGTGTGTGTGTGTGTACCAGGAGAGTGTGTGCGTGTGTGTGCGTGAGTGCGTGTGTATGTGTGTACCAGGAGTGTGTGTGTGTGTGTGTGTGTGTGTGTGTGTACCAGGAGTGTGTATGTGTGTACCAGGAGTGTGTGTGTGTATGTGTGTACCAGGAGTGTATGTGTGTACCAGGAGTGTGTGTGTGTACCAGGAGTGTGTGTGTGTATGTGTGTACCAGGAGTGTGTGTGTGTGTATGTGTGTACCAGGAGTGTGTGTGTATGTGTGTACCAGGAGTGTGTGTGTGTGTGTGTGTACCAGGAGTGTGTGTGTGTGTGTGTGTACCAGGAGTGTGTGTGTGTGTAGCAGGAGTGTGTGTGTGTGTGTAGCAGGAGAGTGTGTGTGTGTGTGTGTGTGTAGCAGGAGAGTGTGTGTGTGTGTGTGTGTAGCAGGAGTGTGTGTGTGTTTGTGTGTGTGTGTACCAGGAGTGTGTGTGTGTGTACCAGGAGTGTGTGTGTGTGTGTACCAGGAGTGTGTATGTGTGTACCAGGAGTGTGTGTGTGTATGTGTGTACCAGGAGTGTGTGTGTGTATGTGTGTACCAGGAGTGTGTGTGTGTGTATGTATGTGTGTACCAGGAGTGTGTGTGTGTATGTGTGTACCAGGAGTGTGTGTGTGTATGTGTGTACCAGGAGTGTGTGTGTATGTGTGTACCAGGAGTGTGTGTGTGTGTGTGTGTGTACCAGGAGTGTGTGTGTGTGTGTGTGTGTGTGTACCAGGAGTGTGTGTGTGTGTGTGTAGCAGGAGTGTGTGTGTGTGTGTGTGTGTGTGTGTAGCAGGAGTGTGTGTGTGTGTGTGTGTGTGTGTACCAGGAGTGTGTGTGTGTGTACCAGGAGTGTGTGTGTGTGTGTACCAGGAGTGTGTGTGTGTGTGTGGGTACCAGGTGTGTCTGTGTGTGTACCAGGATTGTGTGTATGTGCGTACCAGGAGAGTGTGTGTGTGTATGTGCGTAGCAGGAGAGTGTGTGTGTGTGAGTGTGTGTGTGTGTGTACGTGTGTGTACGTACCAGGAGTGTGTGTGTGTCAGGAGACTGTGTGTGTGTATACCGGCGGTGGGGGAGGGCCGAGTGTGTGTGTGTGTGTGAGCGTGTACCCCATGTGTGTGTACCGTGTGTGTGTAGGTGCGTGCGTATTCCGGCGGTGGGGGAGGGGTGTGTCTTTGTGTGTGTACCAGGAGTGTGTGTGTGTGTGTGTGTACGTACCAGGAGTAAGTGTGTGTGTGTACCAGGAGTGTGTGTGTGTGTGTGTACCAGGAGTGTGTGTGTGTACCAGGAGTGTGTGTGTGTGTACCAGGAGTATGTGTGTGTCTGTACCAGGAGTGTATGTGTGTACCAGGAGTGTGCATGTGTGTACCAGGAGTGTGTGTGTGTGTACCAGGAGTGTGTGTGTACCAGGAGTGTGTGTGTGTGTGTGTGTACCAGGAGAGTGTGTGCGTGTGTGTGCGTGCGTGTGTATGTGTGTACCAGGAGTGTGTGTGTGTGTGTGTGTGTGTGTGTGTGTGTGTGTGTGTGTACCAGAAGTATGTGTGCGTGTACCAGAAGTGTGTGTGTGTATGTGTGTACCAGGAGTGTGTGTGTGTATGTGTGTACCAGGAGTGTGTGTGTGTGTACCAGGAGTGTGTGTATGTATGTGTGTACCAGGAGTGTATGTGTGTATGTGTGTACCAGGAGTGTATGTGTGTACCAGGAGTGTGTGTGTACCAGGAGTGTGCGTGTGTGTGTGTGTGTGTGTACCAGGAGTGTGTGTATGTATGTGTGTACCAGGAGTGTATGTGTGTACCAGGAGTGTGTATGTGTGTACCAGGAGTGAGTGTGTATGTGTGTACCAGGAGTGTATGTGTGTACCAGGAGTGTGTGTGTTTGTACCAGGAGTGTGTGTGTGTACCAGGAGTGTGTGTGTGTGTGTATACCAGGAGTGTGTGTGTGTGTGTGTGTACCAGGAGTGTGTGTGTGTGTGTGTGTACCAGGAGTGTGTGTGTGTGTGTGTACCAGGAGTGTGTGTGTGTGTGTGTGTACCAGGAGTGTGTGAGTGTGTGTGTGTGTACCAGGAGTGTGTGTGTGTGTGTGTGTGTGTGTGTGTGTGTGTGTGTGTACCAGAAGTATGTGTGCGTGTACCAGAAGTGTGTGTGTGTATGTGTGTACCAGGAGTGTGTGTGTGTATGTGTGTACCAGGAGTGTGTGTGTGTGTACCAGGAGTGTGTGTACCAGGAGTGTGTGTATGTATGTGTGTACCAGGAGTGTATGTGTGTATGTGTGTACCAGGAGTGTATGTGTGTACCAGGAGTGTGTGTGTACCAGGAGTGTGCGTGTGTGTGTGTGTGTGTGTACCAGGAGTGTGTGTATGTATGTGTACCAGGAGTGTATGTGTGTATGTGTGTACCAGGAGTGTGTATGTGTGTACCAGGAGTGAGTGTGTATGTGTGTACCAGGAGTGTATGTGTGTACCAGGAGTGTGTGTGTTTGTACCAGGAGTGTGTGTGTGTACCAGGAGTGTGTGTGTGTGTGTACCAGGAGTGTGTGTGTGTGTGTGTGTATACCAGGAGTGTGTGTGTGTGTGTGTACCAGGAGTGTGTGTGTGTGTGTGTGTACCAGGATGTGTGTGTGTGTGTGTGTGTGTACCAGGAGTGTGTGTGTGTGTGTGTGTGTGTGTGTATGTGTACCAGGAGTGTGTGTGTGTACCAGGAGTGTGTGAGTGTGTGTGTGTGTACCAGGAGTGTGTGTGTGTATGTGTGTACCAGGAGTGTGTGTGTGTATGTGTGTACCAGGAGTGTGTGTGTGTGTGTGTGTGTGTGTGTGTACCAGGAGTGTGTGTGTGTATCTGTGTACCAGGAGTATGTGTGTGTATGTGTGTACCAGGAGTATGTGTGTACCAGGAGTGAGTGTGTATGTGTGTACCAGGAGTGTGTGTGTGTATGTGTGTACCAGGAGTGTGTGTGTGTGTACCAGGAGTGTGTGTGTGTACCAGGAGTGTGTGTGTGTGTGTGTGTGTACCAGGAGTGTGTGTGTGTGTGTGTGTACCAGGAGTGTGTGTGTGTGTGTGTGTGTGTGTATGTACCAGGAGTGTGTGTGTGTGTGTGTACCAGGAGAGTGTGTGTGTGTGTGTGTACATGCGTGCGTACCAGGATTGTGTGTATGTATGTGTGTAACAGGAGTGTGTGTGTGTGTGTGTGTGTACCAGAAGTGTGTGTGTGTATGTGTGTGTGTGTGTGTGTGTGTGTGTGTGTGTAACAGAAGTGTGTGTGTGTGTGTGTGTGTGTGTGTGTAACAGAAGTGTGTGTGTGTGTGTGTGTGTGTGTGTGTGTGTAACAGAAGTGTGTGTGTGTGTGTGTGTGTGTGTGTGTGTGTGTATGTGTGTACCAGGAGTGTGTGTGTGTGTGTGTGTGTACCAGGAGTATGTGTGTGTGTGTGTGTGTGTGTACCAGGAGTGTGTGTGTGTGTGTGTGTGTGTGTGTGTCTGTGTACCAGGAGTGTGTGTGTGTGTGTGTGTGTGTGTGTGTGTGTGTGTGTGTGTGTGTGTGTGTGTGTAACAGAAGTGTGTGTGTGTGTATGTGTGTACCAGGAGTGTGTGTATGTGTGTACCAGGAGTGTGTGTGTGTGTGTGTACCAGGAGTATGTGTGTGTGTGTGTGTGTGTACCAGGAGTGTGTGTGTGTGTGTGTGTGTGTCTGTGTACCAGGAGTGTGTGTGTGTATGTGTGTACCAGGAGTATGTGCGTGCGTGAGTGTGTACCAGGATTGTGTGTATGTATGTAACAGGAGTGTGTGTGTGTGTGTGTGTGTACCAGAAGTGTGTGTGTGTGTGTACCAGGAGTGTGTGTGTGTACCAGGAGTGTGTGTGTGTACCAGGAGTGTGTGTATGTGTGTACCAGGAGTGTGTGTGTGTGTGTGTGTGTGTGTACCAGGAGTATGTGTGTGTGTGTGTGTGTACCAGGAGTGTGTGTGTGTGTGTGTGTACCAGGAGTGTGTGTGTGTGTGTGTACCAGGAGTGTGTGTGTGTGTGTGTACCAGGAGTGTGTGTGTGTATGTGTGTACCAGGAGTGTGTGTGTGTGTGTACCAGGATTGTGTGTGTGTGTATGTGTGTACCAGGAGTGTATGTGCGTACCAGGAGTGTGTGTGTGTATGTGCGTACCAGGAGAGTGTGTGTGTGTGTGTGTGTGTGTGTGTGTGTGTGTGTGTACCAGGAGTGTGTGTGTGTGTGTGTGTACCAGGAGTGTGTGTGTGTGTGTGTGTACCAGGAGTGTGTGTGTGTGTGTGTACCAGGAGTGTGTGTGTGTGTGTGTACCAGGAGTGTGTGTGTGTGTGTACCAGGAGTGTGTGTGTCTGTGTGTGTGTACCAGGAGTGTGTGTGTGTGTGTATACCAGGAGTGTGTGTGTGTGTGTGTGTGTGTACCAGGAGTGGGAGTGTGTGTGTACCAGGAGTGTGTGTGTGTGTGTACCAGGAGTGTGTGTGTGTGTACCAGGAGTGTGTGTGTCTGTGTGTGTGTACCAGGAGTGTGTGTGTGTGTGTGTGTGTACCAGGAGTGTATGTGTGTACCAGGAGTGTGTGTGTGTGTGTACCAGGAGTGTGTGTGTGTACCAGGAGTGTGTGTGTGTACCAGGAGTGTATGTGTGTACCAGGAGTGTGTGTGTGTGTGTACCAGGAGTGTGTGTGTGTACCAGGAGTGTATGTGTGTACCAGGAGTGTGTGTGTGTGTGTGTGTACCAGGAGTGTGTGTGTGTGTGTGTACCAGGATTGTGTGTGTGTGTGTACCAGGAGTATGTGTGTGTATGTGTGTACGAGGAGTGTGTGTGTGTATGTGTGTACGAGGAGTGTGTGTGTGTGTGTGTGTACCAGGAGTGTGTGTGTGTGTGTACCAGGAGTGTGTGTGTGTACCAGGAGTGTGTGTGTGTACCAGGAGTGTATGTGTGTACCAGGAGTGTGTGTGTGTACCAGGAGTGTATGTGTGTACCAGGAGTGTGTGTGTGTGTGTGTGTACCAGGAGTGTGTGTGTGTACCAGGATTGTGTGTGTGTGTGTACCAGGAGTATGTGTGTGTATGTGTGTACGAGGAGTGTGTGTGTGTATGTGTGTACGAGGAGTGTGTGTGTGTGTGTGTGTACCAGGAGTGTGTGTGTGTGTGTACCAGGAGTGTGTGTGTGTGTGTACCAGGAGTGTGTGTGTGTGTGTACCAGGAGTGTGTGTGTGTGTGTGTACCAGGAGTGTGTGTGTGTGTGTGTACCAGGAGTGTGTGTGTGTGTGTGTGTACCAGGATTGTGTGTGTGTGTGTGTACCAGGATTGTGTGTGTGTACCAGGAGTGTGTGTGTGTATGTGTGTACCAGGAGTGTGTGTGTGTATGTGTGTACCAGGAGTGTGTGTGTACCGTGTGTGTGTGTGTGTACCAGGAGTGTGTGTGTGTGTACCAGGAGTGTGTGTGTGTGTGTACCAGGAGTGTGTGTGTGTGTGTATACCAGGAGTGTGTGTGTGTGTACCAGGAGTGTGTGTGTGTGTGTGTGTACCAGGAGTGTGTGTGTGTGTGTGTGTACCAGGAGTGTGTGTGTGTGTGTGTGTGTGTACCAGGAGTGTGTGTGTGTGTGTACCAGGAGTGTGTGTGTGTGTGTGTACCAGGAGTGTGTGTGTGTGTGTGTACCAGGAGTGTGTGTGTGTGTGTGTGTACCAGGAGTGTGTGTGTGTGTGTGTGTACCAGGAGTGTGTGTGTGTGTGTGTGTACCAGGAGTGTGTGTGTGTGTGTGTGTGTGTGTACCAGGAGTGTGTGTGTGTGTGGGTAACAGGAGTGTGTGTGTGTACGTGTGTGTGTACCAGGAGTGCATGTGTGTACCAGGAGTGTGTGTGTATGCGTGTACAAGGTGTGTGTGTGTGTGTGTGTATACCAGGATTGTGTGTGTGTGTGTATGTGTGTACAAGGTGTGTGTGTGTGTGTGTGTGTACCAGGAGAGTGTGCGTGTGTACCAGGAGAGTGTGCGTGTGTGCGCGTGTGTGTGTGTATGTGTGTACCAGGAGTGTATGTGTGTACCAGGAGTATGTGTGTATGTGTGTACCAGGAGTGTGTGTGTACCATGTGTGTGTGTATACCAGGAGTGTGTGTGTGTATGTGCGTACCAGGAGAGTGTGTGTGTGTGTGTGTGTGTGTGTACCAGGAGTGTGTGTGTACCAGGATTGTGTGTGTGTGTGTACCAGGAGTGTATGTGTGTACCAGGAGTGTGTGTGTACCAGGAGTGTGTGTGTGTATGTGTGTACCAGGAGTGTGTGTGTGTGTACCAGGAGTGTGTGAGTGTGTACCAGGAGTGTGTATGTGTGTACCAGGAGTGTGTGTGTGTGTACCAGGAGTGTGTATGTGTGTACCAGGAGTGTGTATGTGTGTACCAGGAGTGTGTATGTGTGTACCAGGAGTGTGTATGTGTGTACCAGGAGTGTGTATGTGTGTACCAGGAGTGTGTGTGTGTACCAGAAGTGTGTGTGTGTAGCAGGAGTGTGTGTGTGTGTGTGTACCAGGAGTGAGTGTGTGTGTGTGTGTACCAGGAGTGTGTGTGTGTGTGTGTGTGTGTGTGAGAGTGTACCAGGAGTGTGTGTGTGTGTGTGTGTATGTGTGTACCAGGAGTGTGTGTGTACCGTGTGTGTGTGTGTACCAGGAGTGTGTGTGTGTGTGTGTACCAGGAGAGTGTGTGTGTGTGTGTACCAGGAGAGTGTGTGTGTGTGTGTACCAGGAGAGTGTGTGTGTGTGTGTGTGTGTGTGTGTGTGTGTGTGTGTGTGTGTGTGTGTGTGTGTGTGTGTGTGTGTACACACCGGGGGGGGGGGGGGGGGTACCAGGTGTGAGTGTGTGCGTGTACCATGTGCGTGCGTGTATTGTGTGTGTGGGTGCGTGTGTGTACCGGCGGTGGGGGAGGGGTGTGTGTGTATCTACCAGGTGTGTGAGCGTGTACCGTGTGTGTGTACCAGGGGTTTGTGTGTGTGTGTGTGTGTGTGTGTGTACCGGGGGTTTGTGTTTGTGAGTGTGTGTGTGTACCAGGGGGGTGTGTGTGTGTGTGTGTGTGTGTGTGTGTGTGTGTACACCGGGGGGGGGGGGGTACCAGGTGTGAGTGTGTGCGTGTACCATGTGCGTGCGTGTGCCGTGTGTGCGTGTACTGTGTGTGTGGGTGTGTGTGTGTGTATACCGGCGGTGGGGGAGGGGTGTGTGTGTGTGTGTATCTACCAGGTGTGTGAGCATGTACCGTGTGCGTGTGTGTATGTGTACCAGGGGTTTGTGTGTGTGTGTACCAGGATTGTGTGTGTGTACCAGGATTGTGTGTGTGTACCAGGAGTGTATGTGCGTACCAGGAGTGTGTGTGTGTATGTGCGTACCAGGAGAGTGTGTGTGTACCAGGAGTGTGTGTGTGTGTGTGTACCAGGGGTGTGAAACCTCTGATTGTTCTGTTGTTGAAACCTCTGATTGATCCGTTGTTGAAACCTCTGATTGATCGCTTGTTGAAACCTCTGATTGATCCGTTGTTGAAACCTCTGATTGTTCTGTTGTTGAAACCTCTGATTGATCGGTTGTTGAAACCTCTGATTGATCGCTTGTTGAAACCTCTGATTGATCCGTTGTTGAAACCTCTGATTGTTCTGTTGTTGAAACCTCTGATTGATCCGTTGTTGAAACCTCTGATTGATCGCTTGTTGAAACCTTTGATTTTTCCGTTGTTGAAACCTCTGATTGATCGCTTGTTGAAACCTCTGATTGTTCCGTTGTTGAAACCTCTGATTGATCGCTTGTTGAAACCTCTGATTGATCGGTTGTTGAAACCTCTGATTGTTCCGTTGTTGAAGCTTTTGATTGATCCGTTGTTGAAACCTCTGATTGATCGCTTGTTGAATCCTCTGATTGATCCGTTGTTGAAACCTCTGATTGTTCTGTTGTGGAAACCTATGATTGATCCGTTGTTGAAACCGCTGATTGATCCGTTGTTGAAACCTCTGATTGTTCTGTTGTTGAAACCTCTGATTGATCGCTTGTTGAAACCTCTGATTTTTCCGTTGTTGAAACCTCTGATTGATCCGTTGTTGAAACCTCTGATTGATCCATTGTTGAAACCTCTGATTGATCGCTTGTTGAAACCTCTGATTGTTCTGTTGTTGAAACCTATGATTGATCCGTTGTTGAAACCTCTGATTGATCCGTTGTTGAAACCTCTGATTGTTCTGTTGTTGAAACCTATGATTGATCCGTTGTTGAAACCTCTGATTGTTCGGTTGTTGAAACCTCTGATTGATCGCTTTTTGAAAACTCTGATTGATCGGTTGTTGAAACTTCTGATTGTTCTGTTGTTGAAACCTGTGATTGATCGCTTGTTGAAACCTCTGATTGATCGCTTGTTGAAACTTCTGATTGATCGCTTGTTGAAACCTCGGATTGATCGCTTGTTGAAACCTCTGATTTTTCCGTTGTTGAAACCTCTGATTTTTCCGTTGTTGAAACCTCGGATTGATCCGTTGTTGAAACCTCTGATTGATCGCTTGTTGAAACCTCTGATTGATCGCTTGTTGAAACCTCGGATTGATCGCTTGTTGAAACCTCTGATTTTTCCGTTGTTGAAACCTCTGATTGATCCGTTGTTGAAACCTCTGATTGATCGCTTGTTGAAACCTCTGATTGATCGGTAGTTGAAATCTCTGATTGATCGCTTGTTGAAGCCTCTGATTGATCGCTTGTTGAAACTTCTGATTGTTCGGTTGTTGAAACCACTGCTTGATCCGTTGTTGAAACCTCTGATTGATCCGTTGTTGAAACCGCTGATTGTTCCGTTGTTGAAACCTCTGATTGATCCATTGTTGAAACCTCTGATTGATCGCTTGTTGAAACCTCTGATTGTTCTGTTGTTGAAACCTCTGATTGATCGCTTGTTGAAACCTCTGATTGATCCGTTGTTGAAACCTCTGATTGATCCGTTGTTGAAACCTCTGATTAATCCATTGTTGAAACCTCTGATTGATCCGTTGTTGAAACCTCTGATTGTTCCGTTGTTGAAACCTCTGATTGATCCGTTGTTGAAACCTCTGATTGATCGCTTGTTGAAACCTCTGCTTGATCCGTTGTTGAAACCTCTGATTTTTCCGTTGTTGAAACCTCTGATTGATCCATTGTTGAAACCTCTGATTGATCCGTTGTTGAAACCTCTGATTGATCGCTTGTTGAATCCTCTGATTGATCCGTTGTTGAAACCTCTGATTGATCGCTTGTTGAAACCTCTGATTGATCCGTTGTTGAAACCTCTGATTGTTCCGTTGTTGAAACCTCTGATTGATCGCTTGTTGAAACCTCTGATTGATCCGTTGTTGAAACCTCTGATTGATCCGTTGTTGAAACCTCTGATTGATCGCTTGTTGAAACCTCTGATTGATCCGTTGTTGAAACCTCTGATTGTTCCGTTGTTGAAACCTCTGATTGATCGGTTGTTGAAACCTCTGATTGATCCGTTGTTGAAACCTCTGATTGTTCTGTTGTTGAAACCTCTGATTGATCGGTTGTTGAAACCTCTGATTGATCCGTTGTTGAAACCTCTGATTGTTCTGTTGTTGAAACCTCTGATTGATCCGATGTTGAAACCTCTGATTGATCGGTTGTTGAAACCTCTGATTGTTCCGTTGTTGAAACTTTTGATTGATCCGTTGTTGAAACCTCTGATTGATCGCTTGTTGAATCCTCTGATTGATCCGTTGTTGAAACCTCTGATTGATCCGTTGTTGAAACCTCTGATTGTTCTGTTGTTGATACCTCTGATTGATCCGTTGTTTGAAACCTCTGATTGATCGCTGTTGAACCTTTGATTTTTCCATTGTTGAAACCTCTGATTGATCGCTTGTTGAAACCTCTGATTGTTCCGTTGTTGAAACCTCTGATTGATCGCTTGTTGAAACCTCTGATTGATCGCTTGTTGAAACCTCTGATTGATCGGTTGTTGAAACTTCTGATTGTTCGGTTGTTGAAACCACTGCTTGATCCGTTGTTGAAACCTCTGATTGATCCGTTGTTGAAACCTCTGATTGTTCTGTTGTTGAAACCTATGATTGATCCGTTGTTGAAACCTCTGATTGTTCTGTTGTTGAAACCTCTGATTGATCGCTTGTTGAAACCTCTGATTGATCGCTTGTTGAAACCTCTGATGGGTGGTTGAAACCTCTGATTGATCGCTTGTTGAAACCTCTGATTGTTCCGTTGTTGAAACCTCTGATTGATCCGTTGTTGAGATCTCTGATTGTTCCGTTGTTGAAACCTCTGATTGATCCGTTGTTGAAACCTCTGATTGTTCGCTTGTTGAAACCTCTGATGGGTTGTTGAAACCTCTGATTGATCGCTTGTTGAAACCTCTGATTGATCGCTTGTTGAAACCTCTGATGGGTTGTTGAAACCTCTGATTGATCGCTTGTTGAAACCTCTGATTGATCCGTTGTTGAAACCTCAGATTGATCCGTTGTTGAAACCTCTGATTGTTCCGTTGTTGAAACCTCTGATTGATCGCTTGTTGAAACCTCTGATTGATCGCTTGTTGAAACCTCTGATTGATCGCTTGTTGAAACTTCTGATTGTTCGGTTGTTGAAACCACTGCTTGATCCGTTGTTGAAACCTCTGATTGATCCGTTGTTGAAACCTCTGATTGTTCCGTTGTTGAAACCTCTGATTGATCCATTGTTGAAACCTCTGATTGATCCGTTGTTGAAACCTCTGATTGTTCTGTTGTTGAAACCTCTGATTGATCCGTTGTTTAAACCTCTGATTGATCGCTTGTTGAAACCTCTGATTGATCGGTTGTTGAAACTTCTGATTGTTCGGTTGTTGAAACCACTGCTTGATCCGTTGTTGAAACCTCTGATTGATCCGTTGTTGAAACCTCTGATTGTTCTGTTGTTGAAACCTATGATTGATCCGTTGTTGAAACCTCTGATTGTTCTGTTGTTGAAACCTCTGATTGATCGCTTGTTGAAACCTCTGATTGTTCTGTTGTTGAAACCTATGATTGATCCGTTGTTGAAACCTATGATTGATCCGTTGTTGAAACCTCTGATTGTTCTGTTGTTGAAACCTCTGATTGATCGCTTGTTGAAACCTCTGATTGTTCTGTTGTTGAAACCTATGATTGATCCGTTGTTGAAACCTATGATTGATCCGTTGTTGAAAACTCTGATTTTTCCGTTGTTGAAACCTCTGATTGATCCGTTGTTGAAACCTCTGATTGTTCTGTTGTTGAAACCTATGATTGATCCGTTGTTGAAACCTCTGATTGTTCTGTTGTTGAAACCACTGATTGATCGCTTGTTGAAACCTCTGATTGTTCTGTTGTTGAATCCTCTGATTGATCGCTTGTTGAAACCTCTGATTGATCCGTTGTTGAAACCTCTGATTGATCCGTTGTTGAAACCTCTGATTGATCCGTTGTTGAAACCTCTGATTGATAGCTTGTTGAAACCTCTGATTGATCGCTTGTTGAAACCTCTGATTGATCGCTTGTTGAAACCTCTGCTTGATCGCTTGATGAAACCTCTGATTGATCCGTTGTGGAAACCTCTGATTGATCGCTTGTTGAAACCTCTGATTGATCGCTTGTTGAAACCTCTGATTAATCCGTTGTTGAAACCTCTGATTGATCGGTTGTTGAAACCTCTGATTGATCCGTTGTTGAAACCTCTGATTGATCGCTTGTTGAAACCTCTGATTGATCGCTTGTTGAAACCTCTGATTGATCGCTTGTTGAAAC
The DNA here is from genome assembly GCA_030390025.1 of Squalus acanthias. Taxonomy (NCBI): domain Eukaryota; kingdom Metazoa; phylum Chordata; class Chondrichthyes; order Squaliformes; family Squalidae; genus Squalus; species Squalus acanthias. The sequence goes on along the minus strand of JASTWF010000480.1, from coordinate 154,748 downwards.
CTCAGATTGATCCGTTGTTGAAACCTCTGATTGATCCGTTGTTGAAACCTCTGATTGATCGCTTGTTGAAACCTCTGATTGATCGCTTGTTGAAACCTCTGATTGGTCCGTTGTTGAAACCTCTGATTGATCCATTGTTGAAACCTCTGATTGTTACGTTGTTGAATTCTCCGATTGTTCTGTTGTTGTAACCTATGATTGATCCGTTGTTGAAACCTCTGATTGTTCTGTTGTTGAAACCTGTGATTGATCCGTTGTTGAAACTTCTGATTGATCGCTTGTTGAAACCTCTGATTGATCGCTTGTTGAACCCTCTGATTGTTCCGTTGTTGAAACCTCTGATTGATCGCTTGTTGAAACCTCTGATTGACCCGTTGTTGAAACCTCAGATTGATCCGTTGTTGAAACCTCTGATTGATCCGTTGTTGAAACCTCTGATTGATCCGTTGTTGAATCCTCTGATTGATCGCTTGTTGAATCCTCTGATTGATCCGTTGTTGAAACCTCTGATTGATCGGTTGTTGAAACCTCTGATTGATCCGTTGTTGAATCCTCTGATTGTTCCGTTGTTGAAACCTCTGATTGACCCGTTGTTGAATCCCCTGATTGATCGCTTGTTGAATCCTCTGATTGATCCGTTGTTGAAACCTCTGATTGATCGGTTGTTGAAACCTCTGATTGATCCGTTGTTGAATCCTCTGATTGTTCCGTTGTTGAAACCTCTGATTGACCCGTTGTTGAAACCTCTGATTGTTCCGTTGTTGAAACCTCTGATTGATCGCTTGTTGAAACCTCTGATTGATCCGTTGTTGAATCCTCTGATTGATCGCTTGTTGAATCCTCTGATTGATCCGTTATTGAAACCTCTGATTGATCCGTTGTTGAAACCTCTGATTGATCCGTTGTTGAATCCTCTGATTGTTCCGTTGTTGAAACCTCTGATTGTTCTGTTGTTGAAACCTCTGATTGATTGATCCGTTGTTGAAACCTCTGATTGATCCGTTGTTGAAACCTCTGATTGATCCGTTGTTGAAACCTCTGATTGTTCTGTTGTTGAAACCTCTGATTGATCCATTGTTGAAACCTCTGATTAATCCATTGTTGAAACCTCTGATTGATCGCTTGTTGAAACCTCTGATTAATCCATTGTTGAAACCTCTGATTGATCGCTTGTTGAAACCTCTGATTGATCCATTGTTGAAACCTCTGATTAATCCATTGTTGAAACCTCTGATTGATCGCTTGTTGAAACCTCTGATTAATCTATTGTTGAAACCTCTGATTGATCGCTTGTTGAAACCTCTGATTAATCCATTGTTGAAACCTCTGATTGATCCGTTGTTGAAACCTCTGATTTTTCCGTTGTTGAAACCTCTGATTGATCCGTTGTTGAAACCTCTGATTGATCCGTTGTTGAAACCTCTGATTGTTCCGTTGTTGAAACCTCTGATTGATCGCTTGTTGAAACCTCTGATGGGTGGTTGAAACCTCTGATTGATCGCTTGTTGAAACCTCTGATTGATCGCTTGTTGAAACTTCTGATTGTTCGGTTGTTGAAACCACTGCTTGATCCGTTGTTGAAACCTCTGATTGATCCGTTGTTGAAACCTCTGATTGTTCCGTTGTTGAAACCTCTGATTGATCCATTGTTGAAACCTCTGATTGATCCGTTGTTGAAACCTCTGATTGTTCTGTTGTTGAAACCTCTGATTGATCCGTTGTTGAAACCTCTGATTGATCGCTTGTTGAAACCTTTGATTTTTCCGTTGTTGAAACCTCTGATTGATCGCTTGTTGAAACCTCTGATTGTTCCGTTGTTGAAACCTCTGATTGATCGCTTGTTGAAACCTCTGATTGATTGCTTGTTGAAACCTCTGATTGATCGCTTGTTGAAACTTCTGATTGTTCGGTTGTTGAAACCACTGCTTGATCCGTTGTTGAAACCTCTGATTGATCCGTTGTTGAAACCTCTGATTGTTCCGTTGTTGAAACCTCTGATTGATCCATTGTTGAAACCTCTGATTGATCCGTTGTTGAAACCTCTGATTGTTCTGTTGTTGAAACCTCTGATTGATCCGTTGTTGAAACCTCTGATTGATCGCTTGTTGAAACCTCTGATTGATCGGTTGTTGAAACTTCTGATTGTTCGGTTGTTGAAACCACTGCTTGATCCGTTGTTGAAACCTCTGATTGATCCGTTGTTGAAACCTCTGATTGTTCTGTTGTTGAAACCTCTGATTGATCGCTTGTTGAAACCTCTGATTGTTCTGTTGTTGAAACCTATGATTGATCCGTTGTTGAAACCTATGATTGATCCGTTGTTGAAAACTCTGATTTTTCCGTTGTTGAAACCTCTGATTGATCCGTTGTTGAAACCTCTGATTGTTCTGTTGTTGAAACCTATGATTGATCCGTTGTTGAAACCTCTGATTGTTCTGTTGTTGAAACCACTGATTGATCGCTTGTTGAAACCTCTGATTGTTCTGTTGTTGAATCCTCTGATTGATCGCTTGTTGAAACCTCTGATTGATCCGTTGTTGAAACCTCTGATTGATCCGTTGTTGAAACCTCTGATTGATCCGTTGTTGAAACCTCTGATTGATAGCTTGTTGAAACCTCTGATTGATCGCTTGTTGAAACCTCTGATTGATCGCTTGTTGAAACCTCTGCTTGATCGCTTGATGAAACCTCTGATTGATCCGTTGTGGAAACCTCTGATTGATCGCTTGTTGAAACCTCTGATTAATCCGTTGTTGAAACCTCTGATTGATCGGTTGTTGAAACCTCTGATTTTTCCGTTGTTGAAACCTCTGATTGATCCGTTGTTGAAACCTCTGATTGTTCTGTTGTTGAAACCTATGATTGATCCGTTGTTGAAACCTCTGATTGTTCTGTTGTTGAAACCACTGATTGATCGCTTGTTGAAACCTCTGATTGTTCTGTTGTTGAATCCTCTGATTGATCGCTTGTTGAAACCTCTGATTGATCCGTTGTGGAAACCTCTGATTGATCGCTTGTTGAAACCTCTGATTGATCGCTTGTTGAAACCTCTGATTGATAGCTTGTTGAAACCTCTGATTGATCGCTTGTTGAAACCTCTGATTGATCGGTTGTTGAAACCTCTGCTTGATCGCTTGATGAAACCTCTGATTGATCCGTTGTGGAAACCTCTGATTGATCGCTTGTTGAAACCTCTGATTGATCGCTTGTTGAAACCTCTGATTAATCCGTTGTTGAAACCTCTGATTGATCGGTTGTTGAAACCTCTGATTGATCCGTTGTTGAAACCTCTGATTGATCGCTTGTTGAAACCTCTGATTGATCGCTTGTTGAAACCTCTGATTGATCGCTTGTTGAAACCTCTGATTGATCGCTTGTTGAAACCTCAGATTGATCCGTTGTTGAAACCTCTGATTGATCCGTTGTTGAAACCTCTGATTGATCGCTTGTTGAAACCTCTGATTGATCGCTTGTTGAAACCTCTGATTGATCGCTTGTTGAAACCTCTGATTGATCGCTTGTTGAAACCTCAGATTGATCCGTTGTTGAAACCTCTGATTGATCCGTTGTTGAAACCTCTGATTGATCGCTTGTTGAAACCTCTGATTGATCGCTTGTTGAAACCTCTGATTGGTCCGTTGTTGAAACCTCTGATTGATCCATTGTTGAAACCTCTGATTGTTACGTTGTTGAATTCTCCGATTGTTCTGTTGTTGTAACCTATGATTGATCCGTTGTTGAAACCTCTGATTGTTCTGTTGTTGAAACCTGTGATTGATCCGTTGTTGAAACCTCTGATTGATCGCTTGTTGAAACCTCTGATTGATCGCTTGTTGAAACCTCTGATTGATCCGTTGTTGAATCCTCTGATTGTTCCGTTGTTGAAACCTCTGATTGACCCGTTGTTGAATCCTCTGATTGATCGCTTGTTGAATCCTCTGATTGATCCGTTGTTGAAACCTCTGATTGATCGGTTGTTGAAACCTCTGATTGATCCGTTGTTGAATCCTCTGATTGATCCGTTGTTGAATCCTCTGATTGTTCCGTTGTTGAAACCTCTGATTGACCCGTTGTTGAAACCTCTGATTGTTCCGTTGTTGAAACCTCTGATTGATCGCTTGTTGAAACCTCTGATTGATCCGTTGTTGAATCCTCTGATTGATCGCTTGTTGAATCCTCTGATTGATCCGTTATTGAAACCTCTGATTGATCCGTTGTTGAAACCTCTGATTGATCCGTTGTTGAATCCTCTGATTGTTCCATTGTTGAAACCTCTGATTGATCGCTTGTTGAAACCTCTGATTAATCCATTGTTGAAACCTCTGATTGATCCGTTGTTGAAACCTCTGATTGATCCATTGTTGAAACCTCTGATTGATCAGTTGTTGAAACCTCTGATTGATCGCTTGTTGAAACCTCTGATTAATCTATTGTTGAAACCTCTGATTGATCGCTTGTTGAAACCTCTGATTAATCCATTGTTGAAACCTCTGATTGATCCGTTGTTGAAACCTCTGATTTTTCCGTTGTTGAAACCTCTGATTGATCCGTTGTTGAAACCTCTGATTGATCGCTTGTTGAAACCTCTGATTGTTCGTTGTTGAAACCTCTGATTGATCGCTTGTTGAAACCTCTGATGGGTGGTTGAAACCTCTGATTGATCGCTTGTTGAAACCTCTGATTGTTCCGTTGTTGAAACCTCTGATTGATCCGTTGTTGAAACCTCTGATTGATCCGTTGTTGAAACCTCTGATTGTTCCGTTGTTGAAACCTCTGATTGATCGCTTGTTGAAACCTATGATTGATCCGTTGTTGAAACCTCTGATTGATCCGTTGTTGAAACCTCTGATTGATCCGTTGTTGAAACTTTTGATTGATCCGTTGTTGAAACCTCTGATTGATCCGTTGTTGAAACTTTTGATTGATCCGTTGTTGAAACCTCTGATTGATCCGTTGTTGAAACCTCTGATTGATCCGTTGTTGAAACCTCTGATTGATCCGTTATTGAAACCTCTGATTGATCCGTTATTGAAACCTCTGATTGATCCGTTGTTGAAACCTCCGATTGTTCTGTTGTTGAAACTTCTGATTGATCGCTTGTTGAAACCTCTGATTGTTCCGTTGTTGAAACCTCTGATTGATCCGTTGTTGAAACCTCTGATTGATCGCTTGTTGAAACCTCTGATTGATCCGTTGTTGAAACCTCTGATTGGTCCGTTGTTGAAACCTCTGATTGATCGCTTGTTGAAACCTCTGATTTTTCCGTTGTTGAAACCTCTGATTGATCACTTGTTGAAACCTCTGATTGATCCGTTGTTGAAACCTCTGATTGATCCGTTGTTGAAACCTCTGATTGATCGCTTGTTGAAACCTCTGATTTTTCCGTTGTTGAAACCTCTGATTGTTCGATTGTTGAAACCTCTGATTGATCGCTTGTTGAAACCTCTGAATGATCGCTTGTTGAAACCTCTGATTGATCGCTTGTTGAAACCTCTGATTGATCGCTTGTTGAAACCTCTGATTGATCGCTTGTTGAAACCTCTGATTGATCGCTTGATGAAACCTCTGATTGATCCGTTGTTGAAACCTCTGATTGTTCGGTTGTTGAAACCTCTGATTGATCGCTTGTTGAAACCTCTGATTGATTGGTTGTTGAAACCTCTGATCGTTCCGTTGTTGAAAACTCTGATTGATCGGTTGTTGAAACTCTGATTGTTCGGTTGTTGAAACCTCTGATTGATCGGTTGTTGAAACCTCTGATTGATCGGTTGTTGAAACCTCTGATTGATCCGTTGTTGAAACCTGTGATTGATCCGTTGTTGAAACCTCTGATTGATCCGTTGTTGAAACCTCTGATTGATCGGTTGTTGAAACCTCTGATTGATCCGTTGTTGAAACCTCTGATTGATCCGTTGTTGAAATCTCTGATTGATCGCTTGTTGAAACCTCTGATTGTTCCGTTGTTGAAAACTCTGATTGATCGGTTGTTGAAACTCTGATTGTTCGCTTGTTGAAACCTCTGATTGATCGGTTGTTGAAACCTCTGATTGTTCCGTTGTTGAAAACTCTGATTGATCGCTTGTTGAAACCTCTGATTGATCGGTTGTTGAAACCTGTGATTGATCCGTTGTTGAAACCTCTGATTGTTCCGTTGTTGAAACCTCTGATTGATCCGTTGTTGAAACCTCTGATTGATCGGTTGTTGAAACCTCTGATTGATCCGTTGTTGAAACCTCTGATTGTTCCGTTGTTGAAACCTCGGATTGATCGCTTGTTGAAACCTCTGATTGATCGGTTGTTGAAACCTTTGATTGATCCTTTGTTGAAACCTCTGATTGTACCGTTGTTTCCTGTTGTATGCATGAGCATTTTAAAGGCGAGGTCATTTCTCACGCAACCAACTTGTGAATACAGGCAAATGGGTCATTGCAGGGAGTTCGCAGGACCATGGCTCTCCCGGCAATGAGGATCTCTCTTGTGTATTGTTTTTCTCCCCTGGCAACAGGACTGTTGTAGTGAACAGTGAGGTGGATGGTATCTGACTTCAGGAGGATTTAGGCATATTGGTGAAATGGGCTGGCACATGGCAGATGCAATTTAATGTGGACAAGTATGAAGTGATACTTTTTGGGAGGAACAACGCGGAGAGGCAGTATTTATTCTTTCATGGGATGTGGGTGTCGCTGGCAAGGCCAGCAATTATTGCCCATTCCTAATTTCCCTTGAGAATGTGGTGGTGAGCCGCCGCCTTGAACAGCTGCAGTCCGTGTATTGAAGGTACTCCCACAGTGCTGTTAGGAAGGGAGTTCCAGGATTTTGGCCCAGCGACGATGAAGGAACAGCCGATATATTTCCAAGTCAGGATGGTGTGTGACATGGAGGGGAACTTGGAGGTGGTGGTGTTCCCATGTGCCTGCTGCCCTTGTCCTTCGAGGTGGAAGAGGTCGTGGGTTTGGGAGGTGCTGCCGAAGAAGCCTTGGCGAGTTGCTGCAGTGAATCTTGTAGATGGTACACACTGCAGCCACGGTGCGCCGGTGGTGGAGGGAGTGCCAATCAAATGGGCTGCTTTGTCCTGGATGGTGTCGAGCTTCTTGAGTGTTGTTGGAGCTGCACTCATCCAGGCAAGTGGAGAGTATTCCATCACACTCCTTACTTGTGCCTTGTAGATGGTGGAAAGGCTTTGGGGAGTCAGGAGGTGAGACACTCACCACAGAATACCCAGCCTCTGACCTGCTCTTGTAGTCACAGTATTTATGTGGCTGGTCCAGTTAAGTTTCTGGTCAATGGTGACACCCCAGGATGTTGATGGTGGGGGATTCGGCGATGGTAATGCCGTTGAATGTCAAGGGGTAATCTAAATGGTACTATTTTGACTGGGGTGAAAGAGCAGAGGGATCCAGGGGTGAATATTCACAAATCCTTGAAGGTGGCAGGGCAAGTTGAGAAGGTGGTTAAGAAAGCGTACGCGATACTTTTCTTTGTAAATAGGGGCACTGAATACAATAACAAGGAAGTCATGCTAAACCTTTACAATCACTGGTTCGGCCTCAGCTGGAGTATTGGGTACAATTCCGGGCACCACACTTTAAGAAGGATGTCAAGGCCTTGGAGAGGGTGCAGAGGAGGTTTACCAGGATGGTTTCAGGGATGAGGGACTTCAGTTGTGTAAAGAGATTGGAGAAGCTGGAATTGTTCTCCTTGGAGCAGCGAAGGTTAAAGGGAGACCTAATAGTATTCAAAATTGTGAGGGGCTTTGTTCTAGTAAGTAGGGAGAACCTGTTTCCTCTGGCAAGTGGGTCGGTAAATAGAGGTCATAGCTTTAAAATAATTGGCAAAAGAGCTAGAGGGGAAATGAGAATTTTTTCACACAGAGGGTTGTTAAGATCTGGAACACACTACCTGAAAGGGTGGTAGAATCTGATTACAGAGGAACTTTCAAAAGGCAATTAGACATGTACTTGAAGAGGACTAATTTGCAGGGTTATGGGGAAAAGCTGGGGAGTGGGACTAATTGGAAAGCTCTTTCAAAGAGCCGGTACAGGCACAACGGGCCAAATGGCCTCCTTCTGTGCTGTGAGATTCTATGGGGGAAAAATTGGGTTGCTTTCCACCTCCTGTTCGCGCCGTAAGAGGGCGCTAATGGGGCGCAAAGCAACTCGCACCCGGGCACGGCGATATTTGCGCCGCTCGTGAAATTGACCAGACATTTTGCGGCGGCGCTAAACACTACTGCCACGATCTCCTGCGCCCGCAGATCGTGACGTCAGTCGAGCGTGCAACGCCCCGGACCGGATATTGAGTGGCGCCCCCTGCCTTTCCGCCTGCCGCTAGCAACGACAGTTTGAGGGGAGCGTTTTGCAGTCGGGAAGGGACTGGGGGAGCGCTATTTAAAGACGGCCGCTTCCTGCCTTTTTATGTCGGCGGCATTTTTGCACTACGCATTCTGAGAGAGAGAGAGAGAGAGAGAGAGAGACTTCTGGAGAGATTCAACGCTGTGTGAAGGAGTTTTGGGTACTGAGCAGCACTTTGCAGGTTCATTTTGATTTGACCTTCCTTGCATCGATTTAGAAGAGACTGTGGGGGCCGCACTCTGAGCTCTTTCCCTGGGGCTCTCCATTGTTCTTTCCAGCAGATTTGATGTACAGGTCTCTCCAGGCCGAGATTCAAGGCTGCAATGAGCAGGGTGCGGATGGAGAGCAAGATCAACCCTCCCATTTAAGAACTGGCCGGAGCCAGTGTGTCTGTGTTCCATTGCTGACTGACATCACATCACCACCAGCGCTCTGAGGTAGCGCCTCGCTCCTCGGTGTTAGCGCCTTAAGAGAGGTGCGTAGCGCCTGATTTAGCGCTCCAATCACCTCCAGGGGCGATAGAAGCCAAGTTTGCAGTCGGAGGCGATAATTAGCGCCAGGTGCGAAACTATGCACCCGGCTGATAATTGCGTCCTAAACAGGGCGATACTGAATTTCTCCCCCTATGACTCTATGACTGGGTCATTTTTAAACTCCTCACTCTTAATCTAAAGCCACTTAAGACAGGATAGATATTTACCAATTTGGGGTCTGGTGGTTTTATGTTTTGGTCACTTGACTTTCTCTTGTCATTCCCTTTCCCTCAGAAAGGCAATTACTCACTGAGGCCACTTGCAAGACTCTGTGAGACGTCTTGTCTGAGCAATTGCTGGGAATGAAGCCGGAGCCATTTAAAGAAACGGCAAATGTGGAGTCCAGTCTGATGGTTTGTGGCCTGCTGTCTGTGCCCAGGGACTCCCTGTCTGTGCCCAGGGACTCCCTGTCTGTGCCCAGGGACTCCCTGTCTGTGCCCAGGGACTCCCTGTCTGTGCCCAGGGACTCCCTGTCTGTGCCCATGGACTCCCTGTCTGTGCCCATGGACTCCCTGTCTGTGCCCAGGGACTCCCTGTCTGTGCCCATGGACTCCCTGTCTGTGCCCATGGACTCCCTGTCTGTGCCCATGGACTCCCTGTCTGTGCCCATGGACTCCCTGTCTGTGCCCAGGGACTCCCTGTCTGTGCCCAGGAACTCCCTGTCTGTGCCCATGGACTCCCTGTCTGTGCCCATGGACTCCCTGTCTGTGCCCATGGACTCCCTGTCTGTGCCCATGGACTCCCTGTCTGTGCCCATGGACTCCCTGTCTGTGCCCAGGGACTCCCTGTCTGTGCCCAGGGACTCCCTGTCTGTGCCCAGGGACTCCCTGTCTGTGCCCAGGGACTCCCTGTCTGTGCCCAGGGACTCTCTGTCTGTGCCCATGGACTCTCTGTCTGTGCCCATGGACTCTCTGTCTGTGCCCATGGACTCTCTGTCTGTGCCCATGGACTCCCTGTCTGTGCCCAGGGACTCTCTGTCTGTGCCCAGGGACTCTCTGTCTGTGCCCAGGGACTCTCTGTCTGTGCCCAGGGACTCCCTGTCTGTGCCCAGGGACTCTCTGTCTGTGCCCAGGGACTCCCTGTCTGTGCCCATGGAGACTCTGTCTGTGCCCAGGAACTCTCTGTCTGTGCCCAGGGACTCTCTGTCTGTGCCCATGGACTCTCTGTCTGTGCCCAGGGACTCTCTGTCTGTGCCCATGGACTCTCTGTCTGTGCCCATGGACTCTCTGTCTGTGCCCATGGACTCTCTGTCTGTGCCCATGGACTCCCTGTCTGTGCCCAGGGACTCTCTGTCTGTGCCCAGGGACTCTCTGTCTGTGCCCAGGGACTCTCTGTCTGTGCCCAGGGACTCCCTGTCTGTGCCCAGGGACTCTCTGTCTGTGCCCAGGGACTCCCTGTCTGTGCCCATGGAGACTCTGTCTGTGCCCAGGAACTCTCTGTCTGTGCCCAGGGACTCTCTGTCTGTGCCCATGGACTCTCTGTCTGTGCCCAGGGACTCCCTGTCTGCGCCCATGGAGACTCTGTCTGTGCCCAGGGACTCTCTGTCTGTGCCCATGAAGACTCTGTCTGTGCCCAGGGACACTCTGTCTGTGCCCAGGGACTCTCAGTCTGTGCCCATGAAGACTCTGTCTGTGCCCAGGGACTCTCTGTCTGTGCCCAGGGACTCTCTGTCTGTGCCCAGGGACTCTCTGTCTGTGCCCATGGACTCTCTGTCTGTGCCCAGGGACTCCCTGTCTGTGCCCATGGACTCTCTGTCTGTGCCCAGGGACTCCCTGTCTGTACCCATGAAGACTCTGTCTGTGCCCAGGGACTATCTGTCTGTGCCCAGGGACTATCTGTCTGTGCCCAGGGACTCTCTGTCAGTGCCCAGGGACTCTCTGTCAGTGCCCAGGGAATCTCTGTCAGTGCCCAGGGACTCTCTGTCTGTGCCCAGGGACTCTCTGTCTGTGCCCAGGGACTCTCTGTCTGTGCCCAGGGACTCTCTGTCTGTGCCCAGGGACTCTCTGTCAGTGCCCAGGGACACTCTGTCTGTGCCCAGGGACTCTCTGTCTCTGCCCACGGACTCCCTGTCTGTGCCCACGGACTCCCTGTCTGTGCCCACGGACTCCCTGTCTGTGCCCAGGGACTCTCTGTCTGTGCCCAGGGACTCCCTGTCTGTGCCCAGGGACTCTCTGTCTGTGCCCAGGGACTCTCTGTCTGTGCCCAGGGACTCTCTGTCTGTGCCCAGGGACTCTCTGTCTGTGCCCAGGGACTCTCTGTCTGTGCCCAGGGACTCTCTGTCTGTGCCCAGGGACTCTTTGTCTGTGCCCAGGGACTCTCTGTCTGTGCCCAGGGACTCTCTGTCTGTGCCCAGGGACTCTCTGTCTGTGCCCAGGGACACGCAGTCCCAGCCCCCCCTCCACCCTGGTCCCAGCATTGCAGTGCTGAGTGAGTGCTGAACTGTCGGAGGTGCCGTCTTTCAGATGAAACATTAAACCGAGGCCCTGTCTGCTCTCTCAGGTGGGTGTAAAAGATCCCATGGCACTATTTTGAAGAAGAGCAGGGAAGTTCTCCCCGGTGTCCAGGCCAATATTTATCTCTCAATCAACACAAAAACAGATTATCTGGTCATTATCACATTGCTGTTTGTGGGAGCTTGCTGTGCGCAAACTGGCTGCTGCGTTTCCTACATTACAACAGTGACTCCACTCCAAAAAAAAAGTACTTCATTGGCTGTACAGCGCTTTGGGACATCTGGTGGTCGTGAAAGGTGCTATAGAAATGCAAGTCTTTCTTACTTTAGCACGTGTGGGTGTAGGGTACCAGTCGATGGGCACAGAGCTTATATCGTGCAGCCTGACCGAGCTGTCATTCCTCCTGAGATCCTACTCCTTTAAAAAAAAATTCATTCTGGGGATGTGGGCGTCACTGGCAAGGCCAGCATTTATTGCCCATCCCTTAGTTGCCTGAACAATGTGGTGGTGGGCCCTCTTCTTGCACCACTGTCTTTGATAGAATTGAGTGACTCACTGGGCCATTTCAGAGGGCAGTTAAGAGTCAACCACATTGCTGTGGGTCTGGAGTCACATATAGGCCAGACCGGGTAAGGACGGCAGATTTCCTTCCCTAAAGGACATCAGTGAACCAGATGGGTTTTTACAACAATCTGACAGATTGATGGTCACCATCACTGGTTCCAGATTATTATTTATTTCCATATTTTTGTTGAAATTGAATTGAAATTCTCAAACTGCCATGGAGGTATTTGAACTCATGGGGGTAAAAATTGAGTCGCGCCCCATTTGGGGTGCTAACCTCGCCGGGGCGCGACTTTTAGCGCCCCGAAAAAATTAGCGGCCCCGCGCCGGAACTTCAGTGGTTGCGCCCCAAGAGGGAAGCGGGGCGCCACTGGAAGCACCCCGCATCCCTCTTGGGGCGCTGCGAGGGAATATCCTGGCGCTACGTGCCGCAGCGCCATGCGCTGCGGCACGTCGCGCCGCGGTATTGCAGGCCTTCCTCCCCTTCTTAAAGGGGAGGGACCCTGCGCAGCGCGAACCGGGGCCCAGCTGGGCCCCCAGGGATCGGGAGTGCCGGCAAAAGAGCCCGGCACTCAAGAGAAGTGCCGGGCTCTTGGAGCGCAGCCGGCACTTCACGGTGGGGGGGCTTCACGGGGGCCGGGGACAGCAACGGGGGCAGGTGCTGGCAGGCGGCCAGCAACAAAAATGGCCGCCTGCCACCTCCCCTTTAAATATCGCCGCCCCGGCCGCACGTACGCCTCCCTGAACCCGTCGGACATAGCGTCTGGCGGTAAATCAGGGGGCGCGACTGAAGATCGCGGCTGGAGCGCGAGCGGGGTGCTGCGCACGGCGATGACGTCATCGCCGGCGGCGCAGCGCCACAGGGCGCTACCGGCTGGCGCCGCCGCTAACCTCCGGCTGAATTTTACGGGAGGCGTGGGCGGCGCTGCGCCCGGGCGTTAGCTGCTTTACGCCCCATTAGCGCCCTCTTAAGGCGCTAACGGGAGGCGCAAGCAGCTGAATTTTTCCCCCATGTTCTCTTGATTATTAGCCCAGTAACATAACCACAACACTATCTTCTGCCAAACAGGTCGGATGGGGGGCGTGGGGGGGATTCCCATTAGGAAGCCCATTGGTGCCAGTAATGGTGCTGGGGTGGGGGCAATGAAAATTGGCACAAAGGCCCCATAGAGCGAGTGTGTGTGTCTCTGTGTGTGTGTCTCTGCTCGTGTGTGTGTCTCTGTGTGTGTGTCTCTGCTCGTGTGTGTGTCTCTGCGTGTGTGTCTCTGTGTGTGTGTCTCTGCTCGTGTGTGTCTCTGTGTGTGTGTCTCTGCTCGTGTGTGTCTCTGCTCGTGTGTGTGTCTCTGCTCGTGTGTGTGTCTCTGCTCGTGTGTGTCTCTGCTCGTGTGTGTGTCTCTGCTCGTGTGTGTCTCTGCTCGTGTGTGTGTCTGCTCGTGTGTGTCTCTGCGTGTGTGTCTCTGCTCGTGTGTGTCTCTGCTCGTGTGTGTGTCTCTGCTCGTGTGTGTGTCTCTGCTCGTGTGTGTCTCTGCTCGTGTGTGTCTCTGCTCGTGTGTGTGTCTGCTCGTGTGTGTCTCTGCGTGTGTGTCTCTGCTCGTGTGTGTCTCTGCTCGTGTGTGTCTCTGCGTGTGTGTCTCTGCTCGTGTGTGTCTCTGCTCGTGTGTGTCTCTGCGTGTGTGTGTCTTTGCTCGTGTGTGTCTCTGTGTGTGTGTCTCTGCTCGTGTGTGTGTCTGCGCGTGTGTCTCTGCTCGTGTGTGTCTCTGCTCGTGTGTGTGTCTGCGCGTGTGTCTCTGCTCGTGTGTGTCTCTGCTCGTGTGTGTGTCTGCGTGTGTGTCTCTGCGTGTGTGTCTCTGCTCGTGTGTGTCTCTGCGTGTGTGTGTCTGCGTGTGTGTCTCTGCTCGTGTGTGTCTCTGCTCGTGTGTGTCTCTGCTCGTGTGTGTCTCTGCTCGTGTGGGTCTCTGCGTGTGTGTCTCTGCTCATGCGTGTCTCTGCTCGTGTGTGTCTCTGCTCGTGTGTGTCTCTGCGTGTGTGTGTCTTTGCTCGTGTGTGTCTCTGCTCGTGTGTCTCTGCTCGTGTGTCTCTGCTCGTGTGTCTCTGCGTGTGTGTCTCTGCTCGTGTGTGTCTCTGCTCGTGTGTCTCTGCTAGTGTGTCTCTGCGTGTGTGTCTCTGCTCGTGTGTGTCTCTGCTCGTGTGTGTCTCTGCTCGTGTGTGTCTCTGCTCGTGTGCGTCTCTGCTCATGTGTGTCTCTGCGTGTGTGTCTCTGCTCGTGTGTGTCTCTGCTCGTGTGTGTGTCTCTGCTCGTGTGTGGCTCTGCTCGTGTGTGGCTCTGCTCGTGTGTGTCTCTGCTCGTGTGTGTCTCTGTGCTCGTGTGTCTCTGCTCGTGTGTCTCTGCTCGTGTGTCTCTGCTCGTGTGTGTCTCTGCTCGTGTGTCTCTCTGCTCGTGTGTCTCTGCGCGTGTGCGTCTCTGCTCGTGTGCGTCTCTGCTCGTGTGTCTCTGCTCATGTGTGTCTCTGCTCGTGTGTCTCTGCTCGTGTGTCTCTGCTCGTGTGTGTCTCTGCTCGTGTGTGTCTCTGCTCGTGTGTGTGTCTCTGCTCGTGTGTGGCTCTGCTCGTGTGTGTCTGTGCTCGTGTGTCTCTGCTCGTGTGTCTCTGCTCGTGTGTGTCTCTGCGTGTGTGTCTCTGCTCGTGTGTCTCTGCTCGTGTGTGTCTCTGCGTGTGTGTCTCTGCTCGTGTGTGTCTCTGCTCGTGTGTGTCTCTGCTCGTGTGTGTCTCTGCTCGTGTGTGTCTCTGCTCGTGTGTGTCTCTGCTCGTGTGTGTGTCTCTGCTCGTGTGTGTCTCTGCGTGTGTGTGTCTCTGCGTGTGTGTGTCTCTGCTCGTGTGTGTCTCTGCTCGTGTGTGTCTCTGCGTGTGTTTGTCTCTGCTCGTGTGTGTCTCTGCGTGTGTGTGTCTCTGCGTGTGTGTCTCTGCGTGTGTGTCTCTACGTGTGTGTGTCTCTGCGTGTGTGTCTCTGCGTGTGTGTCTCTGCTCGTGTGTGTCTCTGCTCGTGTGTGTCTCTGCTCGTGTGTGTCTCTGCTCGTGTGTGTCTCTGCTCGTGTGTGTCTCTGCTCGTGTGTGTCTCTGCGTGTGTGTCTCTGCGTGTGTGTGTCTCTGCTCGTGTGTGTGTCTCTGCGTGGTGTGTCTCTGCTCGTGTGTGTCTCTGCTCGTGTGTGTCTCTGCGTGTGTGTCTCTGCGTGTGTGTCTCTGCGTGTGTGTCTCTGCTCATGTGTGTCTCTGTGCTCGTGTGTCTCTGCTCGTGTGTCTCTGCTCGTGTGTTTCTCTGTGTGTGTGTGTCTCTGCTCGTGTGTGTCTCTGCTCGTGTGTGTCTCTGCTCGTGTGTGTCTCTGCTCGTGTGTGTCTCTGCTCGTGTGTGTCTCTGCGTGTGTGTCTCTGCTCGTGTGTTTCTCTGTGTGTGTGTGTGTGTCTCTGCTCGTGTGTGTCTCTGCTCGTGTGTGTCTCTGCTCGTGTGTCTCTGCGTGTGTGTCTCTGCTCGTGTGTGTCTCTGCTCGTGTGTGTCTCTGCTCGTGTGTGTCTCTGCTCGTGTGTGTCTCTGCGTGTGTGTCTCTGCTCGTGTGTGTCTCTGCGTGTGTGTCTCTGCGCGTGTGTGTCTCTGCGCGTGTGTGTCTCTGCGCGTGTGTGTCTCTGCGCGTGTGTGTCTCTGCTCGTGTGTGTCTCTGCTCGTGTGTCTCTGCTCGTGTGTGTCTCTGCTCGTGTGTGTCTCTGCGTGTGTGTCTCTGCGTGTGTGTCTATGCTCGTGTGTCTCTACTCGTGTGTGTCTCTGCTCGTGTGTGTCTCTGCATGTGTGTCTCTGCTCGTGTGTGTCTCTGCGTGTGTGTCTCTGCGTGTGTGTCTCTGCTCGTGTGTGTCTCTGCGTGTGTGTCTCTGCTCGTGTGTGTCTCTGCGTGTGTGTCTCTGCTCGCGTGTGTGTCTCTGCTCGTGTGTGTCTCTGCTCGTGTGTGTCTCTGCTCGTGTGTGTCTCTGCTCGTGTGTGTCTCTGCGTGTGTGTCTCTGCTCGTGTGTGTCTCTGCTCGTGTGTGTCTATGCTCGTGTGTGTCTCTGCTCGTGTGTGTCTCTGATCGTGTGTGTCTCTGCTCGTGTGTGTCTCTGCTCGTGTGTGTCTCTGCGTGTGTGTCTCTGTACGTGTGTGTCTCTGCGTGTGTGTGTCTCTGCGTGTGTGTCTCTGATCGTGTGTGTCTCTGCGTGTGTGTCTCTGCTCGTGTGTGTCTCTGCTCGTGTGTGTCTCTGCGTGTGTGTCTCTGCTCGTGTGTGTCTCTGCTCGTGTGTGTCTCTGCTCGTGTGTGTCTCTGATCGTGTGTCTCTGCTCGTGTGTGTCTCTGATCGTGTGTGTCTCTGATAATGTGTCTCTGCTCGTGTGTGTCTCTGCGTGTGTGTTTCTCTGCGTGTGTGTGTCTCTGCGTGTGTGTTTCTCTGCGTGTGTGTGTCTCTGCTCGTGTGTGTCTCTGCGTGTGTGTCTCTGCTCGTGTGTGTCTCTGCGTGTGTGTCTCTGCTCGTGTGTTTCTCTGTGTGTGTGTGTGTCTCTGCTTGTGTGTGTCTCTGCTCGTGTGTGTCTCTGCTCGTGTGTGTCTCTGCTCGTGTGTGTCTCTGCGTGTGTGTCTCTGCTCGTGTGTGTCTCTGCTCGTGTGTGTCTCTGCTCGTGTGTGTCTCTGCTCGTGTGTGTCTCTGCTCGTGTGTGTGTCTGCGTGTGTGTCTCTGCTCGTGTGTGTCTCTGCTCGTGTGTGTCTCTGTGTGTGTGTCTCTGCGTGTGTGTGTCTCAGCGTGTGTGTCTCTGCGTGTGTGTGTCTGCGTGTGTGTGTCTCTGCGTGTGTGTGTCTCTGCGTGTGTGTGTCTCTGCTCGTGTGTGTCTCTGCTCGTGTGTGTCTGTGTGTGTGTGTCTCTGCTCGTGTGTGTCTCTGCGTGTGTGTGTCTCTGCGTGTGTGTGTCTCTGCTCGTGTGTGTCTCTGCGTATGTGTGTCTCTGCTCGTGTGTGTCTCTGCGTGTGTGTGTCTCTGCTCGTGTGTGTCTCTGCGTGTGTGTCTATGCTCGTGTGTCTCTACTCGTGTGTGTCTCTGCGTGTGTGTCTCTGCTCGTGTGTGTGTCTCTGCGTGTGTGTGTCTCTGCTCGTGTGTGTCTCTGCGTATGTGTGTCTCTGCTCGTGTGTGTCTCTGCGTGTGTGTCTCTGCTCGTGTGTGTCTCTGCTCGTGTGTGTCTCTGCGTGTATGTGTCTCTGCGTGTGTGTGTCTCTGCGTGTGTGTGTCTCTGCTCGTGTGTGTCTCTGCTCGTGTGTGTCTCTGCTCGTGTGTCTCTGCTCGTGTGTGTCTCTGCTCGTGTGTCTATGCTCGTGTGTCTCTGCTCGTGTGTGTCTCTGCTCGTGTGTGTCTCTGCTCGTGTGTGTCTCTGCTCGTGTGTGTCTCTGCTCGTGTGTGTCTCTGCTCGTGTGTGTCTCTGCTCGTGTGTGTCTCTGCGTGTGTGTGTCTCCGTGTGTGTCTCTGCTCGTGTGTGTCTCTGCTCGTGTGTGTCTCTGCGTGTGTGTCTCTGCTCGTGTGTGTCTCTGCTCGTGTGTGTCTCTGCTCGTGTGTGTCTCTGCTCGTGTGTGTCTCTGATCGTGTGTCTCTGCTCGTGTGTGTCTCTGCGTCTGTGTCTCTGCGTGTGTGTGTCTCTGCTCGTGTGTGTCTCTGATCGTGTGTCTCTGCTCGTGTGTGTCTCTGCGTGTGTGTCTCTGCGTGTGTGTCTCTGCGTGTGTGTCTCTGCTCGTGTGTTTCTCTGTGTGTGTGTGTCTCTGCTCGTGTGTGTCTCTGCTCGTGTGTGTCTCTGCGTGTGTGTCTCTGCTCGTGTGCTTCTCTGTGTGTGTGTGTGTCTCTGCTCGTGTGTGTCTCTGCTCGTGTGTCTCTGCGTGTGTGTCTCTGCTCGTGTGTGTCTCTGCGTGTGTCTCTGCTCGTGTGTGTCTCTGCTCGTGTGTGTCTCTGCTCGTGTGTGTCTCTGCTCGTGTGTGTCTCTGCTCGTGTGTCTCTGCTCGTGTGTCTCTGCTCGTGTGTGTCTCTGCGTGTGTGTCTCTACGTGTGTGTCTCTGCTCGTGTGTGTCTCTGCTCGTGTGTGTCTCTGCGTGTGTGTCTCTACGTGTGTGTCTCTGCTCGTGTGTGTCTGCTCGTGTGTCTCTGCTCGTGTGTGTCTCTGCTCGTGTGTGTCTATGCTCGTGTGTCTCTGCTCGTGTGTGTCTCTGCTCGTGTGTGTCTCTGCTCGTGTGTCTCTGCTCGTGTGTGTCTCTGCTCGTGTGTGTCTCTGCGTGTGTGTCTCTGCTCGTGTGTGTCTCTGCTCGTGTGTGTCTCTGCTCGTGTGTGTCTCTGCTCGTGTGTGTCTCTGCTCGTGTGTGTCTCTGCTCGTGTGTGTTTCTGCGTGTGTGTCTCTGCTCGTGTGTGTCTCTGCGTGTGTGTCTCTGCGTGTGTGTGTCTCTGCGTGTGTGTCTCTGCTCGTGTGTGTCTCTGCTCGTGTGTGTCTCTGCGTGTGTGTCTCTGCTCGTGTGTGTCTCTGCGTGTGTGTCTCTGCTCGTGTGTGTCTCTGCGTGTGTGTCTCTGCGTGTGTGTGTCTCTGCGTGTGTGTCTCTGCTCGTGTGTGTCTCTGCTCGTGTGTGTCTCTGCTCGTGTGTGTCTCTGCTCGTGTGTGTCTGCTCGTGTGTGTCTCTGCGTGTGTGTCTCTGCGTGTGTGTCTCTGCGTGTGTGTCTCTGCTCGTGTGTGTCTCTGCTCGTGTGTGTCTCTGCTCGTGTGTGTCTCTGCGTGTGTTTCTCTGCGTGTGTGTCTCTGCTCGTGTGTGTCTCTGCTCGTGTGTGTCTCTGCTCGTGTGTGTCTCTGCTCGTGTGTGTCTCTGCTCGTGTGTGTCTCTGCTCGTGTGTGTCTCTGCTCGTGTGTGTCTCTGCGTGTGTTTCTCTGCGTGTGTGTCTCTGCTCGTGTGTGTCTCTGCTCGTGTGTGTCTCTGCTCGTGTGTGTCTCTGCTCGTGTGTGTCACTGCGTGTGTTTCTCTGCGTGTGTGTCTCTGCTCGTGTGTGTCTCTGCTCGTGTGTTTCTCTGCGTGTGTGTCTCTGCTCGTGTGTGTCTCTGCTCGTGTGTGTCTCTGCTCGTGTGTGTCTGCTCGTGTGTGTCTCTGCTCGTGTGTGTCTCTGCTTGTGTCTCTGCTCGTGTGTGTCTCTGCTCGTGTGTGTCTGCTCGTGTGTGTCTCTGCTCGTGTGTGTCTCTGCTTGTGTCTCTGCTCGTGTGTGTCTCTGCTCGTGTGTCTCTGCTCGTGTGTGTCTCTGCTCGTGTGTGTCTCTGCGTGTGTGTCTCTGCTCGTGTGTGTCTCTGCTCGTGTGTGTCTCTGCTCGTGTGTCTCTACTCGTGTGTCTCTGCTCGTGTGTGTCTCTGCTCGTGTGTCTCTGCTCGTGTGTCTCTGCTCGTGTGTCTCTGCTCGTGTGTGTCTCTGCTCGTGTGTGTCTCTGCTCGTGTGTGTCTCTGCTCGTGTGTGTCTCTGCTCGTGTGTGTCTCTTCTATCGTGTGTCTCTGCGTGTGTGTCTCTGCTCGTGTGTGTCTGTGCTCGTGTGTGTCTCTGCTCGTGTGTGTCTCAGCGTGTGTGTCTCTGCTCGTGTGTGTCTCTGCTCGTGTGTGTCTCTGCTCGTGTGTGTCTCAGCGTGTGTGTCTCTGCTCGTGTGTGTCTCTGCTCGTGTGTGTCTCAGCGTGTGTGTCTCTGCTCGTGTGTGTCTCTGCTCGTGTGTGTCTCAGCGTGTGTGTCTCTGCTCGTGTGTGTCTCTGCTCGTGTGTGTCTCTGCTCGTGTGTGTCTCTGCGTGTGTGTCTCTGCTCGTGTGTTTCTCTGTGTGTGTGTGTCTCTGCTCGTGTGTGTCTCTGCTCGTGTGTGTCTCTGCGTGTGTGTCTCTGCTCGTGTGTTTCTCTGTGTGTGTGTGTGTGTCTCTGCTCGTGTGTCTCTGCGTGTGTGTCTCTGCGTGTGTGTCTCTGCGTGTGTGTCTCTGCTCGTGTGTGTCTCTGCGTGTGTGTCTCTGCTCGTGTGTGTCTCTGCTCGTGTGTGTCTCTGCTCGTGTGTGTCTCTGCGTGTGTGTCTCTGCTCGTGTGTGTCTCTGCTCGTGTGTGTCTCTGCTCGTGTGTGTCTCTGCTCGTGTGTGTCTCTGCTCGTGTGTGTCTCTGCTCGTGTGTGTCTGTGCTCGTGTGTGTCTCTGCTCGTGTGTGTCTCTGCGTGTGTGTCTCTGCTCGTGTGTGTCTCTGCTCGTGTGTGTCTCTGCTCGTGTGTGTCTCTGCGTGTGTGTCTCTGCGTGTGTGTCTCTGCGTGTGTGTCTCTGCGTGTGTGTCTCTGCTCGTGTGTGTCCCTGCTCGTGTGTGTCTCTGCGTGTGTGTCTCTGCTCGTGTGTGTCTCTGCTCGTGTGTGTCTCTGCTCGTGTGTGTCTCTGCTCGTGTGTGTGTCTGCTCGTGTGTGTCTCTGCTCGTGTGTGTCTCTGCGTGTGTGTCTCTGCTCGTGTGTGTCTCTGCTCGTGTGTGTCTCTGCTCGTGTGTGTCTCTGCTCGTGTGTGTCTCTGCGTGTGTGTCTCTGCTCGTGTGTGTCTCTGCGTGTGTGTCTCTGCGTGTGTGTCTCTGCTCGTGTGTGTCTCTGCGTGTGTGTCTCTGCGTGTGTGTCTCTGCTCGTGTGTGTCTCTGCGTGTGTGTCTCTGCTCGTGTGTGTCTCTGCGTGTGTGTCTCTGCGTGTGTGTCTCTGCTCGTGTGTGTCTCTGCTCGTGTGTGTCTCTGCTCGTGTGTGTCTCTGCTCGTGTGTGTCTCTGCGTGTGTGTCTCTGCTCGTGTGTCTCTGCTCGTGTGTGTCTCTGCGTGTGTGTCTCTGCGTGTGTGTCTCTGCTCGTGTGTGTCTCTGCGTGTGTGTCTCTGCTCGTGTGTGTCTCTGCTCGTGTGCGTCTACTCGTGTGTGTCTCTGCTCGTGTGTGTCTCTGCTCGTGTGTGTCTCTGCTCGTGTGTGTCTCTGCTCGTGTGTCTCTGCTCGTGTGTGTCTCTGCGTGTGTGTCTCTGCTCGTGTGTGTCTCTGCTCGTGTGTGTCTCTGCTCGTGTGTCTCTGCTCGTGTGTGTCTCTTCTCGTGTGTGTCTCTGCGTGTGTGTCTCTGCTCGTGTGTGTCTCTGCTCGTGTGTGTCTCTGCGTGTGTGTCTCTGATCGTGTGTGTCTCTGCTCGTGTGTGTCTCTGCGTGTGTGTCTCTGCATGTGTGTCTCTGCTCGTGTGTGTCTCTGCTCGTGTGTGTCTCTGCTCGTGTGTGTCTCTGCTCGTGTGTGTCTCTGCTCGTGTGTGTCTCTGCTCGTGTGTGTCTCTGCGTGTGTGTCTCTGCATGTGTGTCTCTGCTCGTGTGTGTCTCTGCTCGTGTGTGTCTCTGCTCGTGTGTGTCTCTGCTCGTGTGTGTCTCTGCTCGTGTGTGTCTCTGCTCGTGTGTGTCTCTGCTCGTGTGTGTCTCTGCTCGTGTGTGTCTCTGCGTGTGTGTCTCTGCTCGTGTGTGTCTCTGCTCGTGTGTGTCTCTGCTCGTGTGTGTCTGCTCGTGTGTGTCTGTGCTCGTGTGTGTCTCTGTGTGTGTTTCTCTGCTCGTGTGTGTCTCTGCTCGTGTGTGTCTCTGCGTGTGTGTCTCTGCTCGTGTGTGTCTGCTCGTGTGTGTCTCTGCTCGTGTGTGTCTCTTCTCGTGTGTGTCTCTGCGTGTGTCTCTGCTCGTGTGTGTCTCTGCTCGTGTGTGTCTCTGCGTGTGTGTCTCTTCTCGTGTGTGTCTCTGCGTGTGTCTCTTCTCGTGTGTGTCTCTGCTCGTGTGTGTCTCTGCTCGTGTGTGTCTCTGCGTGTGTGTCTCTGCTCGTGTGTGTCTCTGCTCGTGTGTGTCTCTGCGTGTGTGTCTCTGCTCGTGTGTGTCTCTGCTCGTGTGTGTCTCTGCGTGTGTGTCTCTTCTCGTGTGTGTCTCTGCGTGTGTGTCTCTTCTCGTGTGTGTCTCTGCTCGTGTGTGTCTCTGCTCGTGTGTGTCACTGCTCGTGTGTGTCTCTGCTCGTGTGTGTCTCTGCTCGTGTGTGTCTCTGCTCGTGTGTGTCTCTGCTCGTGTGTGTCTCTGCTCGTGTGTGTCTCTGCATGTGTCTCTGCTCGTGTGTGTCTCTGCTCGTGTGTGTCTCTGATCGTGTGTGTCTCTGCTCGTGTGTGTCTCTTCTCTTGTGTGTCTCTGCTCGTGTGTGTCTCTGATCGTGTGTGTCTCCGCTCGTGTGTGTCTCTTCTCTTGTGTGTCTCTGCTCGTGTGTGTCTCTGCGTGTGTGTGTCTCTGCTCGTGTGTGTCTCTGCTCGTGTGTGTCTCTGCTCGTGTGTGTCTCTGCTCGTGTGTGTCTCTGATCGTGTGTGTCTCTGCTCGTGTGCGTCTACTCGTGTGTGTCTCTGCTCGTGTGTGTCTCTGCGTGTGTGTGTCTCTGCTCGTGTGTGTCTCTTCTCTTGTGTGTCTCTGCTCGTGTGTGTCTCTGCGTGTGTGTGTCTCTTCTCTTGTGTGTCTCTGCTCGTGTGTGTCTCTGCTCGTGTGTGTCTCTGCTCGTGTGTGTCTCTGCTCGTGTGTGTCTCTGCTCGTGTGTGTCTCTGCTCGTGTGTGTCTCTGCTCGTGTGTGTCTCTTCTCTTGTGTGTCTCTGCTCGTGTGTGTCTCTGCTCGTGTGTGTCTCTGCTCGTGTGTGTCTCTTCTCTTGTGTGTCTCTGCTCGTGTGTGTCTCTGCTCGTGTGTGTCTCTGCGTGTGTCTCTGCTCGTGTGTGTCTCTGCATGTGTGTCTCTTCTCGTGTGTGTCTCTGCGTGTGTGTCTCTGCTCGTGCGTGTGTCTCTGCTCGTGTGTGTCTGTGCTCGTGTGTGTCTGTGCTCGTGTGTGTCTCTGCGTGTGTGTCTCTGCTCGTGTGTGTCTCTGCTCGTGTGTGTCTCTGCTCGTGTGTGTCTCTGCGTGTGTGTGTCTCTGCGTGTGTGTCTCTGCTCGTGTGTGTGTCTCTGCTCGTGTGTGTCTCAGCTCGTGTGTGTCTCTGCGTGTGTGTCTCTGCTCGTGTGTGTCTCTGCTCGTGTGCGTCTACTCGTGTGTGTCTCTGCTCGTGTGCGTCTACTCGTGTGTGTCTCTGCTCGTGTGTGTCTCTGCTCGTGTGTGTCTCTGCTCGTGTGTGTCTCTGCTCGTGTGTGTCTCTGCTCGTGTGTGTCTCTGCTCGTGTGTGTCTCTGCTCGTGTGTGTCTCTGCTCGTGTGTGTCTCTGCTCGTGTGTGTCTCTGCTCGTGTGTGTCTCTGCGTGTGTGTCTCTGCTCGTGCGTGTGTCTCTGCTCGTGTGTGTCTGTGCTCGTGTGTGTCTCTGCTCGTGTGTGTCTCAGCGTGTGTCTCTGCTCGTGTGTGTCTCTGCGTGTGTGTGTCTCTGCGTGTGTGTGTCTCTGCTCGTGTGTGTCTCTGCGTGTGTGTGTCTCTGCGTGTGTGTGTCTCTGCTCGTGTGTGTCTCTGCTCGTGTGTGTCTCTGCTCGTGTGTGTCTCTGCTCGTGTGTGTCTCTGCTCGTGTGTGTCTCTGCTCGTGTGTGTCTCTGCTCGTGTGTGTCTCTGCGTGTGTGTCTCTGCTCGTGTGTGTCTCTGCTCGTGTGTGTCTCTGCTCGTGTGTCTCTGCTCGTGTGTGTCTCTTCTCGTGTGTGTCTCTGCGTGTGTGTCTCTGCTCGTGCGTGTGTCTCTGCTCGTGTGTGTCTCAGCGTGTGTCTCTGCTCGTGTGTGTCTCTGCGTGTGTGTGTCTCAGCGTGTGTCTCTGCTCGTGTGTGTCTCTGCGTGTGTGTGTCTCTGCGTGTGTGTGTCTCTGCTCGTGTGTGTCTCTGCTCGTGTGTGTCTCTGCGTGTGTGTGTCTCTGCGTGTGTGTGTCTCTGCTCGTGTGTGTCTCTGCGTGTGTGTGTCTCTGCGTGTGTGTGTCTCTGCTCGTGTGTGTCTCTGCTCGTGTGTGTCTCTGCTCGTGTGTGTCTCTGCTCGTGTGTGTCTCTGCGTGTGCGTCTCTGCTCGTGTGTGTCTCTGCGTGTGCGTCTCTGCTCGTGTGTGTCTCTGCGTGTGTGTCTCTGCGTGTGTGTCTCTGCGTGTGTGTCTCTGCTCGTGTGTGTCTCTGCTCGTGTGTGTCTCTGCTCCTGTGTGTCTCTGCGTGTGTGTCTCTGCTCGTGTGTGTCTCTGCTCGTGTGTGTCTCTGCTCGTGTGTGTCTCTGCGTGTGTGTCTCTGCTCGTGTGTGTCTCTGCTCGTGTGTGTCTCTGCTCGTGTGTGTCTCTGCGTGTGTGTCTCTGCGTGTGTGTCTCTGCGTGTGTGTCTCTGCTCGTGTGTGTCTCTGCGTGTGTGTCTCTGCTCGTGTGTCTCTGCTCGTGTATGTCTCTGATCGTGTGTGTCTCTGCTCCTGTGTGTCTCTGCGTGTGTGTCTCTGCTCGTGTGTGTCTCTGCGTGTGTGTCTCTGCGTGTGTGTCTCTGCTCGTGTGTGTCTCTGCTCCTGTGTGTCTCTGCGTGTGTGTCTCTGCTCGTGTGTGTCTCTGCGTGTGTGTCTCTGCTCGTGTGTGTCTCTGCTCGTGTGTGTCTCTGCGTGTGTCTCTGCTCGCGTGTGTCTCTGCTCGCGTGTGTCTCTGCTCGCGTGTGTCTGTGCTCGCGTGTGTCTCTGCTCGTGTGTGTCTCTGCTCGTGTGTGTCTCTGCTCGTGTGTGTCTCTGCTCGTGTGTGTCTGCTCGTGTGTGTCTGTGCTCGTGTGTGTCTCTGTGTGTGTTTCTCTGCTCCTGTGTGTCTCTGCTCCTGTGTGTCTCTGCTCGTGTGTGTCTCTGCTCGTGTGTGTCTGCTCGTGTGTGTCTCTTCTCGTGTGTGTCTGTGCTCGTGTGTGTCTCTGCGTGTGTGTCTCTTCTCGTGTGTTTCTCTGCTCGTGTGTGTCTCTGCTCGTGTGTGTCTCTGCTCGTGTGTGTCTCTTCTCGTGTGTGTCTCTGCGTGTGTGTCTCTGCTCGTGTGTGTCTCTTCTCGTGTGTGTCTCTGCGTGTGTGTCTCTGCTCGTGTGTGTCTCTGCTCGTGTGTGTCTCTGCTCGTGTGTGTCTCTGCTCGTGTGTCTCTGCGTGTGTGTGTCTGCTCGTGTGTGTCTCTTCTCGTGTGTGTCTGTGCTCGTGTGTGTCTCTGTGTGTGTTTCTCTGCTCCTGTGTGTCTCTGCTCCTGTGTGTCTCTGCTCGTGTGTGTCTCTGCTCGTGTGTGTCTGCTCGTGTGTGTCTCTTCTCGTGTGTGTCTGTGCTCGTGTGTGTCTCTGCGTGTGTGTCTCTTCTCGTGTGTTTCTCTGCTCGCGTGTGTCTCTGCTCGTGTGTGTCTCTGCGTGTGTGTCTCTGCTCGTGTGTGTCTCTGCTCGTGTGTGTCTCTTCTCGTGTGTGTCTCTGCGTGTGTGTCTCTGCTCGTGTGTGTCTCTGCTCGTGTGTGTCTCTGCTCGTGTGTGTCTCTGCTCGTGTGTCTCTGCGTGTGTGTCTCTGCTCGTGTGTGTCTCTTCTCGTGTGTGTCTCTGCGTGTGTGTCTCTGCTCGTGTGTGTCTCTGCTCGTGTGTGTCTCTGCTCGTGTGTCTCTGCTCGTGTGTGTCTCTGCTCGTGTGTGTCTCTGCTCGTGTGTGTCTCTGCTCGTGTGTGTCTCTTCTCGTGTGTGTCTCTGCGTGTGTGTCTCTGCTCGTGTGTGTCTCTTCTCGTGTGTGTCTCTTCTCGTGTGTGTCTCTGCGTGTGTGTCTCTGCTCGTGTGTGTCTCTGCTCGTGTGTGTCTCTGCTCGTGTGTGTCTCTGCTCGTGTGTGTCTCTGCGTGTGTGTCTCTTCTCGTGTGTGTCTCTGCGTGTGTCTCTTCTCGTGTGTCTCTGCTCGTGTGTCACTGCTCGTGTGTGTCTCTGCTCGTGTGTGTCTCTGCTCGTGTGTGTCTCTGCATGTGTCTCTGCTCGTGTGTGTCTCTGCTCGTGTGTATCTCTGCTCCTGTGTGTCTCTTCTCTTGTGTGTCTCTGCTCGTGTGTGTCTCTGATCGTGTGTGTCTCTTCTCTTGTGTGTCTCTGATCGTGTGTGTCTCTGCTCGTGTGTGTCTCTTCTCTTGTGTGTCTCTGCTCGTGTGTGTCTCTGCTCGTGTGTGTCTCTGCTCGTGTGTGTCTCTGCTCGTGTGTGTCTCTGCTCGTGTGTGTCTCTGATCGTGTGTGTCTCTGCTCGTGTGTGTCTCTTCTCTTGTGTGTCTCTGCTCGTGTGTGTCTCTGCTCGTGTGTGTCTCTGCGTGTGTGTCTCTGCGTGTGTGTCTCTGCTCGTGTGTGTCTCTGCTCGTGTGTGTCTCTGCTCGTGTGTGTCTCTGCTCGTGTGTGTCTCTGCTCGTGTGTGTCTCTGATCGTGTGTGTCTCTGCTCGTGTGTGTCTCTGCGTGTGTGTCTCTGCGTGTGTGTCTCTGCTCGTGTGTGTCTCTGATCGTGTGTGTCTCTGCTCGTGTGTGTCTCTGCGTGTGTGTCTCTGTGTGTGTCTCTGCTCGTGTGTGTCTCTGCTCGTGTGTGTCTGATCGTGTGTGTCTCTGCTCGTGTGTGTCTCTGCTCGTGTGTGTCTCTGCTCGTGTGTGTCTCTGCTCGTGTGTGTCTCTGCGTGTGTGTCTCTGCTCGTGTGTGTCTCTGCGTGTGTGTCTCTGCTCGTGTGTGTCTCTGCATGTGTGTCTCTTCTCGTGTGTGTCTCTGCGCGTGTGTCTCTGCTCGTGCGTGTGTCTCTGCTCGTGTGTGTCTGTGCTCGTGTGTGTCTCTGCTCGTGTGTGTCTCTGCTCGTGTGTGTCTCTGCTCGTGTGTGTCTCTTCTCGTGTGTGTCTCTGCTCGTGTGTGTCCCTGCTCGTGTGTGTCTCTGCTCGTGTGTGTCTCTGCTCGTGTGTGTCTCTGCTCGTGTGTCTCTGCTCGTGTGTGTCCCTGCTCGTGTGTGTCCCTGCTCGTGTGTGTCTCTGCTCGTGTGTGTCTCTGCTCGTGTGTGTCTCTGCTCGTGTGTGTCTCTGCTCGTGTGTGTCTCAGCGTGTGTGTCTGTGCTCGTGTGTGTCTCTGCGTGTGTGTCTCTGCTCGTGTGTGTCTGTGCTCGTGTGTGTCTCTGCTCGTGTGTGTCTCTGCTCGTGTGTGTCTCTGCGTGTGTGTCTCTTCTCGTGTGTGTCTCTGCTCGTGTGTGTCCCTGCTCGTGTGTGTCTCTGCTCGTGTGTGTCTCTGCTCGTGTGTGTCTCTGCTCGTGTGTCTCTGCTCGTGTGTGTCCTGCTCGTGTGTGTCCCTGCTCGTGTGTGTCTCTGCTCGTGTGTGTCTCTGCTCGTGTGTGTCTCTGCTCGTGTGTCTCTGCTCGTGTGTGTCTCAGCGTGTGTGTCTCTGCGTGTGTGTCTCTGCTCGTGTGTGTCTCTGCGTGTGTGTCTCTGCTCGTGTGTGTCTCTGCGTGTGTGTCTCTGCTCGTGTGTGTCTCTGCGTGTGTGTCTCTGCTCGTGTGTGTCTCTGCGTGTGTGTCTCTGCTCGTGTGTGTCTCTGCGTGTGTGTCTCTGCTCGTGTGTGTCTCTTCTCGTGTGTGTCTCTGCTCGTGTGTGTCTCTGCTCGTGTGTGTCTCTGCTCGCGTGTGTCTCTGCGTGTGTGTCTCTGCTCGTGTGTGTCTCTGCTCGTGTGTGTCTCTGCTCGTGTGTGTCTACTCGTGTGTGTCTCTGCTCGTGTGTGTCTCTGCTCGTGTGTGTCTCTGCGTGTGTGTCTCTGCGTGTGTGTCTCTGCTCGTGTGTGTCTCTGCTCGTGTGTGTCTCTGCGTGTGTGTCTCTGCTCGTGTGTGTCTCTGCTCGTGTGTGTCTCTGCTCGTGTGTGTCTCTGCTCGTGTGTGTCTCTGCTCGTGTGTGTCTCTGCTCGTGTGTGTCTCTGTGTGTGTCTCTGCTCGTGTGTGTCTCTGCGTGTGTGTCTCTGCTCGTGTGTGTCTCTGCGTGTGTGTGTCTCTGCGTGTGTGTGTCTCTGCTCGTGTGTGTCTCTGCGTGTGTGTCTCTGCTCGTGTGTGTCTCTGCTCGTGTGTGTCTCTGCTCGTGTGTGTCTCTGCTCGTGTGTGTCTCTGCTCGTGTGTGTCTCTACTCGTGTGTGTCTCTGCTCGTGTGTGTCTCTGCTCTTGTGTGTCTCTGCTCGTGTGTGTCTCTGCTCGTGTGTGTCTCTGCTCGTGTGTGTCTCTGCTCGTGTGTCTCTGCTCGTGTGTGTCTCTGCTCGTGTGTGTCTCTGCTCGTGTGTCTCTGCTCGTGTGTGTGTCTCTGCGTGTGTGTCTCTGCTCGTGTGTGTCTCTGCGTGTGTGTCTCTGCTCGTGTGTGTCTCTGCTCGTGTGTGTCTCTGCGTGTGTGTCTCTGCTCTTGTGTGTCTCTGCGTGTGTGTCTCTGCTCGTGTGTGTCTCTGCTCGTGTGTGTCTCTGCTCGTGTGTGTCTCTACTCGTGTGTGTCTCTGCTCGTGTGTGTCTCTACTCGTGTGTGTCTCTGCTCGTGTGTGTCTCTGCTCTTGTGTGTCTCTGCTCGTGTGTGTCTCTGCTCGTGTGTGTGTCTCTGCTCGTGTGTGTCTCTGCTCGTGTGTGTCTCTGCTCGTGTGTCTCTGCTCGTGTGTGTGTCTCTGCGTGTGTGTCTCTGCTCGTGTGTGTCTCTGCTCGTGTTTGTCTCTGCTCGTGTGTCTCTGCTCGTGTGTGTCTCTGCGTGTGTGTGTCTCTGCGTGTGTGTGTCTCTGCTCGTGTGTGTCTCTGCTCGTGTGTCTCTGCTCGTGTGTGTCTCTGCTCGTGTGTGTCTCTGCGTGTGTGTCTCTGCGTGTGTGTGTCTCTGCGTGTGTGTCTCTGCTCGTGTGTGTCTCTGCTCGTGTGTCTCTGCTCGTGTGTGTCTCTGCTCGTGTGTGTCTCTGCGTGTGTGTCTCTGCTCGTGTGTGTCTCTGCTCGTGTTTGTCTCTGCTCGTGTGTGTCTCTGCTCGTGTGTGTCTCTGCGTGTGTGTCTCTGCTCGTGTGTGTCTCTGCTCGTGTTTGTCTCTGCTCGTGTGTGTCTCTGCGTGTGTGTCTCTGCTCGTGTGTGTCTCTGCTCGTGTGTGTCTCTGCTCGTGTGTGTCTCTGCGTGTGTGTCTCTGCTCGTGTGTGTCTCTGCTCGTGTGTGTCTCTGCTCGTGTTTGTCTCTGCTCGTGTGTGTCTCTGCGTGTGTGTCTCTGCTCGTGTGTGTCTCTGCTCGTGTGTGTCTCTGCTCGTGTGTGTCTCTGCGTGTGTGTCTCTGCTCGTGTGTGTCTCTGCTCGTGTGTGTCTCTGCTCGTGTGTGTCTCTGCGTGTGTGTCTCTGCTCGTGTGTGTCTCTGCTCGTGTTTGTCTCTGCTCGTGTGTGTCTCTGCGTGTGTGTCTCTGCGTGTGTGTCTCTGCTCGTGTGTGTCTCTGCTCGTGTGTGTCTCTGCGTGTGTGTCTCTGCTCGTGTGTGTCTCTGCGTGTGTGTCTCTGCTCGTGTGTGTCTCTGCTCGTGTGTGTCTGTGCTCGTGTGTGTCTGCTCGTGTGTGTCTCTGCTCGTGTGTGTCTCTGCGTGTGTGTCTCTGCGTGTGTGTCTCTGCGTGTGTGTGTCTCTGAGTGTGTGTGTCTCTGCTCGTGTGTGTCTCTGCGTGTGTGTCTCTGCGTGTGTGTGTCTCTGAGTGTGTGTGTCTCTGCTCGTGTGTGTCTCTGCTCGTGTGTGTCTCTGCGTGTGTGTCTCTGCGTGTGTGTCTCTGCTCGTGTGTGTCTCTGAGTGTGTGTGTCTCTGCTCGTGTGTGTCTCTGCGTGTGTGTCTCTGCGTGTGTGTCTCTGCTCGTGTGTGTCTCTGCTCGTGCGTGTGTCTCTGCTCGTGTGTGTCTCTGCTCGTGTGTGTCTCTGCGTGTGTGTCTCTGCTCGTGTGTGTCTCTGCTCGTGTGTCTCTGCTCGTGTGTGTCTCTTCTCGTGCGTGTCTCTGCTCATGTGTGTCTGCTCGTGTGTGTCTCTGCGTGTGTGTCTCTGCTCGTGTGTGTCTCTGCGTGTGTGTCTCTGCGTGTGTGTGTCTCTGAGTGTGTGTGTCTCTGCTCATGTGTGTCTCTGCTCGTGTGTGTCTCTGCGTGTGTGTCTCTGCGTGTGTGTCTCTGCTCGTGTGTGTCTCTGCTCGTGCGTGTGTCTCTGCTCGTGTGTGTCTCTGCTCGTGTGTGTCTCTGCTCGTGTGTCTCTGCTCGTGTGTGTCTCTTCTCGTGTGTGTCTCTGCTCGTGTGTCTCTGCTCGTGTGTGTCTCTTCACGTGTGTGTCTCTGCTCGTGTGTGTCTCTGCTCGTGTGTGTCTCTGCGTGTGTGTCTCCGCGTGTGTGTCTCTGCTCGTGTGTGTCTGTGCTCGTGTGTGTCTCTTCTCGTGTGTGTCTCTGCTCGTGCGTGTGTCTCTGCTCGTGTGTGTCTGTGCTCGTGTGTGTCTCTTCTCGTGTGTGTCTCTGCTCGTGCGTGTGTCTCTGCTCGTGTGTGTCTGCTCGTGTGCGTCTCTGCTCGTGTGTGTCTCTGCTCGTGTGTGTCTCTGCTCGTGCGTGTGTCTCTGCTCGTGTGTGTCTCTGCTCGTGCGTGTGTCTCTGCTCGTGTGTCTCTGCTCGTGTGCGTCTCTGCTCGTGTGCGTCTCTTCTCGTGTGTGTCTCTGCTCGTGCGTGTGTCTCTGCTCGTGTGTGTCTGTGCTCGTGTGTGTCTCTGCTCGTGTGTGTCTCTGCTCGTGTGTGTCTCTGCATGTGTGTCTCTGCATGTGTGTCTCTGCTCGTGTGTGTCTGTGCTCGTGTGTGTCTCTGCTCGTGTGTGTCTCTGCTCCTGTGTGTCTCTGCGTGTGTGTCTCTGCGTGTGTGTCTCTGCTCGTGTGTGTCTCTGCTCCTGTGTGTCTCTGCGTGTGTGTCTCTGCTCGTGTGTGTCTCTGCGTGTGTGTCTCAGCGTGTGTGTCTCTGCTCGTGTGTGTCTCTGCTCCTGTGTGTCTCTGCGTGTGTGTCTCTGCTCGTGTGTGTCACTGCTCGTGTGTGTCTCTGCTCGTGTGTGTCTCTGCTCGTGTGTGTCTCTGCTCGTGTGTGTCTCTGCTCGTGTGTGTCTCTGCGTGTGTGTCTCTGCTCGTGTGTGTCTCTGCTCGTGTGTGTCTCTGCTCGTGCGTGTGTCTCTGCTCGTGTGTGTCTGTGCTCGTGTGTGTCTCTTCTCGTGTGTGTCTCTGCTCGTGCGTGTGTCTCTGCTCGTGTGTGTCTGCTCGTGTGCGTCTCTGCTCGTGTGTGTCTCTGCTCGTGTGTGTCTCTGCTCGTGCGTGTGTCTCTGCTCGTGTGTGTCTCTGCTCGTGCGTGTGTCTCTGCTCGTGTGTCTCTGCTCGTGTGCGTCTCTGCTCGTGTGTGTCTCTTCTCGTGTGTGTCTCTGCTCGTGCGTGTGTCTCTGCTCGTGTGTGTCTCTGCTCGTGTGTGTCTCTGCTCGTGTGTGTCTCTGCTCGTGTGTGTCTCTGCTCGTGTGTGTCTCTGCTCGTGTGTGTCTCTGCTCGTGTGTGTCTCTGCTCGTGTGTGTCTCTGCGTGTGTGTCTCTGCTCGTGTGTGTCTGCTCGTGTGTGTCTCTGCTCGTGTATGTCTCTGCTCCTGTGTGTGTCTGCTCGTGTGTGTCTGCTCGTGTGTGTCTCTGCTCGTGTGTGTCTCTGCTCGTGTGTGTCTCTGCGTGTGTGTGTCTGCTCGTGTGTGTCTCTGCTCGTGTGTGTCTCTGCTCGTGTGTGTCTCTGCGTGTGTGTGTCTCTGCTCGTGTGTCTCTGCTCGTGCGTGTGTCTCTGCTCGTGTATGTCTCTGCTCGTGTGTGTCTCTGCTCGTGTGTGTCTCTGCTCGTGTGTGTCTCAGCTCGTGTGTGTCTGTGCTCGTGTGTGTCTCTGCTCGTGTGTGTCTGTGCTCGTGTGTGTCTAGCTCGTGTGTGTCTCAGCTCGTGTGTGTCTGTGCTCGTGTGTGTCTCTGCTCGTGTGTGTCTCTGCTCGTGTGTGTCTCTGCTCGTGTGTGTCTCTGCTCGTGTGTGTCTCTGCATGTGTGTCTCTGCTCGTGTGTGTCTCTGCTCGTGTGTGTCTGTGCTCGTGTGTGTCTCTGCTCGTGTGTGTCTCTGCTCCTGTGTGTCTCTGCGTGTGTGTCTCTGCTCCTGTGTGTCTCTGCGTGTGTGTCTCAGCGTGTGTGTCTCTGCTCGTGTGTGTCTCTGCTCCTGTGTGTCTCTGCGTGTGTGTCTCAGCGTGTGTGTCTCTGCTCGTGTGTGTCTCTGCTCCTGTGTGTCTCTGCGTGTGTGTCTCTGCTCGTGTGTGTCTCTGCGTGTGTGTCTCTGCTCCTGTGTGTCTCTGCGTGTGTGTCTCTGCTCGTGTGTGTCTCTGCTCCTGTGTGTCTCTGCGTGTGTGTCTCTGCTCGTGTGTGTCACTGCTCGTGTGTGTCTCTGCTCGTGTGTGTCTCTGCTCGTGTGTGTCTCAGCGTGTGTGTCTCTGCTCGTGTGTGTCTCTGCTCGTGTGTGTCTCTGCTCGTGTGTGTCTCTGCTCGTGTGTGTCTCTGCTCGTGTGTGTCTCTGCTCGTGTGTGTCTCTGCTCGTGTGTGTCTCTTCGTGTGTGTGTCTCTGCTCGTGTGTCTCTGCGTGTGTGTCTCTGCTCGTGTGTGTCTCTTCTCGTGTGTGTCTCTTCGTGTGTGTCTCTGCTCCTGTGTGTCTCTGCTCGTGTGTGTCTCTGCTCGTGTGTGTCTCTTCTCGTGTGTGTCTCTGCGTGTGTGTCTCTGCTCCTGTGTGTCTCTGCTCGTGTGTGTCTCTGTGTGTGTGTCTCTGCTCGTGTGTGTCTCTGTGTGTGTGTCTCTTCGTGTGTGTCTCTGCTCGTGTGTGTCTCTGCTCCTGTGTGTCTCTGCGTGTGTGTCTCTGCTCGTGTGTGTCTCTGTGTGTGTGTCTCTTCGTGTGTGTCTCTGCTCGTGTGTGTCACTGCTCGTGTGTGTCTCTGCTCGTGTGTGTCTCTGCGTGTGTGTCTCTGCGTGTGTGTCTCTGCTCGTGTGTGTCTCTGCTCCTGTGTGTCTCTGCGTGTGTGTCACTGCTCGTGTGTGTCTCTGCTCGTGTGTGTCTCTGCTCGTGTGTGTCTCTGCTCGTGTGTCTCTGCTCGTGTGTGTCTCTGGGTGTGTTTCTCTGCTCGTGTGTGTCTCTGCTCGTGTGTGTCTCTGCTCGTGTGTGTCTCTGCTCGTGTGTGTCTCTGCTCGTGTGTGTCTCTGCTCGTGTGTGTCTCTGCTCGTGTGTGTCTCTGCTCGTGTGTTTCTCTGCTCGTGTGTGTCTCTGCTCGTGTGTGTCTCTGCTCGTGTGTGTCTCTGGGTGTGTTTCTCTGCTCGTGTGTGTCTCTGCTCGTGTGTGTCTCTGCTCGTGTGTGTCTCTTCGTGTGTGTGTCTCTGCTCGTGTGTCTCTGCGTGTGTCTCTGCTCGTGTGTGTCTCTTCTCGTGTGTGTCTCTGCTCGTGTGTGTCTCTGCTCGTGTGTGTCTCTGCTCGTGTGTGTCTCTGCTCGTGTGTGTCTCTGCTCGTGTGTGTCTCTTCTCGTGTGTGTCTCTGCTCGTGTGTCTCTGCTCGTGTGTGTCTCTGCTCGTGTGTGTCTCTGCGTGTGTGTCTCTGCTCATGTGTGTCTCTGCTCGTGTGTGTCTCTGCTCGTGTGTGTCTCTGCTCGTGTGTGTCTCTGCTCATGTGTGTCTCTGCTCGTGTGTGTCCCTGCTCGTGTGTGTCTCTGCTCGTGTGTGTCTCTGTGTGTCTCTGCTCGTGTGTGTCTCTGCTCGTGTGTGTCTCTGTGTGTCTCTGCTCGTGTGTGTCTCTGCTCGTGTGTGTCTCTGTGTGTCTCTTCTCGTGTGTGTCTCTGCTCGTGTGTCTCTGCTCGTGTGTGTGTCTGCTCGTGTGTGTCTCTGCTCGTGTGTGTCTCTGTGTGTCTCTGCTCGTGTGTGTCTCTGCTCGTGTGTGTCTCTGTGTGTCTCTGCGCGTGTGTGTCTCTGCTCGTGTGTGTCTCTGTGTGTCTCTGCTCGTGTGTGTCTCTGCTCGTGTGTGTCTCTGTGTGTCTCTGCTCGTGTGTGTCTCTGCTCGTGTGTGTCTCTGCTCGTGTGTGTCTCTGTGTGTCTCTGCTCGTGTGTGTCTCTGCTCGTGTGTGTCTCTGCTCGTGTGTGTCTCTGTGTGTCTCTGCTCGTGTGTGTCTCTGCTCGTGTGTGTCTCTGCTCGTGTGTGTCTCTGTGTGTCTCTGCGCGTGTGTGTCTCTGCTCGTGTGTGTCTCTGTGTGTCTCTGCTCGTGTGTGTCTCTGCTCGTGTGTGTCTCTGTGTGTCTCTGCTCGTGTGTGTCTCTGCTCGTGTGTGTCTCTGCTCGTGTGTGTCTCTGCTCGTGTGTGTCTCTGTGTGTCTCTGCTCGTGTGTGTCTCTGCTCGTGTGTGTCTCTGCTCGTGTGTGTCTCTGTGTGTCTCTGCTCGTGTGTGTCTCTGCTCGTGTGTGTCTCTGTGTGTCTCTGCTCGTGTGTGTCTCTGCTCGTGTGTGTCTCTGCTCGTGTGTCTCTGCTCGTGTGTCTCTGCGTGTGTGTCTCTGCGTGTGTGTCTCTGCTCGTGTGTGTCTCTGCGTGTGTGTCTCTGCTCGTGTGTGTCTCTGCTCGTGTGTGTCTCTGCTCGTGTGTGTCTGCTCGTGTGTGTCTCTGCTCGTGTGTGTCTCTGCGTGTGTGTCTCTGCGTGTGTGTCTCTGCTCGTGTGTGTCTCTGCTCGTGTGTGTCTCTGCGTGTGTGTCTCTGCTCGTGTGTCTCTGCTCGTGTGTGTCTCTGCTCGTGTGTGTCTCTGCGTGTGTGTCTCTGCTCGTGTGTGTCTCTGCTCGTGTGTGTCTCTGCTCGTGTGTGTCTCTGCTCGTGCGTGTGTCTCTGCTCGTGCGTGTGTCTCTGCTCGTGTGTGTCTCTGCTCGTGTGTGTCTCTGCTCGTGTGTGTCTGCTCGTGTGTGTCTCTGCTCGTGTGTGTCTCTGTGTGTGTCTCTGCGTGTGTGTGTCTGCTCGTGTGTGTCTCTGCGTGTGTGTCTCTGCTCGTGTGTGTCTCTGCTCGTGTGTGTCTCTGCTCGTGTGTGTCTCTGCTCGTGTGTGTCTCTGCGTGTGTGTCTCTGCTCGTGTGTGTCTCTGCTCGTGTGTGTCTCTGCTCGTGTGTGTCTCTGCTCGTGTGTGTCTCTGCTCGTGTGTGTCTCTGCGTGTGTGTCTCTGCTCGTGTGTGTCTCTGCTCGTGTGTCTCTGCTCGTGTGTGTCTCTGCTCGTGTGTGTCTCTGCTCGTGTGTCTCTGCTCGTGTGTGTCTCTGCTCGTGTGTGTCTCTGCTCGTGTGTGTCTACTCGTGTGTGTCTCTGCTCGTGTGTGTCTCTGCGTGTGTGTCTCTGCGTGTGTGTCTCTGCTCGTGTGTCTCTGCTCGTGTGTGTCTCTGCTCGTGTGTGTCTCTGCTCGTGTGTCTCTGCTCGTGTGTGTCTCTGCTCGTGTGTGTCTCTGCGTGTGTGTGTCTCTGCGTGTGTGTGTCTCTGCTCGTGTGTGTCTCTGCGTGTGTGTCTCTGCTCGTGTGTGTCTCTGCTCGTGTGTGTCTCTGCGTGTGTGTCTCTGCTCGTGTGTGTCTCTGCTCGTGTGTCTCTGCTCGTGTGTGTCTCTGCGTGTGTGTCTCTGCTCGTGTGTGTCTGTGCTCGTGTGTGTCTCTGCTCGTGTGTGTCTCTGCTCGTGTGTCTCTGCTCGTGTGTGTCTCTGCGTGTGTGTGTCTCTGCTCGTGTGTGTCTCTGCTCGTGTGTCTCTGCTCGTGTGTGTCTCTGCTCGTGTGTGTCTGCTCGTGTGTGTCTCTGCGTGTGTGTCTCTGCTCGTGTGTGTCTCTGCTCGTGTGTGTCTCTGCTCGTGTGTGTCTGCTCGTGTGTGTCTCTGCTCGTGTGTGTCTCTGCTCGTGTGTGTCTGCTCGTGTGTGTCTCTGCTCGTGTGTGTCTCTGCTCGTGTGTGTCTCTGCGTGTGTGTCTCTGCGTGTGTCTCTGCGTGTGTGTCTCCTCGTGTGTGTCTCTGCGTGTGTGTCTCTGCTCGTGTGTGTCTCTGCTCGTGTGTGTCTCTGCTCGTGTGTGTCTCTGCTCGTGTGTGTCACTGCTCGTGTGTGTCTCTGCGTGTGTGTCTCTGCTCGTGTGTGTCTCTGCGTGTGTGTCTCTGCTCGTGTGTGTCTCTGTGTGTGTCTCTGCTCGTGTGTGTCTGTGCTCGTGTGTGTCTCTGCTCGTGTGTGTCTCTGCTCGTGTGTGTCTGCTCGTGTGTGTCTCTGCGTGTGTCTCTGCGTGTGTGTCTCCTCGTGTGTGTCTCTGCGTGTGTGTCTCTGCTCGTGTGTGTCTCTGCTCGTGTGTGTCTCTGCTCGTGTGTGTCTCTGCTCGTGTGTGTCACTGCTCGTGTGTGTCTCTGCGTGTGTGTCTCTGCTCGTGTGTGTCTCTGCGTGTGTGTCTCTGCTCGTGTGTGTCTCTGTGTGTGTGTCTCTGCTCGTGTGTGTCTCTGCGTGTGTGTCTCTGCTCGTGTGTGTCTCTGCTCGTGTGTGTCTCTGCTCGTGTGTGTCACTGCGTGTGTGTCTATGCTCGTGTGTCTCTGCTCGTGTGTGTCACTGCGTGTGTGTCTCTGTGTGTGTGTGTCTCTGTGTGTGTGTCTCTGCTCGTGTGTGTCTCTGCGTGTGTGTCTCTGCTCGTGTGTGTCTCTGCTCGTGTGTGTCTCTGCTCGTGTGTGTCTCTGCTCGTGTGTGTCTCTGCTCCTGTGTGTCTCTGCGTGTGTGTCTCTGCTCGTGTGTGTCTCTGCTCGTGTGTGTCTCTGCGTGTGTGTCTCTGCTCGTGTGTGTCTCTGCTCGTGTGTGTCTCTGCTCGTGTGTGTCTCTGCTCGTGTGTGTCTGCTCGTGTGTGTCTCTGCTCGTGTGTGTCTCTGCTCGTGTGTGTCTCTGCGTGTGTGTCTCTGCTCGTGTGTGTCTCTGCTCGTGTGTGTCTCTGCTCGTGTGTGTCTGCTCGTGTGTGTCTCTGCTCGTGTGTGTCTCTGCTCGTGTGTGTCTCTGCGTGTGTGTCTCTGCTCGTGTGTGTCTCTGCGTGTGTGTCTCTGCGTGTGTGTCTCTGCGTGTGTGTCTCTGCTCGTGTGTGTCTCTGCTCGTGTGTGTCTCTGCTCGTGTGTGTCTCTGCTCGTGTGTGTCTCTGCTCGTGTGTGTCTCTGCGTGTGTGTCTCTGCTCGTGTGTGTCTCTGCGTGTGTGTCTCTGCGTGTGTGTCTCTGCTCGTGTGTGTCTCTGCTCGTGTGTGTCTCTGCTCGTGTGTGTCTCTGCTCGTGTGTGTCTCTGCTCGTGTGTGTCTCTGCGTGTGTGTCTCTGCTCGTGTGTGTCTCTGCTCGTGTGTCTCTGCTCGTGTGTGTCTCTGCTCGTGTGTGTCTCTGCTCGTGTGTGTCTCTGCTCGTGTGTGTCTCTGCTCGTGTGTGTCTCTGCTCGTGTGTGTCTGCTCGTGTGTGTCTCTGCTCGTGTGTGTCTCTGCTCGTGTGTGTCTCTGCTCGTGTGTGTGTCTGCTCGTGTGTGTCTCTGCTCGTGTGTGTCTCTGCTCGTGTGTGTGTCTGCTCGTGTGTGTCTCTGCTCGTGTGTGTCTCTGCTCGTGTGTGTCTCTGCTCGTGTGTCTCTGCTCGTGTGTGTCTCTGCTCGTGTGTGTCTGCTCGTGTGTGTCTCTGCTCGTGTGTGTCTCTGCTCGTGTGTGTCTCTGCTCGTGTGTGTCTCTGCTCGTGTGTGTCTCTGCTCGTGTGTGTCTCTGCTCGTGTGTGTCTCTGCTCGTGTGTCTCTGCTCGTGTGTGTCTCTGCTCGTGTGTGTCTCTGCTCGTGTGTGTCTCTGCTCGTGTGTGTCTCTGCGTGTGTGTCTCTGCTCGTGTGTGTCTCTGCGTGTGTGTCTCTGCGTGTGTGTCTCTGCTCGTGTGTGTCTCTGCTCGTGTGTGTCTCTGCGTGTGTGTGTCTCTGCGTGTGTGTGTCTCTGCTCGTGTGTGTCTCTGCGTGTGTGTCTCTGCTCGTGTGTGTCTCTGCTCGTGTGTGTCTCTGCTCGTGTGTCTCTGCTCGTGTGTGTCTCTGCGTGTGTGTGTCTGTGCTCGTGTGTGTCTCTGCTCGTGTGTCTCTGCTCGTGTGTGTCTCTGCGTGTGTGTGTCTGTGCTCGTGTGTGTCTCTGCTCGTGTGTGTCTCTGCTCGTGTGTGTCTGCTCGTGTGTGTCTCTGCTCGTGTGTGTCTCTGCGTGTGTGTGTCTCTGCTCGTGTGTGTCTCTGCTCGTGTGTGTGTCTGCTCGTGTGTGTCACTGCTCGTGTGTGTCTCTGCTCGTGTGTGTCTCTGCTCGTGTGTCTCTGCTCGTGTGTGTCTCTGCTCGTGTGTCTCTGCTCGTGTGTGTCTCTGCGTGTGTGTGTCTGTGCTCGTGTGTGTCTCTGCTCGTGTGTGTCTCTGCTCGTGTGTGTCTGCTCGTGTGTGTCTCTGCTCGT
This sequence comes from Squalus acanthias, assembly GCA_030390025.1. Lineage (NCBI taxonomy): Eukaryota > Metazoa > Chordata > Chondrichthyes > Squaliformes > Squalidae > Squalus > Squalus acanthias. The sequence continues at coordinate 116,421 of JASTWF010000480.1, read as the reverse complement.
GTGTGTCTCTGCGTGTGTGTGTCTCTGCTCGTGTGTGTCTCTGCTCGTGTGTGTCTCTGCTCGTGTGTGTCTCTGATCGTGTGTGTCTCTGCTCGTGTGTGTGTCTGCTCGTGTGTGTCACTGCTCGTGTGTGTCTCTGCTCGTGTGTGTCTCTGCTCGTGTGTGTCTCTGTGTGTGTGTCTCTGCTCGTGTGTGTCTCTGCGTGTGTGTCTCTGCTCGTGTGTGTCTCTGCTCGTGTGTGTCTCTGCTCGTGTGTGTCTCTGCGTGTGTGTCTATGCTCGTGTGTGTCTCTGTGTGTGTGTCTCTGCTCGTGTGTGTCTCTGCGTGTGTGTCTCTGCTCGTGTGTGTCTCTGCTCGTGTGTGTCTCTGCTCGTGTGTGTCTCTGCGTGTGTGTCTCTGCTCGTGTGTGTCTCTGTGTGTGTGTCTGTGCTCGCGTGTGTCTCTGCGTGTGTGTCTCTGCTCGTGTGTGTCTCTGCTCGTGTGTGTCTCTGCTCGTGTGTGTCTCTGCTCGTGTGTGTCTCTGCTCGTGTGTGTCTCTGCGTGTGTGTCTATGCTCGTGTGTCTCTGCTCGTGTGTGTCACTGCGTGTGTGTCTCTGTGTGTGTGTGTCTCTGTGTGTGTGTCTCTGCTCGTGTGTGTCTCTGCTCGCGTGTGTCTCTGCTCGTGTGTGTCTGTGCTCGCGTGTGTCTCTGCGTGTGTGTCTCTGCTCGTGTGTGTCTCTGCTCGTGTGTGTCTCTGCTCGTGTGTGTCTCTGCTCGTGTGTGTCTCTGCTCGTGTGTGTCTCTGCTCGTGTGTGTCTCTGCTCGTGTGTGTCTCTGCTCGTGTGTGTCTCTGCTCGTGTGTGTCTGCTCGTGTGTGTCTCTGCTCGTGTGTGTCTCTGCGTGTGTGTGTCACTGCGTGTGTGTCTCTGCTCGTGTGTGTCTCTGCTCGTGTGTGTCTCTGCTCGTGTGTGTCTCTGCTCGTGTGTGTCTCTGCTCGTGTGTGTCTCTGCTCGTGTGTGTCTCTGCTCGTGTGTGTCTCTGCTCGTGTGTGTCTCTGCTCGTGTGTGTCTCTGCTCGTGTGTGTCTCTTCTCGTGTGTGTCTCTGCTCGTGTGTGTCTCTGCTCGTGTGTGTCTCTGCTCGTGTGTGTCTCTGCTCGTGTGTGTCTCTGCGTGTGTGTCTCTGCTCGTGTGTGTCTCTGCTCGTGTGTGTCTCTGCTCGTGTGTGTCTCTGCTCGTGTGTGTCTCTGCTCGTGTGTGTCTCTGCTCGTGTGTGTCTGCTCGTGTGTGTCTCTGCTCGTGTGTGTCTCTGCGTGTGTGTGTCACTGCGTGTGTGTCTCTGCTCGTGTGTGTCTCTGCTCGTGTGTGTCTCTGCTCGTGTGTGTCTCTGCGTGTGTGTCTCTGCTCGTGTGTGTCTCTGCGTGTGTGTCTCTGCGTGTGTGTCTCTGCGTGTGTGTCTCTGCTCGTGTGTGTCTCTGCGTGTGTGTCTCTGCGTGTGTGTGTCACTGCGTGTGTGTCTCTGCTCGTGTGTGTCTCTGCTCGTGTGTGTCTCTGCTCGTGTGTGTCTCTGCTCGTGTGTGTCTCTGCGTGTGTGTCTCTGCTCGTGTGTGTCTCTGCGTGTGTGTCTCTGCGTGTGTGTCTCTGCTCGTGTGTGTCTCTGCTCGTGTGTGTCTCTGCTCGTGTGTGTCTCTGCTCGTGTGTGTCTCTGCTCGTGTGTGTCTCTGCTCGTGTGTGTCTCTGCTCGTGTGTCTCTGCTCGTGTGTGTCTCTGCTCGTGTGTGTCTCTGCTCGTGTGTGTCTCTGCTCGTGTGTGTCTCTGCTCGTGTGTGTCTCTGCTCGTGTGTGTCTGCTCGTGTGTGTCTCTGCTCGTGTGTGTCTCTGCGTGTGTGTCTCTGCTCGTGTGTGTCTCTGCGTGTGTGTCTCTGCGTGTGTGTCTCTGCTCGTGTGTGTCTCTGCTCGTGTGTGTCTCTGCTCGTGTGTGTCTCTGCTCGTGTGTCTCTGCTCGTGTGTGTCTCTGCTCGTGTGTGTCTCTGCTCGTGTGTGTCTCTGCTCGTGTGTCTCTGCGTGTGTGTCTCTGCTCGTGTGTGTCTCTGTGTGTGTGTCTCTGCTCGTGTGTGTCTCTGCGTGTGTGTCTCTGCTCGTGTGTGTCTCTGCTCGTGTGTGTCTCTGCTCGTGTGTGTCTCTGCTCGTGTGTCTCTGCTCGTGTGTGTCTGCTCGTGTGTGTCTCTGCTCGTGTGTGTCTCTGCGTGTGTGTGTCTCTGCGTGTGTGTGTCTCTGCTCGTGTGTGTCTCTGCTCGTGTGTGTCTCTGCTCGTGTGTGTCTCTGCTCGTGTGTGTCTCTGCTCGTGTGTCTCTGCTCGTGTGTGTCTCTGCGTGTGTGTGTCTGTGCTCGTGTGTGTCTCTGCTCGTGTGTGTCTCTGCTCGTGTGTGTCTCTGCTCGTGTGTGTGTCTGCTCGTGTGTGTCTCTGCTCGTGTGTGTCTCTGCTCGTGTGTGTCTCTGCTCGTGTGTCTCTGCTCGTGTGTGTCTCTGCTCGTGTGTGTCTCTGCTCGTGTGTGTCTCTGCTCGTGTGTGTCTCTGCTCGTGTGTGTCTCTGCTCGTGTGTGTCACTGCTCGTGTGTGTCTCTGCGTGTGTGTGTCTCTGCATGTGTGTCTCTGCTCGTGTGTGTCTCTGCGTGTGTGTCTCTGCTCGTGTGTGTCTCTGTGTGTGTGTCTCTGCTCGTGTGTGTCTCTGCGTGTGTGTCTCTGCTCGTGTGTGTCTCTGCTCGTGTGTGTCTCTGCTCGTGTGTGTCTCTGCGTGTGTGTCTCTGCTCGTGTGTGTCTCTGTGTGTGTGTCTCTGCTCGTGTGTGTCTCTGCGTGTGTGTCTCTGCTCGTGTGTGTCTCTGCTCGTGTGTGTCTCTGCTCGTGTGTGTCTCTGCTCGTGTGTGTCTCTGCTCGTGTGTGTCTCTGCGTGTGTGTCTCTGCGTGTGTGTGTCACTGCGTGTGTGTCTATGCTCGTGTGTCTCTGCTCGTGTGTGTCACTGCGTGTGTGTCTCTGTGTGTGTGTGTCTCTGTGTGTGTGTCTCTGCTCGTGTGTGTCTCTGCGTGTGTGTCTCTGCTCGTGTGTGTCTCTGTGTGTGTGTCTCTGCTCGTGTGTGTCTCTGCGTGTGTGTCTCTGCTCGTGTGTGTCTCTGCGTGTGTGTCTCTGCTCGTGTGTGTCTCTGCTCGTGTGTGTCTCTGCTCGTGTGTGTCTCTGCGTGTGTGTCTCTGCGTGTGTGTGTCACTGCGTGTGTGTCTATGCTCGTGTGTCTCTGCTCGTGTGTGTCACTGCGTGTGTGTCTATGCTCGCGTGTGTCTCTACTCGTGTGTGTCTCTGCTCGTGTGTGTCTCTGCTCGTGTGTGTCTCTGCTCCTGTGTGTCTCTGCTCGTGTGTGTCTCTGCTCGTGTGTGTCTCTACTCGTGTGTGTCTGTGCTCGTGTGTGTCTCTGCGTGTGTGTCTCTGCTCGTGTGTGTCTCTGCTCGTGTGTGTCTCTGCGTGTGTGTCTCTGCTCGTGTGTGTCTCTGCGTGTGTGTCTCTGCTCGTGTGTGTCTCTGCTCGTGTGTGTCTCTGCTCGTGTGTGTCTCTGCTCGTGTGTGTCTCTGCTCGTGTGTGTCTCTGCTCGTGTGTGTCTCTGCTCGTGTGTGTCTCTGCGTGTGTGTCTCTGCTCGTGTGCGTCTCTGCTCGTGTGCGTCTCTGCGTGTGTGTCTCTGCGTGTGTCTCTGCTCGTGTGTCTCTGCTCGTGTGTGTCTCTGCTCGTGTGTGTCTCTGCTCGTGTGTGTCTCTGCTCGTGTGTGTCTCTGCGTGTGTGTCTCTGCGTGTGTGTCCCTGCTCGTGTGTGTCTCTGCGTGTGTGTCTCTGCTCGTGTGTGTCTCTGCGTGTGTGTCTCTGCTCGTGTGTGTCTCTGCTCGTGTGTGTCTCTGCTCGTGTGTGTCTCTGCGTGTGTGTCTCTGCTCGTGTGTGTCTCTGCGTGTGTGTCTCTGCTCGTGTGTGTCTGCTCGTGTGTGTCTCTGCTCGTGTGTGTCTCTGCTCGTGTGTGTCTCTGCTCGTGTGTGTCTCTGCTCGTGTGTGTCTCTGCTCGTGTGTGTCTCTGCTCGTGTGTGTCTCTGCTCGTGTGTGTCTCTGCTCGTGTGTGTCTCTGCTCGTGTGTCTCTGCTCGTGCGTGTCTCTGCTCGTGTGTGTCTCTGCTCGTGTGTCTCTGCTCGTGTGTGTCTCTGCGTGTGTGTCTCTGCTCGTGTGTGTCTCTGCGTGTGTGTCTCTGCTCGTGTGTGTCTCTGCTCGTGTGTGTCTCTGCGTGTGTGTGTCTCTGCTCGTGTGTGTCTCTGCTCGTGTGTGTCTGTGCTCGTGTGTGTCTCTGCTCGTGTGTGTCTCTGCTCGTGTGTGTCTCTGCGTGTGTGTCTCTGCTCGTGTGTGTCTCTGCTCGTGTGTGTCTCTGCTCGTGTGTGTCTCTGCGTGTGTGTCTCTGCTCGTGTGTGTCTCTGCTCGTGTGTGTCTCTGCTCGTGTGTGTCTCTGCTCGTGTGTGTCTACTCGTGTGTGTCTCTGCTCGTGTGTGTCTCTGCTCGTGTGTGTCTCTGCTCGTGTGTGTCTCTGCTCGTGTGTGTCTCTGCTCGTGTGTGTCTACTCGTGTGTGTCTCTGCTCGTGTGTGTCTCTGCTCGTGTGTGTCTCTGCTCGTGTGTGTCTACTCGTGTGTGTCTCTGCTCGTGTGTGTCTCTGCTCGTGTGTGTCTCTGCGTGTGTGTCTACTCGTGTGTGTCTCTGCTCGTGTGTGTCTCTGCGTGTGTGTGTCTCTGCTCGTGTGTGTCTCTGCTCGTGTGTGTCTCTGCTCGTGTGTGTCTCTGCTCGTGTGTGTCTCTGCTCGTGTGTGTCTCTGCTCGTGTGTGTCTCTGCTCGTGTGTGTCTCTGCTCGTGTGTGTCTCTGCTCGTGTGTGTCTCTGCTCGTGTGTGTCTCTGCTCGTGTGTGTCTCTGCTCGTGTGTGTGTCTGCTCGTGTGTGTCTACTCGTGTGTGTCTCTGCTCGTGTGTGTCTCTGCTCGTGTGTGTCTCTGCTCGTGTGTGTCTCTGCTCGTGTGTGTCTCTTCTCGTGTGTGTCTCTTCTCGTGTGTCTCTGCTCGTGTGTGTCTCTGCTCGTGTGTGTCTCTTCTCGTGTGTGTCTGCTCGTGTGTGTCTACTCGTGTGTGTCTCTGCTCGTGTGTGTCTCTGCTCGTGTGTGTCTCTGCTCGTGTGTGTCTACTCGTGTGTGTCTCTGATCGTGTGTGTCTCTGCGTGTGTGTGTCTCTGCTCGTGTGTGTCTACTCGTGTGTGTCTCTGATCGTGTGTGTCTCTGCGTGTGTGTGTCTCTTCTCGTGTGTGTCTGCTCGTGTGTGTCTCTGCTCGTGTGTGTCTCTGCTCGTGTGTGTCTCTGCTCGTGTGTGTCTCTTCTCGTGTGTGTCTGCTCGTGTGTGTCTCTGCTCGTGTGTGTCTCTGCTCGTGTGTGTCTCTGCTCGTGTGTGTCTCTGCTCGTGTGTGTCTCTGCTCGTGTGTGTCTCTGCTCGTGTGTGTCTACTCGTGTGTGTCTCTGATCGTGTGTGTCTCTGCGTGTGTGTGTCTCTGCTCGTGTGTGTCTCTTCTCGTGTGTGTCTCTTCTCGTGTGTCTCTGCTCGTGTGTGTCTCTGCTCGTGTGTGTCTCTTCTCGTGTGTGTCTGCTCGTGTGTGTCTACTCGTGTGTGTCTCTGCTCGTGTGTGTCTCTGCTCGTGTGTGTCTCTGCTCGTGTGTGTCTACTCGTGTGTGTCTCTGATCGTGTGTGTCTCTGCGTGTGTGTGTCTCTGCTCGTGTGTGTCTACTCGTGTGTGTCTCTGATCGTGTGTGTCTCTGCGTGTGTGTGTCTCTTCTCGTGTGTGTCTGCTCGTGTGTGTCTCTGCTCGTGTGTGTCTCTGCTCGTGTGTGTCTCTGCTCGTGTGTGTCTCTGCTCGTGTGTGTCTCTGCTCGTGTGTGTCTACTCGTGTGTGTCTCTGATCGTGTGTGTCTCTGCGTGTGTGTGTCTCTGCTCGTGTGTGTCTCTTCTCGTGTGTGTCTCTTCTCGTGTGTCTCTGCTCGTGTGTGTCTCTGCTCGTGTGTGTCTCTTCTCGTGTGTGTCTGCTCGTGTGTGTCTACTCGTGTGTGTCTCTGCTCGTGTGTGTCTCTGCTCGTGTGTGTCTCTGCTCGTGTGTGTCTACTCGTGTGTGTCTCTGATCGTGTGTGTCTCTGCGTGTGTGTGTCTCTGCTCGTGTGTGTCTACTCGTGTGTGTCTCTGATCGTGTGTGTCTCTGCGTGTGTGTGTCTCTTCTCGTGTGTGTCTGCTCGTGTGTGTCTCTGCTCGTGTGTGTCTCTGCTCGTGTGTGTCTCTGCGTGTGTGTCTCTGCGTGTGTGTCTCTGCTCGTGTGTGTCTCTGCTCGTGTGTGTCTCTGCTCGTGTGTGTCTCTGCTCGTGTGTGTCTCTGCTCGTGTGTGTCTCTGCGTGTGTGTCTCTGCTCGTGTGTGTCTCTGCTCGTGTGTGTCTCTGCTCGTGTTTGTCTCTGCTCGTGTGTCTCTGCTCGTGTGTGTCTCTGCTCGTGTGTGTCTCTGCTCGTGTGTGTCTCTGCTCGTGCGTGTCTCTGCTCGTGTGTGTCTCTGCGTGTGTGTCTCTGCTCGTGTGTGTCTCTGCGTGTGTGTCTCTGCTCGTGTGTGTCTCTGCTCGTGTGTGTCTCTGCTCGTGTGTGTCTCTGCTCGTGTGTGTCTACTCGTGTGTGTCTCTGCGTGTGTGTCTCTGCTCGTGTGTGTCTCTGCTCGTGTGTGTCTACTCGTGTGTGTCTCTGCTCGTGTGTGTCTCTGCTCGTGTGTGTCTCTGCTCGTGTGTGTCTCTGCTCGTGTGTGTCTCTGCTCGTGTGTGTCTCTGCTCGTGTGTGTCTCTGCTCGTGTGTGTCTCTGCTCGTGTGTGTCTCTGCTCGTGTGTGTCTCTGCTCGTGTGTGTCTCTGCTCGTGTGTGTCTCTTCTCGTGTGTGTCTCTTCTCGTGTGTGTCTGCTCGTGTGTGTCTACTCGTGTGTGTCTCTGCTCGTGTGTGTCTCTGCTCGTGTGTGTCTCTGCTCGTGTGTGTCTACTCGTGTGTGTCTCTGATCGTGTGTGTCTCTGCGTGTGTGTGTCTCTGCTCGTGTGTGTCTCTTCTCGTGTGTGTCTCTGCTCGTGTGTGTCTCTTCTCGTGTGTGTCTGCTCGTGTGTGTCTACTCGTGTGTGTCTCTGCTCGTGTGTGTCTCTGCTCGTGTGTGTCTACTCGTGTGTGTCTCTGCTCGTGTGTGTCTACTCGTGTGTGTCTCTGATCGTGTGTGTCTCTGCGTGTGTGTGTCTCTGCTCGTGTGTGTCTCTTCTCGTGTGTGTCTGCTCGTGTGTGTCTGCTCGTGTGTGTCTCTGCTCGTGTGTGTCTCTGCTCGTGTGTGTCTACTCGTGTGTGTCTCTGCGTGTGTGTCTCTGCTCGTGTGTGTCTCTGCTCGTGTGTGTCTCTGCGTGTGTGTCTCTGCTCGTGTGTGTCTCTGCTCGTGTGTGTCTCTGCTCGTGTGTGTCTCTGCTCGTGTGTGTCTCTGCTCGTGTGTGTGTCTCTGCTCGTGTGTGTCTCTGCTCGTGTGTGTCTCTGCGTGTGTGTCTCTGCTCGTGTGTGTCTCTGCTCGTGTGTGTCTCTGCTCGTGTGTGTCTACTCGTGTGTGTCTCTGCGTGTGTGTCTCTGCTCGTGTGTGACTCTGCGTGTGTGTCTCTGCTCGTGTGTGTCTCTGCTCGTGTGTGTGTCTCTGCGTGTGTGTCTCTGCTCGTGTGTGTCTCTGCTCGTGTGTGTCTCTGATCGTGTGTGTCTCTGCTCGTGTGTGTCTCTGCTCGTGTGTGTCTCTGCTCGTGTGTGTCTCTGCTCGTGTGTGTCTCTGCTCGTGTGTGTCTCTGCTCGTGTGTGTCTCTGCTCGTGTGTGTCTCTGCTCGTGTGTGTCTCTGCTCGTGCGTGTCTCTGCTCGTGTGTGTCTCTGCTCGTGCGTGTCTCTGCTCCTGTGTGTCTCTGCTCGTGTGTGTCTCTGCTCGTGTGTGTCTCTGCTCGTGTGTGTCTCTGCGTGTGTGTCTCTGCTCGTGTGTGTCTCTGCTCGTGTGTGTCTCTGCTCGTGTGTGTCTCTGCTCGTGTGTGTCTCTGCTCGTGTGTGTCTCTGCTCGTGTGTGTCTCTGCTCGTGTGTGTCTCTGCTCGTGTGTGTCTGCTCGTGTGCGTCTCTGCTCGTGTGCGTCTCTGCTCGTGTGTGTCTCTGCGTGTGTGTCTCTGCGTGTGTGTCTCTGCGTGTGTGTGTCTGCTCGTGTGTGTCTGTGCTCGTGTGTGTCTCTGCTCGTGTGTGTCTCTGCGTGTGTGTCTCTGCTCGTGTGTGTCTCTGCTCGTGTGTGTCTCTGCGTGTGTGTCTCTGCTCGTGTGTGTCTCTGCGTGTGTGTCTCTGCTCGTGTGTGTCTCTGCTCGTGTGTCTCTGCTCGTGTGTGTCTCTGCGTGTGTGTCTCTGCTCGTGTGTGTCTCTGCGTGTGTGTCTCTGCTCGTGTGTGTCTCTGCTCGTGTGTGTCTGTGCTCGTGTGTGTCTCTGCTCGTGTGTGTCTCTGCTCGTGTGTGTCTCTGCTCGTGTGTGTCTCTGCTCGTGTGTGTCTCTGCTCGTGTGTGTCTACTCGTGTGTGTCTCTGCTCGTGTGTGTCTCTGCTCGTGTGTGTCTACTCGTGTGTGTCTCTGATCGTGTGTGTCTCTGCGTGTGTGTGTCTCTGCGTGTGTGTGTCTCTGCTCGTGTGTGTCTCTGCTCGTGTGTGTCTACTCGTGTGTGTCTCTGCTCGTGTGTGTCTCTGCTCGTGTGTGTCTCTGCTCGTGTGTGTCTCTGCTCGTGTGTGTCTCTGCTCGTGTGTGTCTCTGCTCGTGTGTGTCTCTGCTCGTGTGTGTCTCTGCTCGTGTGTGTCTACTCGTGTGTGTCTCTGATCGTGTGTGTCTCTGCGTGTGTGTGTCTCTGCTCGTGTGTGTCTCTTCTCGTGTGTGTCTCTGCTCGTGTGTGTCTCTTCTCGTGTGTGTCTGCTCGTGTGTGTCTACTCGTGTGTGTCTCTGCTCGTGTGTGTCTCTGCTCGTGTGTGTCTACTCGTGTGTGTCTCTGCTCGTGTGTGTCTCTGCTCGTGTGTGTCTCTGCTCGTGTGTGTCTACTCGTGTGTGTCTCTGATCGTGTGTGTCTCTGCGTGTGTGTGTCTCTGCTCGTGTGTGTCTCTTCTCGTGTGTGTCTGCTCGTGTGTGTCTGCTCGTGTGTGTCTCTGCTCGTGTGTGTCTCTGCTCGTGTGTGTCTACTCGTGTGTGTCTCTGCGTGTGTGTCTCTGCTCGTGTGTGTCTCTGCTCGTGTGTGTGTCTCTGCTCGTGTGTGTCTCTGCTCGTGTGTGTCTCTGCTCGTGTGTGTGTCTCTGCTCGTGTGTGTCTCTGATCGTGTGTGTCTCTGCGTGTGTGTGTCTCTGCGTGTGTGTCTCTGATCGTGTGTGTCTCTGCGTGTGTGTGTCTCTGCGTGTGTGTCTCTGCTCGTGTGTGTCTCTGCTCGTGTGTGTCTCTGCTCGTGTGTGTCTCTGCTCGTGTGTGACTCTGCGTGTGTGTCTCTGCTCGTGTGTGTCTCTGCTCGTGTGTGTGTCTCTGCGTGTGTGTCTCTGCTCGTGTGTGTCTCTGCTCGTGTGTGTCTCTGATCGTGTGTGTCTCTGCTCGTGTGTGTCTCTGCTCGTGTGTGTCTCTGCTCGTGTGTGTCTCTGCTCGTGTGTGTCTCTGCTCGTGTGTGTCTCTGCTCGTGTGTGTCTCTGCTCGTGTGCGTCTCTGCTCGTGTGCGTCTCTGCGTGTGTGTCTCTGCTCGTGTGTGTCTCTGCTCGTGTGTGTCTCTGCATGTGTGTGTCTGCTCGTGTGTCTCTGCTCGTGTGTGTCTCTGCTCGTGTGTGTCTCTGCGTGTGTGTCTCTGCTCGTGTGTCTCTGCTCGTGTGTGTCTCTGCTCGTGTGTGTCTCTGCTCGTGTGTGTCTCTGCTCGTGTGTGTCTCTGCGTGTGTGTCTCTGCGTGTGTGTCCCTGCTCGTGTGTGTCTCTGCGTGTGTGTCTCTGCTCGTGTGTGTCTCTGCGTGTGTGTCTCTGCTCGTGTGTGTCTCTGCTCGTGTGTGTCTCTGCTCGTGTGTGTCTCTGCGTGTGTGTCTCTGCGTGTGTGTCTCTGCTCGTGTGTGTCTCTGCGTGTGTGTCTCTGCTCGTGTGTGTCTGCTCGTGTGTGTCTCTGCTCGTGTGTGTCTCTGCTCGTGTGTGTCTCTGCTCGTGTGTGTCTCTGCTCGTGTGTGTCTCTGCATGTGTGTCTCTGCTCGTGTGTGTCTCTGCTCGTGTGTGTCTCTGCTCGTGTGTGTCTCTGCTCGTGTGTGTCTCTGCTCGTGTGTGTCTCTGCTCGTGTGTCTCTGCTCGTGCGTGTCTCTGCTCGTGTGTGTCTCTGCTCGTGTGTCTCTGCTCGTGTGTGTCTCTGCGTGTGTGTCTCTGCTCGTGTGTGTCTCTGCGTGTGTGTCTCTGCTCGTGTGTGTCTCTGCTCGTGTGTGTCTCTGCTCGTGTGTGTCTCTGCTCGTGTGTGTCTACTCGTGTGTGTCTCTGATCGTGTGTGTCTCTGCGTGTGTGTGTCTCTGCTCGTGTGTGTCTCTGCTCGTGTGTGTCTACTCGTGTGTGTCTCTGCTCGTGTGTGTCTCTGCTCGTGTGTGTCTCTGCTCGTGTGTGTCTCTGCTCGTGTGTGTCTCTGCTCGTGTGTGTCTCTGCTCGTGTGTGTCTACTCGCGTGTGTCTCTGCTCGTGTGTGTCTCTGCTCGTGTGTGTCTCTGCTCGTGTGTGTCTACTCGTGTGTGTCTCTGATCGTGTGTGTCTCTGCGTGTGTGTGTCTCTGCTCGTGTGTGTCTCTTCTCGTGTGTGTCTCTGCTCGTGTGTGTCTCTTCTCGTGTGTGTCTGCTCGTGTGTGTCTCTGCGTGTGTGTCTCTGCTCGTGTGTGTCTCTGCTCGTGTGTGTCTCTGCTCGTGTGTGTCTCTGCTCGTGTGTGTCTACTCGTGTGTGTCTCTGCTCGTGTGTGTCTCTGCTCGTGTGTGTCTACTCGTGTGTGTCTCTGATCGTGTGTGTCTCTGCTCGTGTGTGTCTACTCGTGTGTGTCTCTGCGTGTGTGTCTCTGCTCGTGTGTGTCTCTGCTCGTGTGTGTCTCTTCTCGTGTGTGTCTGCTCGTGTGTGTCTGCTCGTGTGTGTCTCTGCTCGTGTGTGTCTCTGCGTGTGTGTGTCTCTGCTCGTGTGTGTCTCTTCTCGTGTGTGTCTGCTCGTGTGTGTCTGCTCGTGTGTGTCTCTGCGTGTGTGTCTCTGCTCGTGTGTGTCTCTGCTCGTGTGTGTGTCTCTGCTCGTGTGTGTGTCTCTGCTCGTGTGTGTCTCTGCTCGTGTGTGTCTCTGCGTGTGTGTCTCTGCTCGTGTGTGTCTCTGCTCGTGTGTGTCTACTCGTGTGTGTCTCTGCTCGTGTGTGTCTCTGCTCGTGTGTGTCTCTGCTCGTGTGTGACTCTGCGTGTGTGTCTCTGCTCGTGTGTGTCTCTGCTCGTGTGTGTGTCTCTGCGTGTGTGTCTCTGCTCGTGTGTGTCTCTGCTCGTGTGTGTCTCTGATCGTGTGTGTCTCTGCGTGTGTGTCTCTGCTCGTGTGTGTCTGCTCGTGTGTGTCTCTGATCGTGTGTGTCTCTGCTCGTGTGTGTCTCTGCTCCTGTGTGTCTCTGCTCGTGTGTGTCTCTGCTCGTGTGTGTCTCTGCTCGTGTGTGTCTCTGCTCGTGTGTGTCTACTCGTGTGTGTCTCTGATCGTGTGTGTCTCTGCTCGTGTGTGTCTCTGCTCGTGTGTGTCTCTGCTCGTGTGTGTCTCTGCTCGTGTGTGTCTCTGCGTGTGTGTCTCTGCTCGTGTGTGTCTACTCGTGTGTGTCTCTGATCGTGTGTGTCTCTGCTCGTGTGTGTCTCTGCTCCTGTGTGTCTCTGCTCGTGTGTGTCTCTGCTCGTGTGTGTCTCTGCTCGTGTGTGTCTCTGCGTGTGTGTCTCTGCTCGTGTGTGTCTCTGCTCGTGTGTGTCTCTGCTCGTGTGTGACTCTGCGTGTGTGTCTCTGCTCGTGTGTGTCTGCTCGTGTGTGTCTCTGCTCGTGTGTGTCTCTGCTCGTGTGTGTCTCTGCTCGTGTGTGTCTCTGCTCGTGTGTGTCTCTGCTCGTGTGTGTCTCTGCGTGTGTGTCTCTGCTCGTGTGTGTCTCTGCTCGTGTGTGTCTCTGCTCGTGTGTGTCTCTGCTCGTGTGTGTCTCTGCTCGTGTGTGTCTCTGCGTGTGTGTCTCTGCTCGTGTGTGTCTCTGCTCGTGTGTGTCTCTGCGTGTGTGTCTCTGCTCGTGTGTCTCTGCGTGTGTGTCTCTGCTCGTGTGTGTCTCTGCTCGTGTGTGTCTCTGCTCGTGTGTGTCTCTGCTCGTGTGTGTCTCTGCGTGTGTGTCTCTGCTCGTGTGTGTCTCTGCTCGTGTGTGTCTCTGCTCGTGTGTGTCTCTGCTCGTGTGTGTCTCTGCGTGTGTGTCTCTGCTCGTGTGTGTCTGCTCGTGTGTGTCTCTGCTCGTGTGTGTCTCTGCTCGTGTGTGTCTCTGCGTGTGTGTCTCTGCTCGTGTGTGTCTCTGCTCGTGTGTGTCTCTGCTCGTGTGTGTCTCTGCTCGTGTGTGTCTCTGCGTGTGTGTCTCTGCTCGTGTGTGTCTCTGCTCGTGTGTGTCTCTGCTCGTGTGTGTCTCTGCTCGTGTGTGTCTCTGCTCGTGTGTGTCTCTGCTCGTGTGTGTCTCTGCGTGTGTGTCTCTGCTCGTGTGTGTCTCTGCTCGTGTGTGTCTCTGCGTGTGTGTCTCTGCTCGTGTGTGTCTCTGCTCGTGTGTGTCTCTGCTCGTGTGTGTCTCTGCTCGTGTGTGTCTCTGCTCGTGTGTGTCTCTGCTCGTGTGTGTCTCTGCGTGTGTGTCTCTGCTCGTGTGTGTCTCTGCTCGTGTGTGTCTCTGCTCGTGTGTGTCTCTGCTCGTGTGTGTCTGCTCGTGTGTGTCTCTGCTCGTGTGTGTCTCTGCTCGTGTGTGTCTCTGCGTGTGTGTCTCTGCTCGTGTGTGTCTCTGCGTGTGTGTCTGTGCTCGTGTGTGTCTCTGCTCGTGTGTGTCTCTGCTCGTGTGTGTCTCTGCTCGTGTGTGTCTCTGCTCGTGTGTGTCTCTGCGTGTGTGTCTCTGCTCGTGTGTGTCTCTGCTCGTGTGTGTCTCTGCTCGTGTGTGTCTCTGCTCGTGTGTGTCTCTGCTCGTGTGTGTCTCTGCTCGTGTGTGTCTCTGCTCGTGTGTGTCTCTGCTCGTGTGTGTCTGCTCGTGTGCGTCTCTGCTCGTGTGCGTCTCTGCTCGTGTGTGTCTCTGCGTGTGTGTCTCTGCGTGTGTGTGTCTGCTCGTGTGTGTCTCTGCTCGTGTGTGTCTCTGCTCGTGTGTGTCTCTGCGTGTGTGTCTCTGCTCGTGTGTGTCTCTGCTCGTGTGTGTCTCTGCGTGTGTGTCTCTGCTCGTGTGTGTCTCTGCTCGTGTGTGTCTCTGCGTGTGTGTCTCTGCTCGTGTGTGTCTCTGCTCGTGTGTGTCTCTGCTCGTGTGTGTCTCTGCTCGTGTGTGTCTCTGCGTGTGTGTCTCTGCTCGTGTGTGTCTCTGCTCGTGTGTGTCTCTGCTCGTGTGTGTCTCTGCGTGTGTGTCTCTGCTCGTGTGTGTCTCTGCTCGTGTGTGTCTCTGCGTGTGTGTCTCTGCTCGTGTGTGTCTCTGCTCGTGTGTGTCTCTGCGTGTGTGTCTCTGCTCGTGTGTGTCTCTGCGTGTGTGTCTCTGCTCGTGTGTGTCTCTGCTCGTGTGTGTCTCTGCGTGTGTGTCTCTGCTCGTGTGTGTCTCTGCTCGTGTGTGTCTCTGCTCGTGTGTGTCTCTGCGTGTGTGTCTCTGCTCGTGTGTGTCTCTGCGTGTGTGTCTCTGCTCGTGTGTGTCTCTGCGTGTGTGTCTCTGCTCGTGTGTGTCTCTGCTCGTGTGTGTCTCTGCTCGTGTGTGTCTCTGCTCGTGTGTGTCTCTGCTCGTGTGTGTCTCTGCTCGTGTGTGTCTCTGCTCGTGTGTGTCTCTGCTCGTGTGTGTCTCTGCTCGTGTGTGTCTCTGCTCGTGTGTGTCTCTGCTCGTGTGTGTCTCTGCTCGTGTGTGTCTCTGCTCGTGTGTGTCTCTGCTCGTGTGTGTCTCTGCGTGTGTGTCTCTGCTCGTGTGTGTCTCTGCGTGTGTGTCTCTGCTCGTGTGTGTCTCTGCTCGTGTGTGTCTCTGCGTGTGTGTCTCTGCTCGTGTGTGTCTCTGCTCGTGTGTGTCTCTGCGTGTGTGTCTCTGCTCGTGTGTGTCTCTGCTCGTGTGTGTCTCTGCTCGTGTGTGTCTCTGCTCGTGTGTGTCTCTGCTCGTGTGTGTCTCTGCTCGTGTGTGTCTCTGCTCGTGTGTGTCTCTGCTCGTGTGTGTCTCTGCTCGTGTGTGTCTCTGCGTGTGTGTCTCTGCGTGTGTGTCTCTGCTCGTGTGTGTCTCTGCGTGTGTGTCTCTGCGTGTGTGTCTCTGCTCGTGTGTGTCTCTGCTCGTGTGTGTCTCTGCTCGTGTGTGTCTCTGCTCGTGTGTCTCTGCTCGTGTGTGTCTCTGCTCGTGTGTGTCTCTGCTCGTGTGTGTCTCTGCTCGTGTGTGTCTCTGCGTGTGTGTCTCTGCTCGTGTGTGTCTCTGCGTGTGTGTCTCTGCTCGTGTGTGTCTCTGCTCGTGTGTCTCTGCTCGTGTGTGTCTCTGCTCGTGTGTCTCTGCTCGTGTGTGTCTCTGCTCGTGTGTGTCTCTGCGTGTGTGTCTCTGCTCGTGTGTGTCTCTGCTCGTGTGTGTCTCTGCGTGTGTGTCTCTGCGTGTGTGTGTCTCTGCTCGTGTGTGTCTCTGCTCGTGTGTCTCTGCTCGTGTGTGTCTCTGCGTGTGTGTCTCTGCTCGTGTGTGTCTCTGCTCGTGTGTGTCTCTGCTCGTGTGTGTCTCTGCTCGTGTGTCTCTGCTCGTGTGTGTCTCTGCGTGTGTGTCTCTGCTCGTGTGTGTCTCTGCTCGTGTGTCTCTGCTCGTGTGTCTCTGCTCGTGTGTGTCTGCTCGTGTGTGTCTCTGCTCGTGTGTGTCTCTGCTCGTGTGTGTCTCTGCTCGTGTGTGTCTCTGCTCGTGTGTGTCTCTGCTCGTGTGTCTCTGCTCGTGTGTGTCTCTGCGTGTGTGTCTCTGCTCGTGTGTGTCTCTGCGTGTGTGTCTACTCGTGTGTGTCTCTGCGTGTGTGTCTCTGCTCGTGTGTGTCTCTGCTCGTGTGTGTCTCTGCTCGTGTGTGTCTCTGCTCGTGTGTGTCTCTGCGTGTGTGTCTCTGCTCGTGTGTGTCTCTGCTCGTGTGTGTCTCTGCGTGTGTGTCTCTGCTCGTGTGTGTCTCTGCTCGTGTGTGTCTCTGCTCGTGTGTGTCTCTGCTCGTGTGTGTCTCTGCGTGTGTGTCTCTGCTCGTGTGTGTCTCTGCGTGTGTGTCTCTGCGTGTGTGTCTCTGCTCGTGTGTGTCTCTGCTCGTGTGTGTCTCTGCTCGTGTGTGTCTCTGCTCGTGTGTCTCTGCTCGTGTGTGTCTCTGCTCGTGTGTGTCTCTGCTCGTGTGTGTCTCTGCTCGTGTGTCTCTGCTCGTGTGTGTCTCTGCTCGTGTGTGTCTCTGCTCGTGTGTGTCTCTGCTCGTGTGTGTCTCTGCTCGTGTGTGTCTCTGCTCGTGTGTGTCTCTGCGTGTGTGTCTCTGCTCGTGTGTGTCTCTGCGTGTGTGTCTCTGCTCGTGTGTGTCTCTGCTCGTGTGTCTCTGCTCGTGTGTGTCTCTGCTCGTGTGTCTCTGCTCGTGTGTGTCTCTGCTCGTGTGTGTCTCTGCGTGTGTGTCTCTGCTCGTGTGTGTCTCTGCTCGTGTGTGTCTCTGCGTGTGTGTCTCTGCGTGTGTGTGTCTCTGCTCGTGTGTGTCTCTGCTCGTGTGTGTCTCTGCTCGTGTGTGTCTCTGCGTGTGTGTCTCTGCTCGTGTGTGTCTCTGCTCGTGTGTGTCTCTGCTCGTGTGTGTCTCTGCTCGTGTGTCTCTGCTCGTGTGTGTCTCTGCGTGTGTGTCTCTGCTCGTGTGTGTCTCTGCTCGTGTGTCTCTGCTCGTGTGTGTCTGCTCGTGTGTGTCTCTGCTCGTGTGTGTCTCTGCTCGTGTGTGTCTCTGCTCGTGTGTGTCTCTGCTCGTGTGTCTCTGCTCGTGTGTGTCTCTGCGTGTGTGTCTCTGCTCGTGTGTGTCTCTGCTCGTGTGTGTCTCTGCTCGTGTGTGTCTCTGCTCGTGTGTGTCTCTGCTCGTGTGTGTCTCTGCTCGTGTGTGTCTCTGCTCGTGTGTGTCTCTGCGTGTGTGTGTCTCTGCTCGTGTGTGTCTCTGCTCGTGTGTGTCTCTGCTCGTGTGTCTCTGCTCGTGTGTGTCTCTGCGTGTGTGTGTCTGTGCTCGTGTGTGTCTCTGCTCGTGTGTGTCTCTGCGTGTGTGTGTCTGTGCTCGTGTGTGTCTCTGCGTGTGTGTGTCTGTGCTCGTGTGTGTCTCTGCTCGTGTGTGTCTCTGCGTGTGTGTGTCTGTGCTCGTGTGTGTCTCTGCTCGTGTGTGTCTCTGCTCGTGTGTGTCTCTGCTCGTGTGTGTCTCTGCTCGTGTGTCTCTGCTCGTGTGTGTCTGCTCGTGTGTGTCTCTGCTCGTGTGTGTCTCTGCGTGTGTGTGTCTCTGCTCGTGTGTGTCTCTGCTCGTGTGTGTCTCTGCGTGTGTGTCTCTGCTCGTGTGTGTCTCTGCTCGTGTGTGTCTCTGCTCGTGTGTGTCTCTGCGTGTGTCTCTGCGTGTGTGTCTCTGCTCGTGTGTGTCTCTGCTCGTGTGTGTCTCTGCTCGTGTGTGTCTCTGCTCGTGTGTGTCTCTGCTCGTGTGTGTCTCTGCTCGTGTGTGTCTCTGCGTGTGTGTCTCAGCGTGTGTGTCTCTGCTCGTGTGTGTCTCTGCTCGTGTGTGTCTGCTCGTGTGTGTCTCTGCGTGTGTGTCTCTGCTCGTGTGTGTCTCTGCTCGTGTGTGTCTCTGCTCGTGTGTGTCTCTGCTCGTGTGTGTCTCTGCGTGTGTGTCTCTGCGTGTGTGTCTCTGCGTGTGTCTCTGCGTGTGTCTCTGCGTGTGTGTCTCTGCTCGTGTGTGTCTCTGCGTGTGTGTCTCTGCGTGTGTGTGTCTGCTCGTGTGTGTCTCTGCTCGTGTGTGTCTCTGCGTGTGTCTCTGCGTGTGTGTCTCTGCTCGTGTGTGTCTCTGCTCGTGTGTGTCTCTGCTCGTGTGTGTCTCTGCTCGTGTGTGTCTCTGCGTGTGTCTCTGCGTGTGTGTCTCTGCTCGTGTGTGTCTCTGCTCGTGTGTGTCTCTGCTCGTGTGTGTCTCTGCTCGTGTGTGTCTCTGCTCGTGTGTGTCTCTGCGTGTGTCTCTGCGTGTGTGTCTCTGCTCGTGTGTGTCTCTGCTCGTGTGTGTCTCTGCTCGTGTGTGTCTCTGCTCGTGTGTGTCTCTGCTCGTGTGTGTCTCTGCTCGTGTGTGTCTCTGCTCGTGTGTGTCTCTGCTCGTGTGTGTCTCTGCGTGTGTGTCTCTGCTCGTGTGTGTCTCTGCGTGTGTCTCTGCGTGTGTGTCTCTGCTCGTGTGTGTCTCTGCTCGTGTGTGTCTCTGCGTGTGTGTCTCTGCGTGTGTGTCTCTGCTCGTGTGTGTCTCTGCTCGTGTGTGTCTCTGCTCGTGTGTGTCTGCTCGTGTGTGTCTCTGCGTGTGTGTCTCTGCTCGTGTGTGTCTCTGCTCGTGTGTGTCTCTGCTCGTGTGTGTCTCTGCTCGTGTGTGTCTGCTCGTGTGTGTCTCTGCTCGTGTGTGTCTCTGCTCGTGTGTGTCTCTGCTCGTGTGTGTCTCTGCTCGTGTGTGTCTCTGCTCGTGTGTGTCTCTGCGTGTGTCTCTGCGTGTGTGTCTCTGCTCGTGTGTGTCTCTGCTCGTGTGTGTCTCTGCTCGTGTGTGTCTCTGCGTGTGTCTCTGCTCGTGTGTGTCTCTGCTCGTGTGTGTCTCTGCGTGTGTCTCTGCTCGTGTGTGTCTCTGCTCGTGTGTGTCTCTGCTCGTGTGTGTCTGCTCGTGTGTGTCTCTGCGTGTGTGTCTCTGCTCGTGTGTGTCTCTGCGTGTGTGTCTCTGCGTGTGTGTCTCTGCGTGTGTGTGTCTCTGCTCGTGTGTGTCTCTGCTCGTGTGTGTCTCTGCTCGTGTGTGTCTCTGCTCGTGTGTGTCTCTGCGTGTGTGTCTCTGCTCGTGTGTGTCTGCTCGTGTGTGTCTCTGCGTGTGTGTCTCTGCGTGTGTCTCTGCGTGTGTCTCTGCGTGTGTGTCTCTGCTCGTGTGTGTCTCTGCGTGTGTGTCTCTGCTCGTGTGTGTCTGTGCTCGTGTGTGTCTCTGCTCGTGTGTGTCTCTGCTCGTGTGTGTCTCTGCGTGTGTGTCTCTGCTCGTGTGTGTCTACTCGTGTGTGTCTACTCGTGTGTGTCTCTGCGTGTGTGTCTCTGCTCGTGTGTGTCTCTGCTCGTGTGTGTCTCTGCTCGTGTGTGTCTCTGCGTGTGTGTCTCTGCTCGTGTGTGTCTCTGCTCGTGTGTGTCTCTGCTCGTGTGTGTCTCTGCTCGTGTGTGTCTCTGCTTGTGTGTCTCTGCTCGTGTGTGTCTCTGCTCGTGTGTGTCTCTGCTCGTGTGTGTCTCTGCTCGTGTGTGTCTCTGCGTGTGTGTCTCTGCTCGTGTGTGTCTCTGCGTGTGTGTCTCTGCGCGTGTGTGTCTCTGCTCGTGTGTGTCTCTGCATGTGTGTCTCTGCTCGTGTGTGTCTCTGCGTGTGTGTCTCTGCTCGTGTGTGTCTCTGCATGTGTGTCTCTTCTCGTGTGTGTCTCTGCGTGTGTGTCTTTGCTCGTGTGTGTCTCTGCTCGTGTGTGTCTCTGCTCGTGTGTGTCTCTGCGTGTGTGTCTCTGCTCGTGTGTGTCTCTGCGTGTGTGTCTTTGCTCGTGTGTGTCTCTGCTCGTGTGTGTCTCTGCGTGTGTGTGTCTCTGCATGTGTCTCTGCTCGTGTGTGTCTCTGCTCGTGTGTGTCTCTGCTCGTGTGTGTCTCTGCTCGTGTGTGTCTCTGCTCGTGTGTCTCTGCGTGTGTGTCTCTTCTCGTGTGTGTCTCTGCGTGTGTGTCTCTGCTCGTGTGTGTCTCTGCTCGTGTGTGTCTCTGCGTGTGTGTCTCTGCATGTGTGTCTCTGCGTGTGTGTCTCTGCGTGTGTGTCTCTGCTCGTGTGTGTCTCTGCTCGTGTGTGTCTCTGCTCGTGTGTGTCTGCTCGTGTGTCTCTGCGTGTGTCTCTGCGTGTGTGTCTCTTCTCGTGTGTGTCTCTGCGTGTGTGTCTCTGCTCGTGTGTGTCTCTGCTCGTGTGTGTCTCTGCGTGTGTCTGCTCGTGTGTGTCTCTGCTCGTGTGTGTCTCTGCTCGTGTGTGTCTCTGCGTGTGTGTCTCTGCTCGTGTGTGTCTCTGCGTGTGTGTCTCTGCTCGTGTGTGTCTCTGCTCGTGTGTGTCTCTGCTCGTGTGTGTCTCTGCTCGTGTGTGTTTCTGCGTGTGTGTCTCTGCTCGTGTGTCTCTGCGTGTGTGTCTCTGCGTGTGTGTCTCTGCTCGTGTGTGTCTCTGCTCGTGTGTGTCTCTGCTCGTGTGTGTCTCTGCTCGTGTGTGTCTCTGCTCGTGTGTGTCTCTGCGTGTGTGTCTCTGCTCGTGTGTGTCTCTGCGTGTGTGTCTCTGCTCGTGTGTGTCTCTGCATGTGTGTCTCTTCTCGTGTGTGTCTCTGCGTGTGTGTCTCTGCTCGTGTGTGTCTCTGCGTGTGTGTCTCTGCTCGTGTGTGTCTCTGCGTGTGTGTCTCTGCTCGTGTGTGTCTCTGCATGTGTGTCTCTTCTCGTGTGTGTCTCTGCGTGTGTCTCTGCTCGTGTGTGTCTCTGCTCGTGTGTCTCTGCGTGTGTGTCTGTGCTCGTGTGTGTCTGTGCTCGTGTGTGTCTCTGCTCGTGTGTGTCTGCGTGTGTGTCTCTGCGTGTGTGTCTCTGCTCGTGTGTGTCTCTGCGTGTGTGTCTCTGCTCGTGTGTGTCTCTGCTCGTGTGTGTCTCTGCTCGTGTGTGTCTCTGCTCGTGTGTGTCTCTGCGTGTGTGTCTCTGCTCGTGTGTGTCTCTGCTCGTGTGTGTCTCTGCGTGTGTGTCTCTGCTCGTGTGTGTCTCTGCTCGTGTGTGTCTCTGCTCGTGTGTGTCTCTGCATGTGTCTCTGCTCGTGTGTGTCTACTCGTGTGTGTCTGTGCTCGTGTGTGTCTCTGCTCGTGTGTGTCTCTGCGTGTGTGTCTCTGCGTGTGTGTCTCTGCTTGTGTCTCTGCTCGTGTGTGTCTCTGCTCGTGTGTGTCTCTGGGTGTGTGTCTCTGCTCGTGTGTGTCTCTGCTCGTGTGTGTCTCTGCTCGTGTGTGTCTCTGCTCGTGTGTGTCTCTGCTCGTGTGTGTCTCTGCATGTGTCTCTGCGTGTGTTTCTCTGCTCGTGTGTGTCTCTGCTCGTGTGTGTCTCTGCTCGTGTGTGTCTCTGCTCGTGTGTGTCTCTTCTCGTGTGTGTCTCTGCGTGTGTGTCTCTGCGTGTGTGTCTCTGCTCGTGTGTGTCTCTGCTCGTGTGTGTTTCTGCATGTGTGTCTGCTCGTGTGTGTCTCTGCTCGTGTGTGTCTCTGCTCGTGTGTGTCACTGCTCGTGTGTGTCTCTGCTCGTGTGTGTCTCTGCTCGTGTGTGTCTCTGCTCGTGTGTGTCTCTGCTCGTGTGTGTCTCTGCTCGTGTGTGTCTCTGCGTGTGTGTCTCTGCGTGTGTGTCTCTGCTCGTGTGTGTCTCTGCTCGTGTGCGTCTCTGCTCGTGTGCGTCTCTGCTCGTGTGTGTCTCTGCGTGTGTGTCTCTGCATGTGTCTCTGCTCGTGTGTGTCTCTGCTCGTGTGTGTCTCTGCTCGTGTGTGTCTCTGCGTGTGTGTCTCTGCTCGTGTGTGTCTCTGCGTGTGTGTCTCTGCGTGTGTCTCTGCGTGTGTGTCTCTGCTCATGTGTGTCTCTGCGTGTGTGTCTCTGCGTGTGTGTCTCTGCGTGTGTCTCTGCGTGTGTGTCTCTGCGTGTGTGTCTCTGCTCGTGTGTGTCTCTGCGTGTGTGTCTCTGCGTGTGTGTGTCTGCTCGTGTGTGTCTCTGCTCGTGTGTGTCTCTGCGTGTGTCTCTGCGTGTGTGTCTCTGCTCGTGTGTGTCTCTGCTCGTGTGTGTCTCTGCTCGTGTGTGTCTGCTCGTGTGTGTCTCTGCGTGTGTGTCTCTGCTCGTGTGTGTCTCTGCTCGTGTGTGTCTCTGCTCGTGTGTGTCTACTCGTGTGTGTCTGTGCTCGTGTGTCTCTGCGTGTGTGTGTCTCTGCTCGTGTGTGTCCCTGCTCGTGTGTGTCTCTGCTCGTGTGTGTCTCTGCGTGTGTGTCTCTGCTCGTGTGTGTCTCTGCTCGTGTGTGTCTCTGCTCGTGTGTGTCTACTCGTGTGTGTCTGTGCTCGTGTGTCTCTGCGTGTGTGTGTCTCTGCTCGTGTGTGTCTCTGCTCGTGTGTGTCTCTGCTCGTGTGTGTCTCTGCTCGTGTGTCTCTGCGTGTGTGTGTCTCTGCTCGTGTGTGTCTCTGCTCGTGTGTGTCTCTGCGTGTGTGTGTCTCTGCTCGTGTGTGTCTCTGCTCGTGTGTGTCTCTGCGTGTGTGTCTCAGCGTGTGTGTCTCTGCTCGTGTGTGTCTCTGCTCGTGTGTGTCTCTGCTCGTGTGTGTCTCTGCGTGTGTGTCTCTGCTCGTGTGTGTCTCTGCTCGTGTGTGTCTCTGCTCGTGTGTGTCTACTCGTGTGTGTCTACTCGTGTGTGTCTCTGCATGTGTGTCTCTTCTCGTGTGTGTCTCTGCTCGTGTGTGTCTCTGCTCGTGTGTGTCTCTGCTCGTGTGTGTCTCTGCGTGTGTGTCTCTGCTCGTGTGTGTCTCTGCTCGTGTGTGTCTCTGCTCGTGTGTGTCTCTGCTCGTGTGTGTCTCTGCTTGTGTGTCTCTGCTCGTGTGTGTCTCTGCTCGTGTGTGTCTCTGCTCGTGTGTGTCTCTGCTCGTGTGTGTCTCTGCGTGTGTGTCTCTGCTCGTGTGTGTCTCTGCGTGTGTGTCTCTGCGCGTGTGTGTCTCTGCTCGTGTGTGTCTCTGCATGTGTGTCTCTGCTCGTGTGTGTCTCTGCGTGTGTGTCTCTGCTCGTGTGTGTCTCTGCATGTGTGTCTCTTCTCGTGTGTGTCTCTGCGTGTGTGTCTTTGCTCGTGTGTGTCTCTGCTCGTGTGTGTCTCTGCTCGTGTGTGTCTCTGCGTGTGTGTCTCTGCTCGTGTGTGTCTCTGCGTGTGTGTCTTTGCTCGTGTGTGTCTCTGCTCGTGTGTGTCTCTGCGTGTGTGTGTCTCTGCATGTGTCTCTGCTCGTGTGTGTCTCTGCTCGTGTGTGTCTCTGCTCGTGTGTGTCTCTGCTCGTGTGTCTCTGCGTGTGTCTCTGCGTGTGTGTCTCTTCTCGTGTGTGTCTCTGCGTGTGTGTCTCTGCTCGTGTGTGTCTCTGCGTGTGTGTCTCTGCGTGTGTGTCTCTGCGTGTGTGTCTCTGCGTGTGTGTCTCTGCTCGTGTGTGTCTCTGCTCGTGTGTGTCTCTGCTCGTGTGTGTCTCTGCTCGTGTGTGTCTCTGCGTGTGTGTCTCTGCGTGTGTGTCTCTGCTCGTGTGTGTCTGTGCTCATGTGTCTCTGCGTGTGTCTCTGCGTGTGTGTCTCTGCGTGTGTGTCTCTGCTCGTGTGTGTCTCTGCTCGTGTGTGTCTCTGCTCGTGTGTGTCTCTGCGTGTGTCTCTGCGTGTGTCTGCTCGTGTGTGTCTCTGCTCGTGTGTGTCTCTGCTCGTGTGTGTCTCTGCTCGTGTGTGTCTCTGCTCGTGTGTGTCTCTGCTCGTGTGTGTTTCTGCGTGTGTGTCTCTGCTCGTGTGTCTCTGCGTGTGTGTCTCTGCGTGTGTGTCTCTGCTCGTGTGTGTCTCTGCTCGTGTGTGTCTCTGCTCGTGTGTGTCTCTGCTCGTGTGTGTCTCTGCTCGTGTGTGTCTCTGCGTGTGTGTCTCTGCTCGTGTGTGTCTCTGCGTGTGTGTCTCTGCTCGTGTGTGTCTCTGCATGTGTGTCTCTTCTCGTGTGTGTCTCTGCGTGTGTGTCTCTGCTCGTGTGTGTCTCTGCGTGTGTGTCTCTGCTCGTGTGTGTCTCTGCGTGTGTGTCTCTGCTCGTGTGTGTCTCTGCATGTGTGTCTCTTCTCGTGTGTGTCTCTGCGTGTGTCTCTGCTCGTGTGTGTCTCTGCTCGTGTGTCTCTGCGTGTGTGTCTGTGCTCGTGTGTGTCTGTGCTCGTGTGTGTCTCTGCTCGTGTGTCTCTGCGTGTGTGTCTCTGCGTGTGTGTCTCTGCTCGTGTGTGTCTCTGCGTGTGTGTCTCTGCTCGTGTGTGTCTCTGCTCGTGTGTGTCTCTGCTCGTGTGTGTCTCTGCTCGTGTGTGTCTCTGCGTGTGTGTCTCTGCTCGTGTGTGTCTCTGCTCGTGTGTGTCTCTGCATGTGTCTCTGCTCGTGTGTGTCTCTGCTCGTGTGTGTCTCTGCTCGTGTGTGTCTACTCGTGTGTGTCTGTGCTCGTGTGTGTCTCTGCTCGTGTGTGTCTCTGCGTGTGTGTCTCTGCGTGTGTGTCTCTGCTTGTGTCTCTGCTCGTGTGTGTCTCTGCTCGTGTGTGTCTCTGCTCGTGTGTGTCTCTGCTCGTGTGTGTCTCTGCGTGTGTGTCTCTGCTTGTGTGTGTCTCTGCTCGTGTGTCTCTGCATCTGTCTCTGCGTGTGTTTCTCTGCTCGTGTGTGTCTCTGCTCGTGTGTGTCTCTGCTCGTGTGTGTCTCTCCGTGTGTGTCTCTGCTCGTGTGTGTCTCTGCTCGTGTGTGTCTCTGCTCGTGTGTGTCTCTGCTCGTGTGTGTCTCTGCTCGTGTGTGTCTCTGCTCGTGTGTGTCTCTGCTCGTGTGTGTCTCTGCATGTGTCTCTGCGTGTGTTTCTCTGCTCGTGTGTGTCTCTGCTCGTGTGTGTCTCTGCTCGTGTGTGTCTCTGCTCGTGTGTGTCTCTGCGTGTGTGTCTCTGCGTGTGTGTCTCTGCTCGTGTGTGTCTCTGCTCGTGTGTGTCTCTGCTCGTGTGTGTCTCTTCTCGTGTGTGTCTCTGCGTGTGTGTGTCTCTGCGTGTGTGTCTCTGCTCGTGTGTGTCTCTGCTCGTGTGTGTCTCTGCTCGTGTGTGTCTCTTCTCGTGTGTGTCTCTGCGTGTGTGTCTCTGCTCGTGTGTGTCTCTGCTCGTGTGTGTTTCTGCTCGTGTGTGTCTCTGCTCGTGTGTGTCTCTGCTCGTGTGTGTCTCTGCTCGTGTGTGTCTCTGCTCGTGTGTGTCTCTGCTCGTGTGTGTCTCTGCTCGTGTGTGTCTCTGCTCGTGTGTGTCTCTGCGTGTGTGTCTCTGCGTGTGTGTCTCTGCTCGTGTGTGTCTCTGCTCGTGTGTGTCTCTGCTCGTGTGTGTCTCTGCTCGTGTGTGTCTCTGCTCGTGTGTGTCTCTGCGTGTGTGTCTCTGCATGTGTCTCTGCTCGTGTGTGTCTCTGCTCGTGTGTGTCTCTGCTCGTGTGTGTCTCTGCGTGTGTGTCTCTGCTCATGTGTGTCTCTGCGTGTGTGTCTCTGCGTGTGTGTCTCTGCGTGTGTCTCTGCGTGTGTGTCTCTGCTCGTGTGTGTCTCTGCGTGTGTGTCTCTGCGTGTGTGTGTCTGCTCGTGTGTGTCTCTGCTCGTGTGTGTCTCTGCTCGTGTGTGTCTCTGCTCGTGTGTGTCTCTGCGTGTGTCTCTGCGTGTGTGTCTCTGCTCGTGTGTGTCTCTGCTCGTGTGTGTCTGCTCGTGTGTGTCTCTGCGTGTGTGTCTCTGCTCGTGTGTGTCTCTGCTCGTGTGTGTCTCTGCATGTGTCTCTGCTCGTGTGTGTCTCTGCTCGTGTGTGTCTCTGCTCGTGTGTGTCTCTGCTCGTGTGTGTCTCTGCTCGTGTGTGTCTCTGCTCGTGTGTGTCTCTGCTCGTGTGTGTCTCTGCGTGTGTGTCTCTGCTCGTGTGTGTCTCTGCTCGTGTGTGTCTCTGCTCGTGTGTGTCTCTGCTCGTGTGTGTCTCTGCTCGTGTGTGTCTCTGCGTGTGTGTCTCTGCGTGTGTGTGTCTCTGCTCGTGTGTGTCTCTGCTCGTGTGTGTCTCTGCTCGTGTGTGTCTCTGCTCGTGTGTGTCTCTGCGTGTGTGTCTCTGCGTGTGTGTCTCTGCTCGTGTGTGTCTCTGCTCGTGTGTGTCTCTGCTCGTGTGTGTCTCTGCTCGTGTGTGTCTCTGCTCGTGTGTGTCTCTGCTCGTGTGTGTCTCTGCTCGTGTGTGTCTCTGCTCGTGTGTCTCTGCTCGTGTGTGTCTCTGATCGTGTGTGTCTCTGATCGTGTGTGTCTCTGCGTGTGTGTCTCTGCTCGTGTGTGTCTCTGCTCGTGTGTGTCTCTGCTCGTGTGTGTCTCTGCTCGTGTGTGTCTCTGCGTGTGTGTCTCTGCTCGTGTGTCTCTGCTCGTGTGTGTCTCTGCTCGTGTGTGTCTCTGCTCGTGTGTGTCTCTGCTCGTGTGTGTCTCTGCGTGTGTGTCTCTGCTCGTGTGTGTTTCTGCTCGTGTGTCTCTGCTCGTGTGTGTCTCTGCTCGTGTGTGTCTCTGCTCGTGTGTGTCTCTGCTCGTGTGTGTCTCTGCTCGTGTGTGTCTCTGCTCGTGTGTGTCTCTGCTAGTGTGTGTCTCTGCGTGTGTGTCTCTGCTCGTGTTTGTCTCTGCTCGTGTGTGTCTCTGCTCGTGTGTGTCTCTGCATGTGTGTCTCTTCTCGTGTGTGTCTCTGCGTGTGTGTCTCTGCTCGTGTGTGTCTCTGCGTGTGTGTCTCTGCTCGTGTGTGTCTCTGCGTGTGTGTCTCTGCTCGTGTGTGTCTGTGCTCGTGTGTGTCTCTGCTCGTGTGTGTCTCTGCGTGTGTGTCTCTGCTCGTGTGTGTCTCTGCGTGTGTGTCTCTGCTCGTGTGTGTCTCTGCGTGTGTGTCTCTGCTCGTGTGTGTCTCTGCGTGTGTGTCTCTGCGTGTGTGTCTCTGCTCGTGTGTGTCTCTGCTCGTGTGTGTCTCTGCGTGTGTGTGTCTCTGCTCGTGTGTGTCTCTGCATGTGTGTCTCTTCTCGTGTGTGTCTCTGCATGTGTGTCTCTTCTCGTGTGTGTCTCTGCGTGTGTGTCTCTGCTCGTGTGTGTCTCTGCGTGTGTGTCTCTTCTCGTGTGTGTCTCTGCTCGTGCGTGTGTCTCTGCTCGTGTGTGTCTCTGCTCGTGTGTGTCTCTGCGTGTGTGTCTCTGCTCGTGTGTGTCTGTGCTCGTGTGTGTCTCTGCTCGTGTGTGTCTGCTCGTGTGTCTCTGCTCGTGTGTGTCTCTGCTCGTGTGTGTCTCTGCTCGTGTGTGTCTCTGCTCGTGTGTGTCTCTGCTCGTGTGTGTCTCTTCTCGTGTGTGTGTCTGCTCGTGTGTGTCTCTGCTCGTGTGTCTCTGCGTGTGTGTCTCTGCTCGTGTGTGTCTCTGCGTGTGTGTCTCTTCTCGTGTGTGTCTCTGCTCGTGTGTGTCTCTGCTCGTGTATCTCTGCTCGTGTGTGTCTCTGAGTGTGTGTGTCTCTACTCGTGTGTGTCTCTGCTCGTGTGTGTCTCTGCTCGTGTGTGTCTCTGCTCGTGTGTGTCTCTGCTCGTGTGTGTCTCTGCTCGTGTGTGTCTCTGCTCGTGTGTGTCTCTGCTCGTGTGTGTCTCTGCTCGTGTGTGTCTCTGCTCGTGTGTGTCTACTCGTGTGTGTCTACTCGTGTGTCTCTGCTCGTGTGTGTCTCTGCTCGTGTGTGTCTCTGCTCGTGTGTGTCTCTGCTCGTGTGTGTCTCTGCTCGTGTGTGTCTCTGCTCGTGTGTGTCTCTGCTCGTGTGTGTCTCTGCTCGTGTGTGTCTCTGCATGTGTGTCTCTTCTCGTGTGTGTCTCTGCTCGTGTGTGTCTCTGCTCGTGTGTGTCTCTGCTCGTGTGTGTCTCTGCGTGTGTGTCTCTTCTCGTGTGTGTCTCTACTCGTGTGTGTCTCTGCTCGTGTGTGTCTCTGCGTGTGTGTCTCTGCTCGTGTGTGTCTCTGCTCGTGTGTGTCTCTGCTCGTGTGTGTCTCTGCGTGTGTGTCTCTTCTCGTGTGTGTCTCTGCTCGTGTGTGTCTCTGCTCGTGTATCTCTGCTCGTGTGTGTCTCTGAGTGTGTGTGTCTCTGCTCGTGTGTGTCTCTGCGTGTGTGTCTCTGCTCGTGTGTGTCTCTGCTCGTGTGTGTCTACTCGTGTGTGTCTGTGCTCGTGTGTCTCTGCGTGTGTGTGTCTCTGCTCGTGTGTGTCTCTGCTCGTGTGTGTCTCTGCTCGTGTGTGTCTCTGCTCGTGTGTCTCTGCGTGTGTGTGTCTCTGCTCGTGTGTGTCTCTGCTCGTGTGTGTCTCTGCTCGTTTGTGTCTCTGCTCGTGTGTCTCTGCGTGTGTCTCTGCGTGTGTCTCTGCGTGTGTGTCTCTGCTCGTGTGTGTCTCTGCTCGTGTGTGTCTCTGCTCGTGTGTGTCTCTCCGTGTGTGTCTCTGCGTGTGTGTGTCTCTGCTCGTGTGTGTCTCTGCTCGTGTGTGTCTCTGCTCGTGTGTGTCTCTGCTCGTGTGTGTCTCTGCTCGTGTGTGTCTCTGCGTGTGTGTCTCTGCGTGTGTGTCTCTGCTCGTGTGTGTCTGTGCTCGTGTGTGTCTCTGCTCGTGTGTGTCTCTGCTCGTGTGTGTCTCTGCGTGTGTGTCTCTGCTCGTGTGTGTCTACTCGTGTGTCTCTTCTCGTGTGTGTCTCTGCGTGTGTGTCTCTGCTCGTGTGTGTCTCTGCTCGTGTGTGTCTCTGCTCGTGTGTGTCTCTGCGTGTGTGTCTCTGCTCGTGTGTGTCTCTGCTCGTGTGTGTCTCTGCTCGTGTGTGTCTCTGCTCGTGTGTGTCTCTGCTTGTGTGTCTCTGCTCGTGTGTGTCTCTGCGTGTGTGTCTCTGCGCGTGTGTGTCTCTGCTCGTGTGTGTCTCTGCGTGTGTGTCTCTGCTCGTGTGTGTCTCTGCTCGTGTGTGTCTCTGCTCGTGTGTGTCTCTGCTCGTGTGTGTCTCTGCTCGTGTGTGTCCCTGCTCGTGTGTGTCTCTGCGTTTGTGTCTCTGCTCGTGTGTGTCTCTGCGTGTGTGTCTCTGCGCGTGTGTGTCTCTGCTCGTGTGTGTCTCTGCGTGTGTGTCTCTGCTCGTGTGTGTCTCTGCGTGTGTGTCTCTGCTCGTGTGTGTCTCTGCATGTGTGTCTCTTCTCGTGTGTGTCTCTGCGTGTGTGTCTTTGCTCGTGTGTGTCTCTGCTCGTGTGTGTCTCTGCTCGTGTGTGTCTCTGCGTGTGTGTCTCTGCTCGTGTGTGTCTCTGCGTGTGTGTCTCTGCTCGTGTGTGTCTCTGCTCGTGTGTGTCTCTGCGTGTGTGTGTCTCTGCATGTGTCTCTGCTCGTGTGTGTCTCTGCTCGTGTGTGTCTCTGCTCGTGTGTGTCTCTGCTCGTGTGTCTCTGCGTGTGTCTCTGCGTGTGTGTCTCTTCTCGTGTGTGTCTCTGCGTGTGTGTCTCTGCTCGTGTGTGTCTCTGCGTGTGTGTCTCTGCGTGTGTGTCTCTGCGTGTGTGTGTCTCTGCTCGTGTGTGTCTCTGCTCGTGTGTGTCTCTGCTCGTGTGTGTCTCTGCTCGTGTGTGTCTCTGCTCGTGTGTCTCTGCGTGTGTGTCTCTGCTCGTGTGTGTCTCTGCTCGTGTGTGTCTCTTCTCGTGTGTGTCTCTGCTCGTGTGTGTCTGTGCTCGTGTGTGTCTCTGCGTGTGTGTCTCTGCTCGTGTGTGTCTCTGCGTGTGTGTCTCTGCGTGTGTGTCTCTGCGTGTGTGTCTCTGCGTGTGTGTCTCTGCTCGTGTGTGTCTCTGCTCGTGTGTGTCTCTGCTCGTGTGTGTCTGTGCTCGTGTGTGTCTCTTCTCGTGTGTGTCTCTGCTCGTGTGTGTCTCTGCTCGTGTGTGTCTCTGCTCGTGTGTCTCTGCGTGTGTGTCTCTTCGTGTGTGTCTCTGCTCGTGTGTGTCTCTGCTCGTGTGTGTCTCTGCTCGTGTGTCTCTGCGTGTGTGTCTCTGCTCGTGTGTGTCTCTTCTCGTGTGTGTCTCTGCTCGTGTGTGTCTGTGCTCGTGTGTGTCTCTTCTCGTGTGTGTCTCTGCTCGTGTGTGTCTCTTCTCGTGTGTGTCTCTGCGTGTGTGTCTGCTCGTGTGTGTCTCTGCTCGTGTGTGTCTCTGCTCGTGTGTGTCTCTGCTCGTGTGTGTCTCTGCTCGTGTGTGTCTCTGCTCGTGTGTGTCTCTGCGTGTGTGTCTCTGCTCGTGTGTGTCTTTGCTCGTGTGTGTCTCTGCTCGTGTGTGTCTCTGCTCGTGTGTGTCTCTGCGTGTGTGTCTCTGCGTGTGTGTCTCTGCTCGTGTGTGTCTCTGCGTGTGTGTCTCTGCTCGTGTGTGTCTCTGCTCGTGTGTGTCTCTGCTCGTGTGTGTCTCTGCGTGTGTGTCTCTGCTCGTGTGTGTCTCTGCTCGTGTGTGTCTCTGCTCGTGTGTGTCTCTGCTCGTGTGTGTCTCTGCGTGTGTGTCTCTGCGTGTGTGTCTCTGCTCGTGTGTGTCTCTGCTCGTGTGTGTCTCTGCTCGTGTGTGTCTCTGCTCGTGTGTGTCTCTGCTCGTGTGTGTCTCTGCTCGTGTGTGTCTCTGCTCGTGTGTGTCTCTGCTCGTGTGTGTCTCTGCGTGTGTGTCTCTGCTCGTGTGTGTCTCTGCTCGTGTGTGTCTCTGCGTGTGTGTCTCTGCTCGTGTGTGTCTCTGCTCGTGTGTGTCTCTGCTCGTGTGTGTCTCTGCTCGTGTGTGTCTCTGCTCGTGTGTGTCTCTGCTCGTGTGTGTCTCTGCTCGTGTGTGTCTCTGCTCGTGTGTGTCTCTGCGTGTGTGTCTCTGCTCGTGTGTGTCTCTGCTCGTGTGTGTCTCTGCTCGTGTGTGTCTCTGCTCGTGTGTGTCTCTGCTCGTGTGTGTCTCTGTGTGTGTGTGTCTCTGCTCGTGTGTGTCTCTGCTCGTGTGTGTCTCTGTGTGTGTGTGTCTCTGCTCGTGTGTGTCTCTGCTCGTGTGTGTCTCTGCGTGTGTGTCTCTGCTCGTGTGTGTCTCTGTGTGTGTGTCTCTGCTCGTGTGTGTCTCTGCTCGTGTGTGTCTCTGCGTGTGTGTCTCTGCTCGTGTGTGTCTCTGCTCGTGTGTGTCTCTGCTCGTGTGTTTCTCTACTCGTGTGTGTCTCTGCTCGTGTGTGTCTCTGCTCGTGTGTGTCTCTGCTCGTGTGTGTCTCTGCTCGTGTGTTTCTCTGCTCGTGTGTGTCTCTGCTCGTGTGTTTCTCTGCTCGTGTGTGTCTCTGCTCGTGTGTGTCTCTGCTCGTGTGTGTCTCTGCTCGTGTGTGTCTCTGCTCGTGTGTGTCTCTGCTCGTGTGTGTCTCTGCTCGTGTGTTTCTCTGCTCGTGTGTGTCTCTGCTCGTGTGTGTCTCTGCGTGTGTGTCTCTGCGTGTGTGTCTCTGCGTGTGTGTCTCTGCGTGTGTGTGTCTCTGCTCGTGTGTGTCTCTGCGTGTGTGTGTCTCTGCTCGTGTGTGTCTACTCGTGTGTGTCTCTGCGTGTGTGTCTGCTCGTGTGTGTCTCTGCTCGTGTGTGTCTCTGCTCGTGTGTGTCTGCTCGTGTGTGTCTCTGCTCGTGTGTCTCTGCTCGTGTGTGTCTCTGCTCATGTGTGTCTCTGCTCGTGTGTCTCTGCTCGTGTGTGTCTCTGCTCGTGTGTGTCTCTGCTCGTGTGTGTCTACTCGTGTGTGTCTCTGCTCGTGTGTGTCTCTGCGTGTGTGTCTCTGCTCGTGTGTGTCTCTGCATGTGTGTCTCTGCTCGTGTGTGTCTCTGCTCGTGTGTGTCTCTGCTCGTGTGTGTCTCTGCGTGTGTGTCTCTGATCGTGTGTGTCTCTGCTCGTGTGTGTCTCTGCGTGTGTGTCTCTGATCGTGTGTGTCTCTGCTCGTGTGTGTCTCTGATCGTGTGTGTCTCTGCTCGTGTGTGTCTCTGCGTGTGTGTCTCTGCTCGTGTGTGTCTCTGCGTGTGTGTCTCTGATCGTGTGTGTCTCTGCTCGTGTGTGTCTCTGATCGTGTGTGTCTCTGCTCGTGTGTGTCTCTGCGTGTGTGTCTCTGCTCGTGTGTCTCTGCTCGTGTGTGTCTCTGCTCCTGTGTGTCTCTGCGTGTGTGTCTCTGCGTGTGTGTCTCTGCGTGTGTGTCTCTGCTCGTGTGTGTCTCTGCTCGTGTGTGTCTCTGCGTGTGTGTCTCTGCTCGTGTGTGTCTCTGCTCGTGTGTGTCTCTGCGTGTGTGTCTCTGCGTGTGTGTCTCTGCGTGTGTGTCTCTGCTCGTGTGTGTCTCTGCGTGTGTGTGTGTCTCTGCTCGTGTGTGTCTCTGCGTGTGTGTCTCTGCGTGTGTGTCTCTGCGTGTGTGTCTCTGCGTGTGTGTCTCTTCTCGTGTGTGTCTCTGCGTGTGTGTCTCTGCTCGTGTGTGTCTCTGCTCGTGTGTGTCTCTGCTCGTGTGTGTCTCTGCTCGTGTGTGTCTCTTCTCGTGTGTGTCTCTGCTCGTGTGCGTCTCTGCTCGTGTGTGTCTCTGCTCTCTCTCTCTCGCCCTGTCTGTCGCTCTCTCTCTCTCCCTGTCTGTCGCTCTCTCTCTCGCCCTGTATGTCGCTCGCTCTCTCGCCCTGTCTGTCGCTCGCTCTCTCGCCCTGTCGCTCTCTCTCTCGCCCTGTCTGTCGCTCTCTCTCTCGCCCTGTATGTCGCTCGCTCTCTCGCCTTGTCTGTCGCTCGCTCTCTCGCCCTGTCGCTCGCTCTCTCGCCCTGTCTGTCGCTTTCTCTCTCTCGCCCTGTCTGTCGCTCGCTCTGTCGTTCTGTCTGTCGCTCGCTCTTTCGCCCTGTCGCTCGCTTTCTCGCCCTGTCTGTCGCACTCTCTCTCTCCCTGTCTGTCGCTCTTTCTCTCGCCCTGTATGTCGCTCGCTCTCTCGCCCTGTCGCTCGCTCTCTCGCCCTGTCTGTCGCTTTCTCTCTCTCGCCCTGTCTGTCGCTCTCTCTCTCGCCCTGTCTGTCGCTCGCTCTCACGCCCTGTCGCTCGCTGTCTCGGCCTGTCTGTCGCTTTCTCTCTCTCGCCCTGTCTGTCGCTCGCTCTCTCGCCCTGTCTGTCGCTCGCTCTCTCGCCCTGTCTGTCGCTCGCTTTCTCGCCCTGTCTGTCGCTCTCTCTCTCGCCCTGTCTGTCGCTCGCTCTCTCTTACCCTGTCTGTCGCTCGCTCTCTCGCCCTGTCTGTCGCTCGCTTTCTCGCCCTGGCTGTCGCTCGCTTTCTCGCCCTGTCTGTCGCTCGCTCTTTTGCCCTGTCTGTCGCTCGCTCTCTCGCCCTGTCTGTCGCTCGCTCTCTCGTCCTGTCTGTCGCTCGCTCTCTCGCCCTGTTTGTCGCTCTCTCTCTCGCCCTGTTTGATCATCGCCCTGTCGCTCTCTCTCTCTCTCTTACCCTGTCTGTCGCTCTCTCTCTCGCCCTGTCTGTCGCTCGCTCTCTCTTACCCTGTCTGTCGCTCGCTCTCTCGCCCTGTCTGTCGCTCGCTTTCTCGCCCTGTCTGTCGCTCGCTCTCTCGCCCTGTCTGTCGCTCGCTCTTCTCGCCCTGTCTGTCGCTCGCTCTCTCGCCCTGTCTGTCGCTCGCTCTCTCGCCCTGTCTGTCTCTTCTCTCTCGCTCTGTCTATCGCTCGCTCTCTCGCCCTGTCTGTCGCTCGCTATCTCGCCCCGTCCGTCGCTCGCTCTCTCGCCCTGTCTGTCGCTCGCTCTCTCGCCCTGTCTGTCGCTCGCTCTCTCGCCCTGTCTGTCGCTCGCTCTCTCGCCCTGTCTGTCGCTCGCTCTCTCGCCCTGTCTGTCGCTCGCTATCTCGCCCTGTCTGTCGCTCGCTATCTCGCCCTTTCTGTCGCTCGCTCTCTCGCCCTGTCTGTCGCTCGCTATCTCGCCCTGTCTGTCGCTCGCTATCTCGCCCTGTCTGTCGCTCGCTCTCTCGCCCTGTCTGTCGCTCGCTCTCTCGCCCTGTCTGTCGCTCGCTCTCTCTTACCCTGTCTGTCGCTCGCTCTCTCGCCCTGTCTGTCGCTCGCTCTTTTGCCCTGTCTGTCGCTCGCTCTTTTGCCCTGTCTGTCGCTCGCTCTCTCGCCCTGTCTGTCGCTCGCTCTCTCGTCCTGTCTGTCGCTCACTCTCTCGCCCTGTTTGTCGCTCTCTCTCTCGCCCTGTTTGATCATCGCCCTGTCGCTCTCTCTCTCTCGCCCTGTCTGTCGCTCTCTCTCTCGCCCTGTCTGTCGCTTTCTCTCTCTCGCCCTGTTTGATCATCGCCCTGTCGCTCTCTCTCTCTCGCCCTGTCTGTCGCTCTCTCTCTTGCCCTGTCTGTCGCTCGCTTTCTCGCCCTGTCTGTCGCTCGCTCTCTCGCCCTGTCTGTCACTCGCTCTCTCGCCTTGTCTGTCGCTCGCTCTCTCGCCCTGTCTGTCGCTCGCTCTCTCGTCCTGTCTGTCGCTCGCTCTCTCGCCGTGTCTGTCGCTCGCTCTCTCGCCCTGTCTGTCGCTCGCTCTCTCGCCCTGTCTGTCGCTCGCTCTCTCGTCCTGTCTGTCGCTCTCTCTCTCGCCCTGTCTGTCGCTCTTTCTCTCGCCTTGTCGCTCGCTCTCTCGCCCTGTCTGTCGCTTTCTCTCTCTCGCCCTGTCTGTCGCTCTCTCTCTCGCCCTGTCTGTCGCTCTCTCTCTCGCCCTGTCTGTCGCTCTCTCTCTCGCCCTGTCGCTCGCTCTCTCGCCCTGTCTGTCGCTTTCTCTCTCTCGCCCTGTCTGTCGCTCGCTCTCTTGCCCTGTCTGTCGCTCGCTTTCTCGCCCTGTATGTCGCTCGCTCTCTCGCCCTGTCTGTCGCTCGCTCTCTCGCCCTGTCTGTCGCTCGCTCTCTCGTCCTGTCTGTCGCTCGCTCTCTCGTCCTGTCTGTCGCTCGCTCTCTCGCCCTGTTTGTCGCTCTCTCTCTCGCCCTGTTTGATCATCGCCCTGTCGCTCTCTCTCTCTCGCCCTGTCTGTCGCTCTCTCTCTTGCCCTGTCTGTCGCTCTCTCTCTCGCCCTGTCTGTCGCTCTCTCTCACGCCCTGTCTGTCGCTCGCTCTCTCGCCCTGTCTGTCGCTCGCTCTCTCGCCCTGTCTGTCGCTTTCTCTCTCTCGCCCTGTCTGTCGCGTTCTCTCTCTCGCCCTGTCTGTCGCTCGCTCTCTCGCCCTGTCTGTCGCTGGCTCTCTCGCCCTGTACTCGCTCTCTCGCCCTGTCTGTCGCTCGCTCTCTCGCCCTGTCTGTCGCTCGCTCTCTCGCCCTGTCTGTCGCTCGCTCTCTCGCCCTGTCTGTCGCTCGCTCTCTCGCCCTGTCTGTCGCTCGCTCTCTCGCCCTGTCTGTCGCTCTCTCTCTCTCCCTGTCTGTCTCTTCTCTCTCGCTCTGTCTATCGCTCGCTCTCTCGCCCTGTCTGTCGCTCGCTATCTCGCCCCGTCCGTCGCTTGCTCTCTCGCCGTGTCTGTCGCTCGCTCTCTCGCTCTGTCTGTCGCTCGCTCTCTCGCCCTATCTGTCGCTCGCTCTCTCTTACCCTGTCTGTCGCTCGCTCTCTCGCCCTATCTGTCGCTCGCTCTCTCTTACACTGTCTGTCGCTCGCTCTCTCGCCCTGTCTGTCGTTCGCTTACTCGCCCTGTCTGTTGCTCGCTCACTCGCCCTGTCTGTCGCTCGCTCTCTCGCCCTGTCTGTCGCTCGCTCTCTCGTCCTGTCTGTCGCTCTCTCTCTCGCCCTGTCTGTCGCTCTCTCTCTGGCCCTGTCGCTCGCTCTCTCGCCCTGTCTGTCGCTCTCTCTCTCGCCCTGTCTGTCTGTCTCTCTCTCTCGCCCTGTCTGTCGCTCGCTCTCTCGCCCTGTCTGTCGCTTCTGTCTCGCCCTGTCTGTCGCTCGCTCTCTCGCCCTGTCTGTCGCTTCTCTCTCGCCCTGTCTATCGCTCTCTCTCTCGCCCTGTCTGTCGCTCTCTCACTCGCCCTGTCTGTCGCTCGCTCTCTCGCCCTGTCTGTCGCTCGCTCTCTCACCCTGTCTGTCCCTCGCTCTCTCGCCCTCTGTCTGTCGCTCGCTCTCTCGCCCTGTCTGTCGCCCTGTCTGTCGCTCTCTCTCTCTCGCCCTGTCCGTCACTCTCTCTCTCTCACCCTGTCTGTCGCTCTCTCTCTCTCGCCCTGTCTGTCGCTCGCTCTCTCTCCCTGTGTGTCCCTCGATCTCGCCCTGTCTGTCGCTCGCTCTCTCGCCCTGTCTGTCGCTCGCTCTCTCGCCTTGTCTGTCGCTCGCTCTCTCGCCCTGTCTGTCGCTCGCTCTCTCGCCCTGTCTGTCGCTCGCTCTCTCGTCCTGTCTGTCGCTCGCTCTCTCGCCGTGTCTGTCGCTCGCTCTCTCGCCCTGTCTGTCGCTCGCTCTCTCGTCCTGTCTGTCGCTCGCTCTCTCGTCCTGTCTGTCGCTCTCTCTCTCGCCCTGTCTGTCGCTCTCTCTCTCGCCCTGTCTGTCGCTCTTTCTCTCGCCTTGTCGCTCGCTCTCTCGCCCTGTCTGTCGCTTCTCTCTCTCGCCCTGTCTGTCGCTCTCTCTCTCGCCCTGTCTGTCGCTCTCTCTCTCGCCCTGTCGCTCGCTCTCTCGCCCTGTCTGTCGCTTTCTCTCTCTCGCCCTGTCTGTCGCTCGCTCTCTTGCCCTATCTGTCGCTCGCTCTCTCGCCCTGTCTGTCGCTCGCTCTCTCGCCCTGTCTGTCGCTCGCTCTCTCGTCCTGTCTGTCGCTCGCTCTCTCGTCCTGTCTGTCGCTCGCTCTCTCGCCCTGTTTGTCGCTCTCTCTCTCGCCCTGTTTGATCATCGCCCTGTCGCTCTCTCTCTCTCGCCCTGTCTGTCGCTCTCTCTCTTGCCCTGTCTGTCGCTCTCTCTCTCGCCCTGTCTGTCGCTCTCTCTCACGCCCTGTCTGTCGCTCGCTCTCTCGCCCTGTCTGTCGCTCGCTCTCTCGCCCTGTCTGTCGCTCGCTCTCTCGCCCTGTCGCTCGCTTTCTCGCCCTGTCTGTCGCACTCTCTCTCTCCCTGTCTGTCGCTCTCTCTCTCGCCCTGTGTGTCGCTCTCTCTTTCGCCCTGTATGTCGCTCGCTCTCTCGCCCTGTCTGTCGCTCGCTCTCTCGCCCTGTCGCTCGCTTTCTCGCCCTGTCTGTCGCACTCTCTCTCGCCCTGTCTGTCGCTCTCTCTCTCGCCCTGTCTGTCGCTCTCTCTCGCCCTGTATGTCGCTCGCTCTCTCGTCCTGTCTGTCGCTCGCTCTCTCGCCCTGTCGCTCGCTCTCTCGCCCTGTCTGTCGCTTCTCTCTCTCGCCTGTCTGTCGCTCGCTCTCTCGCCCTGTCTGTCGCTCGCTCTCACGCCCTGTCTGTCGCTCGCTCTCTCGCCCTGTCTGTCGCTCGCTCTCTCGCCCTGTCTGTCGCTCGCTCTCTCGCCCTGTCTGTCGCTCGCTCTCTCGCCCTGTCTGTCGCTCGCTCTCTCGCCCTGTCTGTCGCTCGCTCTCTCGCCCTGTCTGTCGCTCGCTCTCTCGCCCGTGTCTGCTCGCTCTCTCGCCCTGTCTGTCGCTCGCTCTCGCCTGTCGCTCGCTCTCTCGCCCTGTCTGTCGCTCTCTCTCTCGCCTGTCTGTCGCTCTCTCTCTCGCCCTGTCTGTCGCTCGCTCTCTCGCCCTGTCTGTCGCTCGCTCTCTCGCCCTGTCGCTCGCTCTCTCGCCCTGTCTGTCGCTTTCTCTCTCTCGCCCTGTCTGTCGCTCGCTCTCTCTCGCCCTGTCTGTCGCTCTCTCTCGCCCTGTCTGTCGCTCTCTCTCTCGCCCTGTCTGTCGCTCGCTCTCTCGTCCTGTCTGTCGCTCGCTCTCTCGTCCTGTCTGTCGCTCACTCTCTCGCCCTGTTTGTCGCTCTCTCTCTCGCCCTGTTTGATCATCGCCCTGTCGCTCTCTCTCTCTCGCCCTGTCTGTCGCTCTCTCTCTCGCCCTGTCTGTCGCTTTCTCTCTCTCGCCCTGTTTGATCATCGCCCTGTCGCTCTCTCTCTCTCGCCCTGTCTGTCGCTCTCTCTCTCGCCCTGTCTGTCGCTCGCTCTCTCGCCCTGTCTGTCGCTCGCTTTCTCGCCCTGTCTGTCGCTCGCTCTCTCGCCCTGTCTGTCGCTCGCTCTCTCGCCTTGTCTGTCGCTCGCTCTCTCGCCTTGTCTGTCGCTCGCTCTCTCGCCCTGTCTGTCGCTCGCTCTCTCGCCCTGTCTGTCGCTCGCTCTCTCGTCCTGTCTGTCGCTCGCTCTCTCGCCGTGTCTGTCGCTCGCTCTCTCGCCCTGTCTGTCGCTCGCTCTCTCGCCCTGTCTGTCGCTCGCTCTCTCGTCCTGTCTGTCGCTCGCTCTCTCGTCCTGTCTGTCGCTCTCTCTCTCGCCCTGTCTGTCGCTCTTTCTCTCGCCTTGTCGCTCGCTCTCTCGCCCTGTCTGTCGCTTTCTCTCTCTCGCCCTGTCTGTCGCTCTCTCTCTCGCCCTGTCTGTCGCTCTCTCTCTCGCCCTGTCTGTCGCTCTCTCTCTCGCCCTGTCGCTCGCTCTCTCGCCCTGTCTGTCGCTTTCTCTCTCTCGCCCTGTCTGTCGCTCGCTCTCTTGCCCTGTCTGTCGCTCGCTTTCTCGCCCTGTATGTCGCTCGCTCTCTCGCCCTGTCTGTCGCTCGCTCTCTCGCCCTGTCTGTCGCTCGCTCTCTCGTCCTGTCTGTCGCTCGCTCTCTCGCCCTGTTTGTCGCTCTCTCTCTCGCCCTGTTTGATCATCGCCCTGTCGCTCTCTCTCTCTCGCCCTGTCTGTCGCTCTCTCTCTTGCCCTGTCTGTCGCTCTCTCTCTCGCCCTGTCTGTCGCTCTCTCTCACGCCCTGTCTGTCGCTCGCTCTCTCGCCCTGTCTGTCGCTCGGTCTCTCGCCCTGTCTGTCGCTTTCTCTCTCTCGCCCTGTCTGTCGCGTTCTCTCTCTCGCCCTGTCTGTCGCTCGCTCTCTCGCCCTGTCTGTCGCTGGCTCTCTCGCCCTGTACTCGCTCTCTCGCCCTGTCTGTCGCTCGCTCTCTCGCCCTGTCTGTCGCTCGCTCTCTCGCCCTGTCTGTCGCTCGCTCTCTCGCCCTGTCTGTCGCTCGCTCTCTCGCCCTGTCTGTCGCTCGCTCTCTCGCCCTGTCTGTCGCTCTCTCTCTCTCCCTGTCTGTCTCTTCTCTCTCGCCCTGTCTGTCGCTCGCTCTCTCGCCCTGTCTGTCGCTCGCTCTCTCGCCCTGTCTGTCGCTCGCTCTCTCGCCCTGTCTGTCGCTCGCTCTCTCGCCCTGTCTGTCGCTCGCTCTCTCGCCCTGTCTGTCGCTCGCTCTCTCGCCCTGTCTGTCGCTCGCTCTCTCGCCCTGTCTGTCGCTCGCTCTCTCGCCCTGTCTGTCGCTCGCTCTCTCGCCCTGTCTGTCGCTCGCTCTCTCGCCCTGTCTGTCGCTCGCTCTCTCGTCCTGTCTGTCGCTCTCTCTCTCGCCCTGTCTGTCGCTCTTCTCTCGCCCTGTCGCTCGCTCTCTCGCCCTGTCTGTCGCTCTCTCTCTCGCCCTGTCTGTCGCTCTCTCTCTCGCCTGTCGCTCGCTCTCTCGCCCTGTCTGTCGCTTTCTCTCTCTCGCCCTGTCTGTCGCTCGCTCTCTCGCCCTGTCTGTCGCTCGCTCTCTCGCCCTGTCTGTCGCTCGCTCTCTCGCCCTGTCTGTCGCTCGCTCTCTCGCCCTGTCTGTCGCTCGCTCTCTCGCCCTGTCTGTCGCTCGCTCTCTCGCCCTGTTTGTCGCTCTCTCTCTCGCCCTGTTTGATCATCGCCCTGTCGCTCTCTCTCTCTCGCCCTGTCTGTCGCTCTCTCTCTCGCCCTGTCTGTCGCTCTCTCTCTCGCCCTGTCTGTCGCTCTCTCTCGCCCTGTCTGTCGCTCGCTCTCTCGCCCTGTCTGTCGCTCGCTCTCTCGCCCTGTCTGTCGCTCGCTCTCTCGCCCTGTCTGTCGCTTTCTCTCTCTCGCCCTGTCTGTCGCTCTCTCTCTCGCCCTGTCTGTCGCTCGCTCTCTCGCCCTGTCTGTCGCTCGCTCTCTCGCCCTGTACTCGCTCTCTCGCCCTGTCTGTCGCTCGCTCTCTCGCCCTGTCTGTCGCTCGCTCTCTCGCCCTGTCTGTCGCTCGCTCTCTCGCCCTGTCTGTCGCTCGCTCTCTCGCCCTGTCTGTCGCTCGCTCTCTCGCCCTGTCTGTCGCTCTCTCTCTCGCCCTGTCGCTCGCTCTCTCGCCCTGTCTGTCGCTCTCTCTCTCGCCCTGTCTGTCTGTCTCTCTCTCTCGCCCTGTCTGTCGCTCGCTCTCTCGCCCTGTCTGTCGCTTCTCTCTCGCCCTGTCTGTCGCTCGCTCTCTCGCCCTGTCTGTCGCTTCTCTCTCGCCCTGTCTGTCGCTCTCTCTCTCGCCCTGTCTGTCGCTCTCTCTCTCGCCCTGTCTGTCGCTCGCTCTCTCGCCCTGTCTGTCGCTCGCTCTCTCCCTGTCTGTCGCTCGCTCTCTCGCCCTGTCTGTCGCTCGCTCTCTCGCCCTGTCTGTCGCCTGTCTGTCGCTCTCTCTCTCGCCCTGTCCTGTCCTCTCTCTCTCTCGCCCTACTGTCGCCTCTCTCTCTCGCCCTGTCTGTCGCTCGCTCTCTCTCCCTGTCTGTCGCTCGCTCTCTCGCCCTGTCTGTCGCTCTCTCTCTCGCCCTGTCTGTCGCTCTCTCTCTCGCCCTGTCTGTCGCTCGCTCTCTCGCCCTGTCTGTCGCTCGCTCTCTCGCCCTTCTGTCGCTCGCTCTCTCGCCCTTGTCTGTCGCTCGCTCTCTCGCCCTGTCTGTCGCTCGCTCTCTCGCCCTGTGTCGCTCGCTCTATCGCCCTGTCGTCGCTCGCTCTCTCGTCCCTGTCTGTCGCTCGCTCTCTCGCCCTGTCTGTCGCTCTCTCTCTCGCCCTGTCTGTCGCTCTCTCTCTCGCCCTGTCTGTCGCTCGCTCTCTCGCCCTGTCTGTCGCTCTCTCTCTCGTCCTGTCTGTCGCTCTCTCTCTCGCCCTGTCTGTCGCTCTCTCTCTCGCCCTGTCGCTCGCTCTCTCGCCCTGTCTGTCGCTTTCTCTCTCTCGCCCTGTCTGTCGCTCGCTCTCTCGCCCTGTCTGTCGCTCGCTCTCTCGCCCTGTCTGTCGCTCGCTCTCTCGCCCTGTCGCTCGCTCTCTCGCCCTGTCTGTCGCTTTCTCTCTCTCGCCCTGTCTGTCGCTCGCTCTCTCGCCCTGTCTGTCGCTCGCTCTCTCGCCCTGTCGCTCGCTCTCTCGCCCTGTCTGTCGCTTTCTCTCTCTCGCCCTGTCTGTCGCTCGCTCTCTCGCCCTGTCTGTCGCTCGCTCTCTCGCCCTGTCTGTCGCTCGCTCTCTCGCCCTGTCTGTCGCTCGCTCTCTCGCCCTGTCGCTCGCTCTCTCGCCCTGTCTGTCGCTTTCTCTCTCTCGCCCTGTCTGTCGCTCGCTCTCTCGCCCTGTCTGTCGCTCGCTCTCTCGCCTGTCGCTCGCTCTCTCGCCCTGTCTGTCGCTCTCTCTCTCGCCCTGTCTGTCGCTCTCTCTCTCTCCCTGTCTGTCGCTCGCTCTCTCGCCCTGTC
This sequence comes from Squalus acanthias, assembly GCA_030390025.1. Taxonomy (NCBI): domain Eukaryota; kingdom Metazoa; phylum Chordata; class Chondrichthyes; order Squaliformes; family Squalidae; genus Squalus; species Squalus acanthias. The sequence goes on along the minus strand of JASTWF010000480.1, from coordinate 75,577 downwards.
TGTCGCTCGCTCTCTCGCCCTGTCTGTCGCTCGCTCTCTCGCCCTGTCTGTCGCTCGCTCTCTCGCCCTGTCTGTCGCTCGCTCTCTCGCCCTGTCTGTCGCTCTCTCTCTCGCCCTGTTTGTCTCTCGCCCTGTCTCTCTCTCGCCCTGTCTGTCGCTCTCTCTCTCGCCCTGTCTGTCTCTCGCCCTGTCTGCTCTCTCGCCCTGTCTGTCTCTCTCTCTCGCCCTGTCTGTCGCTCTCTCTCTCGCCCTGTCTGTCGCTCGCTCTCTCGCCCTGTCTGTCGCTCGCTCTCTCGCCCTGTCTGTCGCTCGCTCTCTCGCCCTGTCTGTCGCTCGCTCTCTCGCCCTGTCTGTCGCTCGCTCTCTCGCCCTGTCTGTCGCTCGCTCTCTCGCCCTGTCTGTCGCTCGCTCTCTCGCCCTGTCTGTCGCTCGCTCTCTCGCCCTGTCTGTCGCTCGCTCTCTCGCCCTGTCTGTCGCTCGCTCTCTCGCCCTGTCTGTCGCTCGCTCTCTCGCCCTGTCTGTCGCTCGCTCTCTCGCCCTGTCTGTCGCTCGCTCTCTCGCCCTGTCTGTCGCTCGCTCTCTCGCCCTGTCTGTCGCTCGCTCTCTCGCCCTGTCTGTCGCTCGCTCTCTCGCCCTGTCTGTCGCTCGCTCTCTCGCCCTGTCTGTCGCTCTCTCTCGCCCTGTCTGTCGCTCTCTCTCTCTCGCCCTGTCGCTCGCTCTCTCGCCCTGTCTGTCGCTTCTCTCTCTCGCCCTGTCTGTCGCTCTCTCTCTCGCCCTGTCTGTCGCTCTCTCTCTCGCCCTGTCTGTCGCTCTCTCTCTCGCCCTGTCGCTCGCTCTCTCGCCCTGTCTGTCGCTTTCTCTCTCTCGCCCTGTCTGTCGCTCGCTCTCTCGCCCTGTCTGTCGCTCGCTTCTCGCCCTGTCTGTCGCTCGCTCTCTCGCCCTGTCTGTCGCTCGCTCTCTCGCCCTGTCTGTCGCTCGCTCTCTCGTCCTGTCTGTCGCTCGCTCTCTCGCCCTGTCTGTCGCTCTCTCTCTCGCCCTGTTTGATCATCGCCCTGTCGCTCTCTCTCTCTCGCCCTGTCTGTCGCTCTCTCTCTTGCCCTGTCTGTCGCTCTCTCTCTCGCCCTGTCTGTCGCTCTCTCTCTCGCCCTGTCTGTCGCTCTCTCTCTCGCCCTGTCTGTCGCTCGCTCTCTCGCCCTGTCTGTCGCTCGCTCTCTCGCCCTGTCTGTCGCTTTCTCTCTCGCCCTGTCTGTCGCGTTCTCTCTCTCGCCCTGTCTGTCGCTCGCTCTCTCGCCCTGTCTGTCGCTCGCTCTCTCGCCCTGTACTCGCTCTCTCGCCCTGTCTGTCGCTCGCTCTCTCGCCCTGTCTGTCGCTCGCTCTCTCGCCCTGTCTGTCGCTCGCTCTCTCGCCCTGTCTGTCGCTCGCTCTCTCGCCCTGTCTGTCGCTCGCTCTCTCGCCCTGTCTGTCGCTCGCTCTCTCGCCCTGTCTGTCGCTCTCTCTCTCTCCTGTCTGTCTCTCTCTCTCGCCCTGTCTGTCGCTCGCTCTCTCGCCCTGTCTGTCGCTCGCTCTCTCGCCCTGTCTGTCGCTCTCTCTCTCGCCCTGTCTGTCGCTCTCTCTCTCGCCCTGTCTGTCGCTCTCTCTCTCGCCCTGTCTGTCGCTCGCTCTCTCGCCCTGTCTGTCGCTCGCTCTCTCGCCCTGTCGCTCGCTCTCTCGCCCTGTCTGTCGCTCTCTCTCTCGCCCTGTCTGTCGCTCTCTCTCTCGCCCTGTCTGTCGCTCTCTCTCTCGCCCTGTCTGTCGCTCGCTCTCTCGCCCTGTCTGTCGCTCGCTCTCTCGCCCTGTCGCTCGCTCTCTCGCCCTGTCTGTCGCTTTCGCTCTCTCGCCCTGTCTGTCGCTCGCTCTCTCGCCCTGTCTGTCGCTCGCTCTCTCGCCCTGTCGCTCGCTCTCTCGCCCTGTCTGTCGCTTTCTCTCTCTCGCCCTGTCTGTCGCTCGCTCTCTCGCCCTGTCTGTCGCTCGCTCTCTCGCCCTGTCTGTCGCTCGCTCTCTCGCCCTGTCGCTCGCTCTCTCGCCCTGTCTGTCGCTTCTCTCTCTCGCCCTGTCTGTCGCTCGCTCTCTCGCCCTGTCTGTCGCTCGCTCTCTCGCCCTGTCGCTCGCTCTCTCGCCTGTCTGTCGCTCTCTCTCTCGCCCTGTCTGTCGCTTCTCTCTCTCGCCTGTCTGTCGCTCGCTCTCTCGCCCTGTCTGTCGCTCGCTCTCTCGCCCTGTCTGTCGCTCGCTCTCTCGCCCTGTCTGTCGCTCGCTCTCTCGCCCTGTCTGTCGCTCGCTCTCTCGCCCTGTCTGTCGCTCTCTCTCTCGCCCTGTTTGCTCATCGCCCTGTCCGCTCTCTCTCTCTCGCCTGTCTGTCGCTCGCTCTCTCGCCTGTCTGTCGCTTCTCTCTCTCGCCCTGTTTGATCATCGCCCTGTCGCTCTCTCTCTCTCGCCTGTCTGTCGCTCTCTCTCTCGCCCTGTCTGTCGCTCGCTCTCTCGCCCTGTCTGTCGCTCGCTCTCTCGCCCTGTCTGTCGCTCGCTCTCTCGCCCTGTCTGTCGCTCGCTCTCTCGCCCTGTCTGTCGCTCGCTCTCTCGCCCTGTCTGTCGCTCGGCCTGTCTGTCGCTCGCTCTCTCGCCCTGTCTGTCGCTCGCTCTCTCGCCCTGTCTGTCGCTCGCTCTCTCGCCCTGTCTGTCGCTCGCTCTCTCGCCCTGTCTGTCGCTCGCTCTCTCGCCTGTGTCGCTCGCTCTCTCGCCCTGTCTGTCGCTCGCTCTCTCGCCCTGTCTGTCGCTCGCTCTCTCGCCCTGTCTGTCGCTCGCTCTCTCGCCCTGTCTGTCGCTCGCTCTCTCGCCCTGTCTGTCGCTCTCTCTCTCGCCCTGTCTGTCGCTCTCTCTCTCGCCTTGTCGCTCGCTCTCTCGCCCTGTCTGTCGCTTTCTCTCTCTCGCCCTGTCTGTCGCTCTCTCTCTCGCCCTGTCTGTCGCTCTCTCTCTCGCCCTGTCTGTCGCTCTCTCTCTCGCCCTGTCGCTCGCTCTCTCGCCCTGTCTGTCGCTTTCTCTCTCTCGCCTGTCTGTCGCTCGCTCTCTTCCCTGTCTGTCGCTCGCTCTCTCGCCCTGTCTGTCGCTCGCTCTCTCGCCTGTCTGTCGCTCGCTCTCTCGCCTGTCTGTCGCTCGCTCTCTCGCCCTGTCTGTCGCTCGCTCTCTCGCCCTGTCTGTCGCTCTCTCTCTCGCCCTGTTTGATCATCGCCCTGTCGCTCTCTCTCTCTCGCCCTGTCTGTCGCTCTCTCTCTCGCCCTGTCTGTCGCTCTCTCTCTCGCCCTGTCTGTCGCTCTCTCTCTCGCCCTGTCTGTCGCTCGCTCTCTCGCCCTGTCTGTCGCTCGCTCTCTCGCCCTGTCTGTCGCTTTCTCTCTCTCGCCCTGTCTGTCGCTCTCTCTCTCGCCCTGTCTGTCGCTCGCTCTCTCGCCCTGTCTGTCGCTCGCTCTCTCGCCCTGTACTCGCTCTCTCGCCCTGTCTGTCGCTCGCTCTCTCGCCCTGTCTGTCGCTCGCTCTCTCGCCCTGTCTGTCGCTCGCTCTCTCGCCCTGTCTGTCGCTCGCTCTCTCGCCCTGTCTGTCGCTCGCTCTCTCGCCCTGTCTGTCGCTCTCTCTCTCTCGCCCTGTCTGTCTCTTCTCTCTCGCCCTGTCTGTCGCTCGCTCTCTCGCCCTGTCTGTCGCTCGCTCTCTCGCCCTGTCTGTCGCTCGCTCTCTCGCCCTGTCTGTCGCTCGCTCTCTCGCCCTGTCTGTCGCTCGCTCTCTCGCCCTGTCTGTCGCTCGCTCTCTCGCCCTGTCTGTCGCTCGCTCTCTCTCCCTGTCTGTCGCTCGCTCTCTCGCCCTGTCTGTCGCTCGCTCTCTCGCCCTGTCTGTCGCTCGCTCTCTCGCCTGTCTGTCGCTCGCTCTCTCGCCCTGTCTGTCGCTCTCTCTCTCGCCCTGTCTGTCGCTCTCTCTCTCGCCCTGTCGCTCGCTCTCTCGCCCTGTCTGTCGCTCTCTCTCGCCTGTCTGTCTCTCTCTCTCGCCCTGTCTGTCGCTCGCTCTCTCGCCCTGTCTGTCGCTTTTCTCTCGCCCTGTCTGTCGCTCGCTCTCTCGCCCTGTCTGTCGCTTCTCTCTCGCCCTGTCTGTCGCTCTCTCTCGCCCTGTCTGTCGCTCTCTCTCTCGCCCTGTCTGTCGCTCGCTCTCTCGCCCTGTCTGTCGCTCGCTCTCTCGCCCTGTCTGTCGCTCGCTCTCTCGCCCTCTGTCTGTCGCTCGCTCTCTCGCCCTGTCTGTCGCCCTGTCTGTCGCTCTCTCTCTCTCGCCCTGTCTGTCGCTCTCTCTCTCTCGCCCTGTCTGTCGCTCTCTCTCTCTCGCCCTGTCTGTCGCTCGCTCTCTCGCCCTGTCTGTCGCTCGCTCTCGCCCTGTCTGTCGCTCGCTCTCTCGCCCTGTCTGTCGCTCGCTCTCTCGCCCTGTCTGTCGCTCGCTCTCTCGCCCTGTCTGTCGCTCGCTCTCTCGCCCTGTCTGTCGCTCGCTCTCTCGCCCTGTCTGTCGCTCGCTCTCTCGCCCTGTCTGTCGCTCGCTCTCTCGCCCTGTCTGTCGCTCGCTCTCTCGCCCTGTCTGTCGCTCGCTCTCTCGCCCTGTCTGTCGCTCACTCTCTCGCCCTGTCTGTCGCTCGCTCTCGCCCTGTCTGTCGCTCGCTCGCTCTCTCGCCCTGTCTGTCGCTCGCTCTCTCGCCCTGTCTGTCGCTCGCTCTCTCGCCCTGTCTGTCGCTCGCTCTCTCGCCCTGTCTGTCGCTCTCTCTCTCGCCCTGTCTGTCGCTCTCTCTCTCGCCCTGTCTGTCGCTCGCTCTCTCGCCCTGTCTGTCGCTCTCTCTCTCGCCCTGTCTGGCTCGCTCTCTCGCCCTGTCTGTCGCTCTCTCTCTCGCCCTGTCTGTCGCTCGCTCTCTCGCCCTGTCTGTCGCTCGCTCTCTCGCCTGTCTGTCGCTCGCTCTCTCGCCCTGTCTGTCGCTCGCTCTCTCGCCCTGTCTGTCGCTCGCTCTCTCGTCCCTGTCTGTCGCTCGCTCTCTCGCCCTGTCTGTCGCTCTCTCTCTCGCCCTGTTTGCTCATCGCCCTGTCGCTCTCTCTCTCTCGCCCTGTCTGTCGCTCTCTCTCTCGCCCTGTCTGTCGCTCTCTCTCTCGCCCTGTCTGTCGCTCTCTCTCTCGCCCTGTCTGTCGCTCGCTCTCTCGCCCTGTCTGTCGCTCGCTCTCTCGCCCTGTCTGTCGCTTTCTCTCTCTCGCCCTGTCTGTCGCTCTCTCTCTCGCCCTGTCTGTCGCTCGCTCTCTCGCCCTGTCTGTCGCTCGCTCTCTCGCCCTGTCTCGCTCTCTCGCCCTGTCTGTCGCTCGCTCTCTCGCCCTGTCTGTCGCTCGCTCTCTCGCCCTGTCTGTCGCTCGCTCTCTCGCCCTGTCTGTCGCTCGCTCTCTCGCCCTGTCTGTCGCTCGCTCTCTCGCCCTGTCTGTCGCTCGCTCTCTCGCCCTGTCTGTCGCTCGCTCTCTCGCCCTGTCTGTCGCTCGCTCTCTCGCCCTGTCTGTCGCTCTCTCTCTCGCCCTGTCTGTCGCTTCTCTCTCGCCCTGTCTGTCGCTCGCTCTCTCGCCCTGTCTGTCGCTCGCTCTCTCGCCCTGTCTGTCGCTCGCTCTCTCGCCCTGTCTGTCGCTCGCTCTCTCGCCCTGTCTGTCGCTCGCTCTCTCGCCCTGTCTGTCGCTCGCTCTCTCGCCCTGTCTGTCGCTCGCTCTCTCGCCCTGTCTGTCGCTCGCTCTCTCGCCCTGTCTGTCGCTCGCTCTCTCGCCCTGTCTGTCGCTCGCTCTCTCGCCCTGTCTGTCGCTCGCTCTCTCGCCCTGTCTGTCGCTCTCTCTCTCGCCCTGTCTGTCGCTCTCTCTCTCGCCCTGTCGCTCGCTCTCTCGCCCTGTCTGTCGCTCTCTCTCTCGCCCTGTCTGTCGCTCCTCTCTCGCCCTGTCTGTCGCTCGCTCTCTCGCCCTGTCTGTCGCTTCTCTCTCGCCCTGTCTGTCGCTCGCTCTCTCGCCCTGTCTGTCGCTTCTCTCTCGCCCTGTCTGTCGCTCGCTCTCTCGCCCTGTCTGTCGCTCTCTCTCGCCCTGTCTGTCGCTCGCTCTCTCGCCCTGTCTGTCGCTCGCTCTCTCGCCCTGTCTGTCGCTCGCTCTCTCGCCCTGTCTGTCGCTCGCTCTCTCGCCCTGTCTGTCGCTCGCTCTCTCGCCCTGTCTGTCGCTCGCTCTCTCGCCCTGTCTGTCGCTCGCTCTCTCGCCCTGTCTGTCGCTCTCTCTCTCGCCCTGTCGCTCGCTCTCTCGCCCTGTCTGTCGCTCTCTCTCTCGCCCTGTCTGTCGCTCGCTCTCTCGCCCTGTCTGTCGCTCGCTCTCTCGCCCTGTCTGTCGCTCGCTCTCTCGCCCTGTCTGTCGCTCGCTCTCTCGCCCTGTCTGTCGCTCGCTCTCTCGCCCTGTCTGTCGCTCGCTCTCTCGCCCTGTCTGTCGCTCTCTCTCTCGCCCTGTTTGCTCTCTCGCCCTGTCGCTCTCTCTCTCTCGCCCTGTCTGTCGCTCTCTCTCTCGCCCTGTCTGTCGCTCTCTCTCTCGCCCTGTCTGTCGCTCTCTCTCTCGCCCTGTCTGTCGCTCGCTCTCTCGCCCTGTCTGTCGCTCGCTCTCTCGCCCTGTCTGTCGCTTTCTCTCTCTCGCCCTGTCTGTCGCTCTCTCTCTCGCCCTGTCTGTCGCTCGCTCTCTCGCCCTGTCTGTCGCTCGCTCTCTCGCCCTGTCGCTCGCTCTCTCGCCCTGTCTGTCGCTCGCTCTCTCGCCCTGTCTGTCGCTCTCTCTCTCGCCCTGTCTGTCGCTCGCTCTCTCGCCCTGTCTGTCGCTCGCTCTCTCGCCCTGTCTGTCGCTCGCTCTCTCGCCTGTCTGTCGCTCGCTCTCTCGCCCTGTCTGTCGCTCTCTCTCTCGCCCTGTCTGTCGCTCGCTCTCTCGCCCTGTCTGTCGCTCTCTCTCCTCGCCCTGTTTGCTCTCTCGCCCTGTCGCTCTCTCTCTCGCCCTGTCTGTCGCTCTCTCTCTCGCCCTGTCTGTCGCTCGCTCTCTCGCCCTGTCTGTCGCTCGCTCTCGCCCTGTCTGTCGCTCGCTCTCTCGCCCTGTCTGTCGCTCGCTCTCTCGCCCTGTCTGTCGCTCGCTCTCTCGCCCTGTCTGTCGCTCGCTCTCTCGCCCTGTCTGTCGCTCGCTCTCTCGCCCTGTCTGTCGCTCGCTCTCTCGCCCTGTCTGTCGCTCGCTCTCTCGCCCTGTCTGTCGCTCGCTCTCTCGCCCTGTCTGTCGCTCGCTCTCTCGCCCTGTCTGTCGCTCGGCCTCTCTGTCGCTCGCTCTCTCGCCCTGTCTGTCGCTCTCTCTCTCGCCCTGTCTGTCGCTCTCTCTCTCGCCTTGTCGCTCGCTCTCTCGCCCTGTCTGTCGCTCGCTCTCTCGCCCTGTCTGTCGCTCGCTCTCTCGCCCTGTCTGTCGCTCTCTCTCTCGCCCTGTCTGTCGCTCTCTCTCTCGCCCTGTCGCTCGCTCTCTCGCCCTGTCTGTCGCTCTCTCTCTCGCCCTGTCTGTCGCTCGCTCTCTCGCCCTGTCTGTCGCTCGCTCTCTCGCCCTGTCTGTCGCTCGCTCTCTCGCCCTGTCTGTCGCTCGCTCTCTCGCCCTGTCTGTCGCTCGCTCTCTCGCCCTGTCTGTCGCTCGCTCTCTCGCCCTGTCTGTCGCTCGCTCTCTCGCCCTGTCTGTCGCTCTCTCTCTCGCCCTGTTTGCTCTCGCCCTGTCGCTCTCTCTCTCTCGCCCTGTCTGTCGCTCTCTCTCTCGCCCTGTCTGTCGCTCTCTCTCTCGCCCTGTCTGTCGCTCGCTCTCTCGCCCTGTCTGTCGCTCTCTCTCTCGCCCTGTCTGTCGCTCTCTCTCTCGCCCTGTCTGTCGCTCGCTCTCTCGCCCTGTCTGTCGCTCGCTCTCTCGCCCTGTCGCTCGCTCTCTCGCCCTGTCTGTCGCTCGCTCTCTCGCCCTGTCTGTCGCTCGCTCTCTCGCCCTGTCTGTCGCTCGCTCTCTCGCCCTGTCTGTCGCTCGCTCTCTCGCCCTGTCTGTCGCTCGCTCTCTCGCCCTGTCTGTCGCTCTCTCTCTCGCCCTGTCTGTCGCTTCTCTCTCGCCCTGTCTGTCGCTCGCTCTCTCGCCCTGTCTGTCGCTCGCTCTCTCGCCCTGTCTGTCGCTCGCTCTCTCGCCCTGTCTGTCGCTCGCTCTCTCGCCCTGTCTGTCGCTCGCTCTCTCGCCCTGTCTGTCGCTCGCTCTCTCGCCCTGTCTGTCGCTCGCTCTCTCGCCCTGTCTGTCGCTCGCTCTCTCGCCCTGTCTGTCGCTCGCTCTCTCGCCCTGTCTGTCGCTCGCTCTCTCGCCCTGTCTGTCGCTCGCTCTCTCGCCCTGTCTGTCGCTCTCTCTCTCGCCCTGTCTGTCGCTCTCTCTCTCGCCCTGTCGCTCGCTCTCTCGCCCTGTCTGTCGCTCTCTCTCTCGCCCTGTCTGTCGCTCTCTCTCTCGCCCTGTCGCTCGCTCTCTCGCCCTGTCTGTCGCTCTCTCTCTCGCCCTGTCTGTCGCTCGCTCTCTCGCCCTGTCTGTCGCTCGCTCTCTCGCCCTGTCTGTCGCTCGCTCTCTCGCCCTGTCTGTCGCTCGCTCTCTCGCCCTGTCTGTCGCTCGCTCTCTCGCCCTGTCTGTCGCTCGCTCTCTCGCCCTGTCTGTCGCTCTCTCTCTCGCCCTGTTTGATCATCGCCCTGTCGCTCTCTCTCTCTCGCCCTGTCTGTCGCTCTCTCTCTCGCCCTGTCTGTCGCTCTCTCTCTCGCCCTGTCTGTCGCTCTCTCTCTCGCCCTGTCTGTCGCTCGCTCTCTCGCCCTGTCTGTCGCTCGCTCTCTCGCCCTGTCTGTCGCTCGCTCTCTCGCCCTGTCTGTCGCTTTCTCTCTCTCGCCCTGTCTGTCGCTCTCTCTCTCGCCCTGTCTGTCGCTCGCTCTCTCGCCCTGTCTGTCGCTCGCTCTCTCGCCCTGTCGCTCGCTCTCTCGCCCTGTCTGTCGCTCGCTCTCTCGCCCTGTCAGTCGCTCGCTCTCTCGCCCTGTCTGTCGCTCGCTCTCTCGACCCTGTCCTGTCGCTCGCTCTCTCGCCTGTCTGTCCTCGCTCTCTCGCCCTGTCTGTCGCTCGCTCTCTCGCCCTGTCTGTCCTCGCTCTCTCGCCCTGTCTGTCGCTCGCTCTCTCGCCCTGTCTGTCGCTCGCTCTCTCGCCCTGTCTGTCGCTCGCTCTCTCGCCTGTCTGTCGCTCTCTCTCGCCCTGCCTGTCTGGTCGCCTCGCTCCTCTCTCGCCCTGTCAGTCGCTCGCTCTCTCGCCCCCTGTCGCTCGCTCTCTCGGCCCTGTCTGTCGCTCTCTCTCTCGCCCTGTCTGTCGCTCTCTCTCTCGCCCTGTCTGTCGCTCGCTCTCTCGCCCTGTCTGTCGCTCTCTCTCTCGCCCTGTCTGTCGCTCGCTCTCTCGCCTGTCTGTCGCTCGCTTTCTCGGCCCTGTTCTGTCGCTCGCTCTCTGCCCTGTCTGTCGCTCTCTCTCTCGCCCTGTCTGTCGCTCGCTCTCTCGGCCCTGTCTGTCGCTCTCTCTCTCGCCCTGTCTGTCGCTCTCTCTTCTCGCCATGTTTGATCTTCGCCCCTGTCGCTCTCTCTCTCGCCCTGTCTGTCGCTTTCTCTCTCTCGCCCTGTCTGTCGCTCTCTCTCTCGCCCTGTCTGTCGCTCGCTCTCTCGCCCTGTCTGTCGCTCGCTCTCGCCCTGTCTGTCGCTCGCTCTCTCGCCCTGTCTGTCGCTCGCTCTCTCGCCCTGTCTGTCGCTCGCTCTCTCGCCCTGTCGCTCGCTCTCTCGCCCTGTCTGTCGCTCTCTCTCTCTCCCTGTCTGTCGCTCGCTCTCTCGCCCTGTCTGTCGCTCTCTCTCTCGCCCTGTCTGTCGCTCGCTCTCTCGCCCTGTCTGTCGCTCGCTCTCTCGCCCTGTCGCTCGCTCTCTCGCCCTGTCTGTCGCTCTCTCTCTCGCCCTGTCTGTCGCTCTCTCTCTCGCCCTGTCTGTCGCTCTCTCTCTCGCCCTGTCTGTCGCTCGCTCTCTCGCCCTGTCTGTCGCTCGCTCTCTCGCCCTGTCGCTCGCTCTCTCGCCCTGTCTGTCGCTTTCTCTCTCTCGCCCTGTCTGTCGCTCGCTCTCTCGCCCTGTCTGTCGCTCGCTCTCTCGCCCTGTCGCTCGCTCTCTCGCCCTGTCTGTCGCTCTCTCTCTCGCCCTGTCTGTCGCTCGCTCTCTCGCCCTGTCTGTCGCTCGCTCTCTCGCCCTGTCTGTCGCTCGCTCTCTCGCCCTGTCTGTCGCTCGCTCTCTCGCCCTGTCTGTCGCTCGCTCTCTCGCCCTGTCTGTCGCTCGCTCTCTCGCCCTGTCTGTCGCTCTCTCTCTCGCCCTGTCTGCTCTCTCGCCCTGTCGCTCTCTCTCTCTCGCCCTGTCTGTCGCTCTCTCTCTCGCCCTGTCTGTCGCTCTCTCTCTCGCCCTGTTTGCTCTCTCGCCCTGTCGCTCTCTCTCTCTCGCCCTGTCTGTCGCTCTCTCTCTCGCCCTGTCTGTCGCTCGCTCTCTCGCCCTGTCTGTCGCTCGCTCTCTCGCCCTGTCTGTCGCTCGCTCTCTCGCCCTGTCTGTCGCTCGCTCTCTCGCCCTGTCTGTCGCTCGCTCTCTCGCCCTGTCTGTCGCTCGCTCTCTCGCCCTGTCTGTCGCTCGCTCTCTCGCCCTGTCTGTCGCTCGCTCTCTCGCCCTGTCTGTCGCTCGCTCTCTCGCCCTGTCTGTCGCTCGCTCTCTCGCCCTGTCTGTCGCTCGCTCTCTCGCCCTGTCTGTCGCTCGCTCTCTCGCCCTGTGTCGCTCGCTCTCTCGCCCTGTCTGTCGCTCGCTCTCTCGCCCTGTCTGTCGCTCGCTCTCTCGCCCTGTCTGTCGCTCGCTCTCTCGCCCTGTCTGTCGCTCGCTCTCTCGCCCTGTCTGTCGCTCTCTCTCTCGCCCTGTCTGTCGCTCTCTCTCTCGCCTTGTCGCTCGCTCTCTCGCCCTGTCTGTCGCTCTCTCTCTCGCCCTGTCTGTCGCTCTCTCTCTCGCCCTGTCTGTCGCTCTCTCTCTCGCCCTGTCTGTCGCTCTCTCTCTCGCCCTGTCGCTCGCTCTCTCGCCCTGTCTGTCGCTTTCTCTCTCTCGCCCTGTCTGTCGCTCGCTCTCTCGCCCTGTCTGTCGCTCGCTCTCTCGCCCTGTCTGTCGCTCGCTCTCTCGCCCTGTCTGTCGCTCGCTCTCTCGCCCTGTCTGTCGCTCGCTCTCTCGCCCTGTCTGTCGCTCGCTCTCTCGCCCTGTCTGTCGCTCTCTCTCTCGCCCTGTTTGATCATCGCCCTGTCGCTCTCTCTCTCTCGCCCTGTCTGTCGCTCTCTCTCTCGCCCTGTCTGTCGCTCTCTCTCTCGCCCTGTCTGTCGCTCTCTCTCTCGCCCTGTCTGTCGCTCGCTCTCTCGCCCTGTCTGTCGCTCGCTCTCTCGCCCTGTCTGTCGCTCTCTCTCTCGCCCTGTCTGTCGCTCTCTCTCTCGCCCTGTCTGTCGCTCGCTCTCTCGCCCTGTCTGTCGCTCGCTCTCTCGCCCTGTCGCTCGCTCTCTCGCCCTGTCTGTCGCTCGCTCTCTCGCCCTGTCTGTCGCTCGCTCTCTCGCCCTGTCTGTCGCTCGCTCTCTCGCCCTGTCTGTCGCTCGCTCTCTCGCCCTGTCTGTCGCTCGCTCTCTCGCCCTGTCTGTCGCTCGCTCTCTCGCCCTGTCTGTCGCTCGCTCTCTCGCCCTGTCTGTCGCTCTCTCTCTCCCTGTCTGTCGCTTCTCTCTCGCCCTGTCTGTCGCTCGCTCTCTCGCCCTGTCTGTCGCTCGCTCTCTCGCCCTGTCTGTCGCTCGCTCTCTCGCCCTGTCTGTCGCTCGCTCTCTCGCCCTGTCTGTCGCTCGCTCTCTCGCCCTGTCTGTCGCTCGCTCTCTCGCCCTGTCTGTCGCTCGCTCTCTCTCGCCCTGTCTGTCGCTCGCTCTCTCGCCCTGTCTGTCGCTCGCTCTCTCGCCCTGTCTGTCGCTCGCTCTCTCGCCCTGTCTGTCGCTCGCTCTCTCGCCCTGTCTGTCGCTCTCTCTCTCGCCCTGTCTGTCGCTCTCTCTCTCGCCCTGTCGCTCGCTCTCTCGCCCTGTCTGTCGCTCTCTCTCTCGCCCTGTCTGTCTCTCTCTCTCTCGCCCTGTCTGTCGCTCGCTCTCTCGCCCTGTCTGTCGCTTCTCTCTCGCCCTGTCTGTCGCTCGCTCTCTCGCCCTGTCTGTCGCTTCTCTCTCGCCCTGTCTGTCGCTCTCTCTCTCGCCCTGTCTGTCGCTCTCTCTCTCGCCCTGTCTGTCGCTCGCTCTCTCGCCCTGTCTGTCGCTCGCTCTCTCGCCCTGTCTGTCGCTCGCTCTCTCGCCCTCTGTCTGTCGCTCGCTCTCTCGCCCTGTCTGTCGCCCTGTCTGTCGCTCTCTCTCGCCCTGTCTGTCGCTCTCTCTCTCTCGCCCTGTCTGTCGCTCTCTCTCTCTCGCCCTGTCTGTCGCTCGCTCTCTCGCCCTGTCTGTCGCTCGCTCTCGCCCTGTCTGTCGCTCGCTCTCTCGCCCTGTCTGTCGCTCGCTCTCTCGCCCTGTCTGTCGCTCGCTCTCTCGCCCTGTCTGTCGCTCGCTCTCTCGCCCTGTCTGTCGCTCGCTCTCTCGCCCTGTCTGTCGCTCGCTCTCTCGCCCTGTCTGTCGCTCGCTCTCTCGCCCTGTCTGTCGCTCGCTCTCTCGCCCTGTCTGTCGCTCGCTCTCTCGCCCTGTCTGTCGCTCGCTCTCTCGCCCTGTCTGTCGCTCGCTCTCTCGCCCTGTCTGTCGCTCGCTCTCTCGCCCTGTCTGTCGCTCTCTCTCTCGCCCTGTCTGTCGCTCGCTCTCTCGCCCTGTCTGTCGCTCTCTCTCTCGCCCTGTCTGTCGCTCTCTCTCTCGCCCTGTCGCTCGCTCTCTCGCCCTGTCTGTCGCTCTCTCTCTCGCCCTGTCTGTCGCTCGCTCTCTCGCCCTGTCTGTCGCTCTCTCTCGCCCTGTCTGTCGCTCTCTCTCTCGCCTGTCGCTCGCTCTCTCGCCCTGTCTGTCGCTCGCTCTCTCGCCCTGTCTGTCGCTCTCTCTCTCGCCCTGTCTGTCGCTCTCTCTCTCGCCCTGTCTGTCGCTCTCTCTCTCGCCCTGTCGCTCGCTCTCTCGCCCTGTCTGTCGCTCTCTCTCTCGCCCTGTCTGTCGCTCGCTCTCTCGCCCTGTCTGTCGCTCGCTCTCTCGCCCTGTCTGTCGCTCGCTCTCTCGCCCTGTCTGTCGCTCGCTCTCTCGCCCTGTCTGTCGCTCGCTCTCTCGCCCTGTCTGTCGCTCGCTCTCTCGCCCTGTCTGTCGCTCTCTCTCTCGCCCTGTTTGCTTCTCGCCTGTCGCTCTCTCTCTCTCGCCCTGTCTGTCGCTCTCTCTCTCGCCCTGTCTGTCGCTCTCTCTCTCGCCCTGTCTGTCGCTCTCTCTCTCGCCCTGTCTGTCGCTCGCTCTCTCGCCCTGTCTGTCGCTCGCTCTCTCGCCCTGTCTGTCGCTCTCTCTCTCGCCCTGTCTGTCGCTCGCTCTCTCGCCCTGTCTGTCGCTCGCTCTCTCGCCCTGTCTGTCGCTCGCTCTCTCGCCCTGTCGCCTCGCTCTCTCGCCCTGTCTGTCGCTCGCTCTCTCGCCCTGTCTGTCGCTCTCTCTCTCGCCCTGTCTGTCGCTCGCTCTCTCGCCTGTCTGTCGCTCCGCTCTCCTCGTCCTCGTCTGTCGCTCCTCTCTCTCGCCCTGTCTGTCGCTCTCTCTCTCCCTGCTCTGTCGCTCTCTCTCTTCGCCCTGTCTGTCGCTTCTCTCTCGCCCGTCTGTCGCTCTCTCCTCGCCCTGTCTGTCGCTCGCTCTCTCGCCCTGTCTGTCGCACGCTCTCTCGCCCTGTCTGTCGCTCGCTCTCTCGCCCTGTCTGTCGCTCTCTCTCTCGCCCTGTCTGTCTCTCGCTTCTCTCGCCTGTCTGTCGCTCGCTCTCTCGCCCTGTCTGTCGCTCGCTCTCTCGCCCTGTCTGCTCGCTTGCTCTCTCGCCTGTCTGTCGCTCTCTCTCTCGCCCTGTCTGTCGCTCTACTCCTCTCGCCCTGTCTGTCGCTCGCTCTCTCGCCCTGTCTGTCGCTCGCTCTCTCGCCCTGTTGTCGCTCTCTCTACCCTGTCTGTCGCTCGCTTCCTCTCGCCCTGTCTGTCGCTCGCTCTCTCGCCCTGTCTGTCGCTCGCTCTCTCGCCCTGTCTGTCGCTCGCTCTCTCAGCCCTGTCTGTCGCTCTCTCTCTCGCCCTGTCGCTCGCTCTCTCGCCCTGTCTGTCGTTCTCTCTCTCGCCCTGTCTGTCGCTCTCTCTCTCCCTCGCCCTGTCCTGTCGCTCGACTCTCTCGCCCTGTCTGTCGCTCTGCTCTCTCGCCCTGTCTGTCGCTCGCTCTCTCGCACCTGTCTGTCGCTCTCTCTCTCGCCCCTGTCTGTCGCTCTCTCTCTCGCCCGTCTGTCGCTCGCTCTCTCGCCCTGTCTGTCGATCGCTCTCTCGCCCTGTCTGTCGCTCGCTCTCTCGCCCCTGTCTGTCGCTCGCCTCTTTTGCCCTGTCTGTCGCTCGCTCTCTCGCCCTGTCTGTCGCTCGCTCTCTCGCCCTGTCTGTCGCTCTCTCTCTCGCCCTGTCTCTGTCGCTTCTCTCTCTCGCCCTGTTGTCGCTTCTCTCCTCGCCTGTTGTCGCTTCTCTCTCTCGCCCCTGTCTGTCGCTCTCGCTCTCTCGCCCTGTCTGTCGCTCGCTCTCTCGCCCTGTCTGTCGCTCGCTGTCTCGCCCTGTCTGTCGCTCGCTCTCTCGCCCTGTCTGTCGCTCGCTCTCTCGCCCTGTCTGGCGCTCGCTCTCTCGCCCTTGTCTGTCGCTCTCTCTCTCGCCCTGTCTGTCGCTCGCTCTCTCGCCCCTGTCTGTCGCTCGCTCTCTCGCCCTGTCTGTCGCTCGCTCTCTCGCCCTGTCTGTCGCTCGCTCTCTCGCCCTGTCTGTCGCTCGCTCTCTCGCCCTGTCTGTCGCTCGCTCTCTCGCCCTGTCTGTCGCTCGCTCTCTCGCCCTGTCTGTCGCTCGCTCTCTCGCCCTGTCGCTCGCTCTCTCGCCCTGTCTCTCGCTCTCTCGCCCTGTCTGTCGCTTTCTCTCTCTCGCCCTGTCTGTCGCTCGCTCTCTCGCCCTGTCTGTCGCTCGCACTCTCGCCCTGTCTGTCGCTCGCTCTCTCGCCCTGTCTGTCGCTCGCTCTCTCGCCCTGTCTGTCGCTCTCTCTCTCGCCCTGTCTGTCGCTCGCTCTCGCCCTGTCTGTCGCTCGCTCTCTCGCCCTGTCTGTCGCTCTCTCTCTTGCCCTGTCTGTCGCTCGCTCTCTCGCCCTGTCTGTCGCTCTCTCTCTCGCCCTGTCTGTCGCTCGCTCTCTCTCCCTGTCTGTCGCTCTCTCTCTCGCCCTGTCTGTCGCTCGCTCTCTCGCCTGTCTGTCGCTCGCTCTCTCGCCCTGTCTGTCGCTCGCTCTCTCGCCCTGTCTGTCGCTCGCTCTCTCGCCCTGTCTGTCGCTCGCTCTCTCGCCCTGTCTGTCGCTCTCTCTCTCGCCCTGTCTGTCTCTTCTCTCTCGCCCTGTCTGTCGCTCGCTCTCTCGCCCTGTCTGTCGCTCGCTCTCTCGCCCTGTCTGTCGCTCGCTCTCTCGCCCTGTCTGTCGCTCGCTCTCTCGCCCTGTCTGTCGCTCGCTCTCTCGCCCTGTCTGTCGCTCGCTCTCTCGCCCTGTCTGTCGCTCGCTCTCTCGCCCTGTCTGTCGCTCGCTCTCTCGCCCTGTCTGTCGCTCGCTCTCTCTCGCCCTGTCTGTCGCTCGCTCTCTCGCCCTGTCTGTCGCTCGCTCTCTCGCCCTGTCTGTCGCTCTCTCTCTCGCCCTGTCGCTCGCTCTCTCGCCCTGTCTGTCGCTCTCTCTCTCGCCCTGTCTGTCGCTCTCTCTCTCGCCCTGTCTGTCGCTCGCTCTCTCGCCCTGTCTGTCGCTTCTCTCTCGCCCTGTCTGTCGCTCGCTCTCTCGCCCTGTCTGTCGCTCTCTCTCTCGCCCTGTCTGTCGCTCGCTCTCTCGCCTGTCTGTCGCTCGCTCTCTCGCCCTGTCTGTCGCTCGCTCTCTCGCCCTGTCTGTCGCTCGTCTCTCGCTGTCTGTCTCTCGCCCTCTCGTCTCTCTCTCTCTCTCCCTGTCTGTCGCTCTCTCTCTCTCGCCCTGTCTGTCGCTCGCTCTCTCGCCCTGTCTGTCGCTCGCTCTCGCCCTGTCTGTCGCTCGCTCTCTCGCCTGTCTGTCGCTCGCTCTCTCGCCCTGTCTGTCGCTCGCTCTCTCGCCCTGTCGTCTCGCTCTCTCGCCCTGTCTGTCGCTCTCTCTCGCCCTGTCTGTCGCTCTCTCTCGCCCTGTCTGTCGCTCTCTCTCTCGCCCTGTCTGTCGCTCGCTCTCTCGCCCTGTCTGTCGCTCGCTCTCTCGCCTGTCGCTCGCTCTCTCGCCCTGTCTGTCGCTCGCTCTCTCGCCTGTCTGTCGCTCGCTCTCTCGCCCTGTCGCTCGCTCTCTCGCCCTGTCTGTCGCTCGCTCTCTAGCCCTGTCTGTCGCTCGCTCTCTCGCCCTGTCTGTCGCTCGCTCTCTCGCCCTGTCTGTCGCTCGCTCTCTCGCCCTGTCTGTCGCTCGCTCTCTCGCCCTGTCTGTCGCTCTCTCTCTCGCCCTTCTGTCGCTCGCTCTCTCGCCCCTGTCTGTCGCTCGCTCTCTCGCCCTGTCTGTCGCTCTCTCTTCGCCCTGTCTGTCGTCTCGCTCTCTCTGCCCTGTCTGTCGCTCGCTCTCTCGCCCTGTCTGTCGCTCGCTCTCTCGCCCTGTCTGTCGCTCGCTCTCTCGCCCTGTCTGTCGCTAGCTCTCTCGCCCTGTCTGTCGCTCGCTCTCTCGCACTGTCTGTCGCTGCTCTCTCGCCTGTCTGTCGCTTTATCTCTCTCGCCCTGTCTGTCGCTCTCTCTCTCGCCATGTCTGTCGCTTCTCTCTCTCGCCCTGTGCTGTCGCTCTCTCTCTCGCCATTCTGTCGCTCGTCTCTCGCCCTGTCTCGCTCTCTCGCCGCTGTCTCTTTCTCCTCTCGCCCTGTCTGTCGCTCGCTCTCTCGCCCTGTCTGTCGTCGCTATCTCGCCTCTCTCGCCTGTCGTCAGCTCTCTGCACTAGCCCTGTCTGTCGCTGCTCTCTCGCCTCTGTCCTCGCTCTCTCGCCCTGTCTGTCGCTCGCTCTCTCGCCCTGTCTGTCGCTCGCTCTCTCGCCCTGTCTGTCGCTCGTCTCTCTCGCCTGTCTGTCGCTTCTCTCTCGCCCTGTCTGTCGCTCGCTCTCTCGCCCTGTCTGTCGCTCGCTCTCTCGCCCTGTCTGTCGCTCGCTCTCTCGCCCTGTCTGTCGCTCGCTCTCTCGCCCTGTCTGTCGCTCGCTCTCTCGCCCTGTCTGTCGCTCTCTCTCTCGCCTGTCTGTCGCTCGCTCTCGCCCTGTCTGTCGCTCGCTCTCTCGCCCTGTCTGTCGCTCGCTCTCTCTTGCCCTGTCTGTCGCTCGCTCTCTCGCCCTGTCTGTCGCTCGCTCTCTCGCCTGTCGCTCGCTCTCTCGCCCTGTCTGTCGCTTTCTCTCTCTCGCCCTGTCTGTCGCTCGCTCTCTCGCCCTGTCTGTCGCTCGCTCTCTCGCCCTGTCTGTCGCTCGCTCTCTCGCCCTGTCTGTCGCTCGCTCTCTCGCCCTGTCTGTCGCTCTCTCTCTCGCCCTGTCTGTCGCTCGCTCTCTCGCCCTGTCGCTCTCGCTCTCTCGCCCTGTCTGTCGCTTTCTCTCTCTCGCCCTGTCTGTCGCTCGCTCTCTCGCCCTGTCTGTCGCTCGCTCTCTCGCCCTGTCTGTCGCTCGCTCTCTCGCCCTGTCTGCTCGCTCTCTCGCCCTGTCTGTCGCTCGCTCTCTCGCCCTGTCTGTCGCTCTCTCTCTCCCTGTCTGTCGCTCTCTCTCTCGCCCTGTCTGTCGCTCTCTCTCTCGCCTGTCTGTCGCTCGCTCTCTCGCCCTGTCTGTCGCTCGCTCTCTCGCCCTGTCTGTCGCTTTCTCTCTCTCGCCCTGTCTGTCGCTCGCTCTCTCGCCCTGTCTGTCGCTGCTCTCTCGCCCTGTCTGTCGCTCGCTCTCTCGCCCTGTCTGTCGCTCGCTCTCTCGCCCTGTCTGTCGCTCTCTCTCTCGCCCTGTCTGTCGCTCGCTCTCTCGCCCTGTCTGTCGCTCGCTCTCTCGCCCTGTCTGTCGCTCGCTCTCTCGCCCTGTCTGTCGCTCGCTCTCTCTCGCCTGTCTGTCGCTCGCTCTCTCGCCCTGTCTGTCGCTCTCTCTCTCGCCCTGTCGCTCGCTCTCTCGCCCTGTCTGTCGCTCTCTCTCTCGCCCTGTCTGTCGCTCGCTCTCTCGCCCTGTCTGTCGCTCGCTCTCTCGCCCTGTCTGTCGCTCGCTCTCTCGCCCTGTCTGTCGCTCGCTCTCTCGCCCTGTCTGTCGCTC